>CM056553.1:22921689-23449189 GCA_029721515.1 Synanceia verrucosa
CAGTGGAAATTAGGGATGAGTCACGACAACTTACTAGTACAGTATTGTGGCGCCACTAGATGGCAGAACACACCAAGCTCAGGACACAATTTGACATCGCTTGGAACCATCATATTTAGTTCTTTTCATTGCCAAATGTTGTGCATCGTAGGCTACCTGTTACTGTTTAGGTATCACCTTGGTCGAGGTTCCAAGAGAGCTGAGCAGATACTGGAATGTGGAGATAAAACACTGCTGACTTTCTGATTGGTCAGTGAATTGTCCGGTTAAAACAAGCTGAAATGACAATTAAGAAATTCGTGAAAAATGGTTAAACGTAATAGTATTTTGAGTGAACGACCACTTTATTTCTGCTTCATCAAATACTGCAATCTGTGGTAGTCCAATCTGTATGCAAACCATGGTAAATATTTGGTGTGGCAAGGTTAAACCCGCAAAGGGGCGACTGACAGTGAGAACTGCATGATGAAATTACAAGCAAACCGATTTGGGTTTTGATGAGAATTGGTTTTGGTCCCCGTTGACTTGTTCTAACATGGCTAATGAATGATAACAAGACATTTTGCTGCTCACATGTCAAAAAGCTGTCACAAGTTTTAGAAAGTTCTTTAAAGAGCGTCGGTCTGTGATCAACCTGCCAGATGTCTTAAAGGTGCGAAATGTACCCTTATGTTAAGATAAAGCTTTGGAAATTAGTTTGGTAAAAAAAGACATCAATTAAAGGAAAAAAAAACATGGGATGAAACCACAGAGGAGCGCTTCAAAAGAAAATGAGGATTAGGCAGAGAGACTAGGCGAGAACATGGGGGATGGTTGTAGACTGGAGAGAAAGAGGAAAAATAGAGAAGACGTCGGGTAAGCATAGGGAAAGTAGATGAGAAACACAAGAAGAGGTTAAAATATTAAGGGCTATGAAAAGAATTGAGAGAGGAAAAGAGAAGCAAAGCAAGAAAAATTATGGTGAAAGTGGTAACGCAGGGAAATGAATTAAAAGGATGATGATGACCAGAAAGAAAGAAGAATGGAGCATCAGGTGGAAGACAAAATGAGGAGGAAAAACAGGTTGGATTAAAGAGCAGAGGATTTCAGGTCGGGTGGAGGAATGGTTGGCAGAGAAAAGGACATTCGAGGAAGAGCAAAATCCTTTCGAAGAGTTGCTATGGGAGCTACAGAGAGATCCCTGCTTAGCAATGGAGGATGAACAAGTGGGAGAAGCATGTAGTACTTCAAAGTATATACTCATCTGGGAGGTTTGTGTGAGTGTCTGTGTGTACGTACCATGTCTTTACATCTGCCATTTGAAGGTCAGGCCTTAAAGCAATGCTTTACTTAAAATCTGTCTTTTTAGTATCAAACACTCTTCCCCTGTAGGCTTGAAAGGGAGCGTAAAAAGTTCCTCCTTTAAAAGGAACAGCTGCTTCAGCTGCTGCTTCGATCCAAGTTGGTTGCATTGAGCTTTTATAGTGTATTTAGTGGTTTTCACATCAGAGAAATATTTCAAAAGCACTGCAGCAGCATGATTCACTTATCTTCCCTCCCTATTTATGGTAATGTAATGACAGTCTTTCACTGCAATTATCTGACAAAATAATGTACATTGTTCATCTGTTGTGGTTGAACAAAGAAAAAGCACATCTGTCTGTTTAGAGGCTTAAATATTTCCCCCGCAAGCCAATCAAGGCTTTTCGGGAGTTGGGCTTAAAAAGAGAAGATGAAGGTGGAGTCAGACAGACTCAGACTCACATGTTTGTTTGAATGTTAAAGCATGTAAACATTGGACTACTAGAAAACCAAATTACATATATATGAACAAAAGGAGCATGATATGTCCCCTTTAAGGATCAGCTTGCCACTGCTCACCAGAAATCTTGTTCTTATACGTTGTGGGGTTCACACACCATCCAGTTCTAAAAAGTCACAAAATGTAAATTAGACAACTTTGTAGTTACCAGCAGGTCACCTGCCTCTTTTGGTGCAGACTTTATGCAACAAAGACAGGGCATTGGAGTGCAGTGCCTGCGCATGGTGCATTGTGAGATAAGATAGTTTCCTATAATATTTCCTCCAGTATTCTACAGCAATTTGTCCATATTGATCTGCTGTGGCAAGAAGGATTTGACTGGATTCAGACAGGCCCTCTATTATGAAAAAAATAAATTTACAATCCAGCTTTCAACCAGCAGCACTGCTTAAAATGTGTGGTTTGATGTTTTGATGGCATTATGATGTTTTTTTGGTAATGCATATGCTATATATTTCACATATTGGTTTGGCAAGAAAATCAAGAAAAAATATTGTGACTTAGAATGCAATGGAAGCAACAGTCTCTCACAAACAAAAATGAAAAGGTTCATATTGTAAATATGTTGCCAACATTGTTACCAATATTGTTGAAATAAAATGGAAATGATTTCCCATTATTGCCGACACACACACACACACACACCAAAAAAAGAGAGTTCCAGAGCAGCTCTGTTCAGGGGTGCACAGGTGATGAACAAACTATAAAGCTGCAGTTCATTGATTTTTCTTGGTCACTTGGGGGCATAAAAGACATTTTAGCACAAACTGGTAGTGGCTAATGTGTCTTTTAATGTCTTTAACGTTTTTATATATACACTCGCTAAAAGACACAAAGCAACAATTAGCACTGAGCTAATTAGGATAGTGAAGATCATGGATTTATATTTTTTGTCCACTGATAAATGTTAAGTCTAATATTCACTCTGACTCCGTTTTGGTCTCCACCAACTCCAGAGAAAAACACTTGGGGCCTCATGTATACAGACTTGCATGCATTCCATACTGAGCGCTGGCATACGCTGCAATTCGGAAAGCAGACCCCTCCCTCACCACGCCCACGTATAAATATATTAGTTCATTTTAAAAGGCCCACGCCTGGCCTCTCCTCACCATGGCTATCATGGCTAAAAGCAAGAGTGCACCAAAAAACATTGTTTGGCACTTTATATTGAGGTATCACTAAAAATGTAATGTATGTCAGCAGTTGAATGTGTAGAACAGCACACCCTCACGGTGCTGAAGAACAAATGGTCTAAATGTGAAGGTGACATGCAGATAATTCTATCCAACACAGGTGGCATGGCCCTGCTCATCGCTAATTTCCACTGGGTGCGGCAGCGGAACGATGCCAACGTCCCTCACCCGTCCTCCATCAATACGCACCAGATCCGCCTGCTGCGGCTCCATTGGACAGCTGGAATTGCAAGAACGAGTTCTCTCGTGTATAATTCACCTATAATCATGCAATACAGTGGGCTGTAGTGGAGTGTCAGTAAAAGAGAATCACCCTGTGTCCACTGAGTAGAAGGAAATTGATTATATGATCTGCCACGAACACAGATTATTTTATTTTGAAAATAAACCAGATGTTTTAATTTGTTTTTGTTGATTTCCTGTCCCACATGATCTGCTCTATGCTGAATTCATGCGCCGTGCGCCAATGTCTGACAAAATGGAAGCTCTGTCTATTTGTTTCGGCAGGTCCGGCATGTCGGCACATTGGCGGCCCTCCGCATTCAGTGGGGATTGACACATTTGAATGGAAACGTATCGGGTATGACAAAACATCAGCGTTGTTCCGCTGGCCGATCGGTCGGCCAGCTCCCGTGGCCAAGAAGCCCAGTGTGGTTAGCACCTGTGGGCACTGGCAGCACCCAGCTCCTTACTGTGGTGCTCCAAGGCTGGTCGCAGCCCCACATACAGCTGGAGGAGGACCACCTGCGGTAATGGCTGATTAGCCAGTCATCAGTGTTTGCCAACAAATCCCACCGCTTCAGAAAAATGTGCTCACGCCGCAGTGTGCTGTTGGCCACATCCTCCAATAGGGCTAGTGCTGCCATTGTTGTTAATCGCATAGTCTGCACAATTTTTGGAGCCGCTTTTACACCCATGCAGGTAATTGTTTCCACAGGTAATGTGTGCCAGATGTGGACATCATTGTTTACCAACTTGTGAGCCAGCTATGAAGTTGGCGTGGAGCAGTGCCAGTTTCCACGCTCATTTTACTGTTGAAACATACAAATGGAGCATGGATACTGGCGTACGCTACGTTTCCTGACATACACTACTTTCATACATGAGGCCCCTGCTTATTGAGCTGCAAAATGCTAGTGTGTAGTACAGTGCAGAGCAGAGTTTTTTGCTTCCTGCTGGGTCTGGATAATAGTAGAGTTGAGAAAAACATGGACATTTTTACATTTCACATTTTTACATTTGATCCAAATGTAAAAATATTGATAAATGCAGCTTTAAGTAAGGAGGGTGGTTGCAGAGCAGAAAGCCATTTGTTCCACATTTAGCAATGTTCTCTGCTGGAAACAAGAGGATCATCTCATTCACCCGAAGAGTTCAAGTGTCTCACGTTTTTTTTCAGGAGCGTGAAGTGTGTAACTGGTGCTGTGACACAGATGGCAAGTTAAATGTAGCTTCTGCAGTCATGCAGGCTTTTTATTTTGCAGACAATTGCAGTAAAACCAGAGAAAAGTTATTTATTTCTGTCACAATCTTTTTAGGGGTTGCATTTTAAGCTTTCCAACAGGTAACAGCCATGGTGAAATGGTCCTATATGTATGTGCAATGTAGCAGAGCCTCTTACTAGAAGGACATTACTTCAAAACACCATTAGAAAATACATTGAGAAAAGGTTAAAGGGGACATATTATGTTTTTTGTGCAAAGTTGTAAAGTCAAAAGAAGATACCTCCAATTTCTTCCGTAACACATTGATACCACCAAGTAACACAACTAGGGCGGGCATACACTGTGCAATTATTGGCCCATTTTGAGCCGATTTTTCACTTGTGCAACTATTTTTAGGATCGGGTCGAATTTCAGCTTAATCTTGTGTCGTGCATCGTGTAGTGTACATGGGGTAACGAGAAGCGATTCATACCTCACGAGCAGCTCCCGATCGATCGGATGAAATCAAACCTGTTTGAAATCCTGGTCGCCCCTTGTGAGGGTATCGCACTGCTGAAGCAGCACCATGACCAGTTTCTCCATAGAGAACAACACAAACTGCCAAAGCAGCGGATTGCTTTTTGAGCGTCTATCCACTTCCGGATTCTTCTATTTACTATTATTATTATTTTTGCATAACATTTCTGACATTTTCTGTGTTTCACAGCTGTTTGTGTATGACTAAATACTATGATCAACAACAATAATCTGACCAGGAGCCCCCCTCATTCATTTCCCCACACTATAAGTGCGCCAGTGCACGGCCCCACGAGCATGAGTGTTTTCATTTGAGTCGTGCTGTCATCTGATGACAGGGAGCTGAAGGAGAGGTAGAAAGGAAAGCTTTCAGCGAAATGAAACAAAGGTAGTTGCGGTGCTGTTTCCACCACAGCTATGGACCATTAAAAGAGTCCGACTTGTGTTTACTCTTCCTTCCTTTAACACATGCTGCAGATTAGCTTTGTGCCTCGTAGTCCCTGTGCGTTCTCATCTCACAGGTATCCATGGATCCAGTCTACCTGGTGGAGTAGTGGGTGTGCAGACCAGTCAGGCTTCATCTTCTGGTGCTGAGTGACGTGGTGGTGTCGAGGTCATCTTGCAGAGGTTTCTCCTGTTTGGTGTGGTGGAGTGGAAGACGTGCTGCACAGGCTTCTTCTGGTTGGCGTGGTGGAGAGAGGAAGACGTGCTGCACAGGCTTCTTCTGGTTGGCGTGGTGGAGAGGAAGACGTGCTGCCCAAGCTTCTTCTGGTTGGTGTGGTGGAGAGGAGGACGTGTTGCCCAGGCTTCTTCTGGTTGGTGTGGTGGAGAGGAAGACATGCTTCTCATCCTTTGCTGATAGCTTGATGATGCTCTTCATCCCCTTGGACACTCTCATACAATTCTATTTATATATACACTGTATATTAGCTGTTGTTATATTGAGTTGGTGGAGAGGACGACGTGCTGCCCAAGCTTCTTCTGGTTGGTGTGGTGGAGAGGAGGACGTGTTGCCCAGGCTTCTTCTGGTTGGCGTGGTGGAGAGGAAGACATGCTTCTCATCCTTTGCTGATATCTTGATGATGCTCTTCATCCCCTTGGACACTCTCATACAATTCTATTTATATATACACTGTATATTAGCTGTTGTTATATTGAGTTGAAACATTTCCATACAATTTTATATGTAGTGTTAATGTGTTTTCATTGTTGTTGTTATTCTGTACACATGGCATCTATTGCACGTCTGTCCATCCTGGAAGAGGGATCCCACCTCTGTCGCTCTTCCTGAGGTTTCTTCCGTGTCTTTTTCCCTGTTAAAAGGTTTTTTTTTGGAGTTTTTCCTTAGTCGATGCGAGGGTCATTTGTAAAGGGCAGAGGGTGTCATATCCTGTACAGATTGTAAAGCCCAATGGGGCAAATTCATAATTTGTGATATTGGGCTATACAAATAAACTTGACTTGACTTGACTTGCCTTGTATGGACGTACAGTGTGAGCAGTCAGGTCATATCAGAGCATCGGGCCATACAGTGTGAGAATGTGAATCGTGAGCTGCGAACTATTGAACTCTGTTGTAGTCGTACAGTCGTACAATTGAAAATATCGCACAGTGTCTGCCCAGCCTTAGCTTAGCAGCTTGTTTGGCTCACCCTCAAATGAAGCTAATTAGGAAGGAGCTGGAGCAGATCATTTCGGTTAACCAATCACAAAAGACAGGGCAAGTTGACCAATCAGGAGCTGCATTACAGCTGATATGAGGAAAAAAAGTGTTTTTTGCACATTAAAGCATGTATTTTTATAGAAACCCAAAATACAGGTATACACCTTGAATATAAGTCTACATTCAATTATGGAAATTACTATACTGTTGATGTCAAAATACACAAAGAATGATTAACTTAATTTCTCTGAAAAAGTGAGTCACCTGACCTGTCTCCATTTCCATCGCTCTCTGTCGCTTGATCACAACCCTCCCACATATCCCAACGAGACGCAATTAGTGTTCTGCCAAATGGTCTTATCACTAAGAAAAAAAAAACAGCAGGGTAATCTAAGACGGGTACCTTTGTTTTACACTGGAGAGTCCCCTTGATCTTAAAACCAGCAAAACAAGCCAAAAAGATTACAAAAGTAGTTAATGGAATGATTGACTCAATGTGAAATAACAGGTAGATTTCTATAACTTAGCACGGAAACCTTGTGCCTCATGCAGAACTCTCTCTGGATAGAAATGCACCTGGAGTTTTCAAGTCCCTCAGCTCTGTGTGCTTCTTTCATTTAGTCTATCAGTGGCCCACACAGTAGGTTACCCGTTCTTCATCATTCCCTGTTCTTCACTTGTGATCAAAGTCATGGAGAGCCCATGTGGGTTTAGCACTGCAGGCAGAGGAGTAGCAGAAGTTGACACACAACAAACTGTAAAGGTTTTGATTTACCTGGTTAAATTGTTATATTGTTTGTGATTGATTGACAAATGCTTCCCCAAGCACTGATGTTATGACATCAAAGGTCTAGTATTGTTTTGATTAGAGGATTGCATTTGAAGTTTAAACCTTTCAACCGTTAGAAAAATGTTCTTGAATAGTGGAATGCGGATTATGCATGAATATGCTTGATGTCACGAGTCGAGATTCTCGTTTTTTTCATCATGAAATAGTTTCTTCTTTCATTTGAGCTATTCAGTGTTTTCAGAGACATAGTACAAAATATTCTGTGGGTCTTGAAATATGAATCAAAATGGCCAAAAATGCTGCAACAAGGCACTTTGTTTTATAAAACGGCTGGAACTCAAAGAGTTAATGTTAATGGGTACTCTGTCCATATGTATTTTCCTGTCTTCATAATTGTCTGACCCTTGTTTACCTCAAGTATAAATAGTGTTGACTCTCTCTGTCTTGCGTCAATTTGTTCCCTCTTGTCCTGTGCCCAGGCTGTGGTTCCATGGTCCAAATTATTGTAAATTTTGTGTTGGTTCATTTCATTTGTTTTTAGATTTTTTGTTAAGTTTTTTTTCTCAGTTGAATGTTTTGCTTCATTACTTTTAGTGTCATTATCATTCATAGAGATTTTGCTGCTTTGTCTTTTTGTTTGATTTTCTTTCTTGTTCGTAATTTCCTGTTGTTTCTTCTTTTAAGAAATCTTCTCGAATTGACTGTGTCAAGTGTTTTTTTTTTTTTTTTTAGTAATGCTATTTTTGATTTTAAAACTTGTTATTTTGTCTTGGGTCTCTGTGTTAGGGTCCTTTTCCTGTTTGTTGCTTTCTCCTTATCTACCAGTTTGGCCAGGAATGAGCAGGCCTAGAAACATTGTACATGAAATATTTGACTTGGTTATTTTGCTCTAATTGTACATAGGGAAATAGAAATGCAGGAAAGCTGAACAGGAATGAAGAAAAAAAAATCTTACAGTGAACTTGCTTACCTGTTGGTGTTGATTTTTTTCTTTTTAAATTATGTAAATATCTGTAACAGAACATCTGACAGCATTATAAATGGTTTGTCCCAATACCATGTAGTACACCAACATCTTTATATATATATATACGTATATATATATACGTATATATATATATATACGTATATATATATATATATAAAAGCACATTGTACAGGATTTTTTTTGACTGTCAACTATGTGGGCACAGTTTCAATTCAAATATGTTGAAATTTAAGGTCGACTTGATCGCAAGATAATGGCCTGGGATCCATGGTAATTAAATGAAAGAGAGAGTGAGGGAGATGATATGCCAAATGACATAAAAATTATATAAAAACATGTTGTCTGATGTATCCATGCACCAGTAAAGGGCATTATGAATTACATCAGATTTGATTATGTCCTCAGGTGGGTGTGAGATGACAGAGACGGACATGGATGTATGTGAGAGAGAGAGAGACACAGAGCCAGGGTGAGCAGTTTAGGCTTTTCTGTAGTGTGGCCGACAGCAGGCGATGTTTTGGAAATAAAGTTCCACAGAAAGCGTTCAAGCCTCATTGATAGAGTCGCTACAATACTTTCAGTGCAGAGCGAGCTAGCTAGCTCTCAGTGCAGAGAAAATAGACTCATAACCGGCTATTGTTGGGCTCATTGCTAATGACAGGCTGTAACATGGTCAGTAATGTATGAACAGAAAAATGAAAATGCTGGAATACAGTTTCTGTTTGCAAAACTCCAGTTTGCATGAGGGATAATCGTAAACACGACGGATTGACTTGTTTGGACTACCGGAAGACAAGAGTGTAAACAAACAGTATTTGACTGCTTTCACAAACACACTGATTTAACCACTTTTCTACTCATTTTGAGTCATACACGCTACGGTGCTGTGAAATCGGCCAAAGTTCTCCTTTAAAAAAAGGATATTAATTATCTATAATTCTGCAAAATGTAACAGAGAGACATGGGAAGAGAGTTGAACAAGAAAAGGGTGAGAATCAGATTTACGCGCACAGTACTTTTTAATGAAATATTAAAAAGATTTATAATTACCATATTCCATTTTCACATGTGAACTCTTAATGGCACATCTCTCACTCTTCTCTTCTCTTTACAGATTTCACAAAAAGCTTTGCTCAACAGATGTGGCAGAGGAAATGAAGAAAGTGCTGGACAATCAATTAGAAAAAAAGAAGGAGCACAGCAGGAGTCTGAAGGAGCTGAAGCACTGTATGGTAAGGGAAGAGTTTTTGAAATGTCTCTAAAATTAATCAATAGCAGCTTGAATAGAAAGACATTTGATAAAGCAACACCTTATCTGTGCAAGTTAAGAGGAAAGGTTTAGTAAGAGCTCCCTATTGTAAGTGAAATATGTCTCTGAGTGTGTGCAAGTTTCAGTGAAAGCTTTCATGTATGTGTGTGAAATACTATGTGTTTATCCCACAATGTGAAAGTCCACACAAAAAAAAATAATTTCCCACTACATGTATGGGCATACCATGGTGTATCACTTAGCATGTGCTATGAGAACTACAGTCGTGGTCAAAAGTTTACATACACTTGTAAAGAACATAATATCATGGCTCTCTTGAGTTTCCAGTTATTTCTACAGCTCTGATTTTTTTCTGATAGAGTGATTGGAACAGATACTTCTTCGTCACAAAAACATTCATGAAGTTTGGTTCTTTTTTGACTTTATTATGGGTCAACTGAAAATGTGACCACATCTGCTGGGTCAAAAATATAAATACAGCAACATGAATTAGCAATTTTGGTGACTTAGAACGTTGTGTCAAATAGGGGTGTAAATCACCAGTTTCATGATGATACGATACATTATTGATTCTTTGGAAAACGATACGATTTTTGCCAATATTACAGTCTACCACGATTCGATTTCGATTTGATTAGATTCAAGGGCCTTCGATCAATATTAAATTTAATATGATATTATGTACACTAACACAATCAGTTACATTTCACCTGAAGCAAGAAAAAAAAAACAAAGCAATTTTGAGCTTTTGACAATTTTATGACTGAAATCTTTCAGACATTTAATTGGAAATAAGAAAAAAGACATGCTGTTTCATTGTAAAGTGCTACAGTTTAAGAGTAAGTTAACATTAAGGGTCACTTATTACTTATATTTATAACGATAACCACAACCACAGAATAGTTGACCTATATTGAAAATATAGTGCAAATAGGGTGCATGATAATAGGTAGCTACACCTACTGCACTACTGCACCTGGTAATGTGCATTTTGCCATGTAAAAATAAGAAACTTTTGTTGATAGAAAAAAACGAATGTCAGCAAATTAACATGTTGTCCTCGTTGTATATTTAACAAATACTATACTTAAAACATGTCCTGTGTATGTTATCATCCTGAAATTGTCCAACAGATGAGCCTTAAGTGGTGAAATAATGGACAAAGTGGGCTGATCCTCCTCACACATAACAGCTGTGGCACTTTTCACTGGTCCAAGCAGTTTCAGTTTTCTTCAGCTGCACTGATGTCACTTTCATTCAGTGTATGCTCGTTGTTTGCACCTTTTTTCAGTTTTTTTTGTCCAGCAGTGAAGCACACACTGCAGGATGTTGGTCCAAAAAACAATCTAACATATCAAACAAACTGTTCCAGCATGTGACGATGTCTTGTTTTAGTTTATGTTCTGGAAGTCCAAGCAGCTTTTGCTTCTCTTTCCAGACTGCAGTTGCTACCGTATTGCGGTGAAAAAAAACGCCACGATGCGTCTCACTCTTCCCAGAAGACGTGCTACCCTGATACATTTCAGGCCCTTCTGTGCTGCTAAGTTGACAGTATATCCGAAGCATTTAATATGTGGAGAACATTTTGCCTCAACTCCAGTTACGGACATGTTGCTGGCGTTATCTGTCACTAGAGCAGGGGTTTAGTCACGTATATTCCACTCTTCACATGCGTCGTCCAAAACTTTACCAAGTTATACTCCTGTATGTGCATTGTTCAAAATACATGTCTGAAGAACATAACTCCTCATTTGCCACTTGGTATCAATATGACAGCATGTCACAGTTACATATGCTTCTGTTATCCAAGTCCATCCATCTGCAGTTAATGGGACTCATTCTGCATTAATCAGGTCACCTTTTATCTCGTCTTTCACCTGCTTGTACAGCCTTGGTATGCAGGATTAAATATTTTGGTTCCAAAATATGGGGTACCTCTCGAAAACCATCATTTTCGACAACTCTGCAAGGCCTCATGTCTTCATGTAGCGGGTCCCGGCCGCTGGCAGATAGGTAGTCCCACAGGACACAGGACTGGAAACACAGGACAGCAATGAGTGCACAGGACCACTACTGCTCATCAGTCCAAGTCCGTCAGATTATTTTATTCACACAATCATGTTAAACTTTTTTCACTGCAGTCATAGATCATTCCTGTAATTTTTTTTTTGTTTACATTGAAACACTGGTACCCACATCTGATTGACATTGCCTTCACTGTCTGACTTTCACATATTTTCTCAAGAAATAAAACCTGTATTGAACTGACAATCAACACTTTCCCTTGAATCATATCATCTTTTCATGATCATCATGTAATCACTTCTTCTTCCGACATACACTTCCTTTATACTCCGATAAAAAAGTAATAACTGTACATTAAGTACATGAAGTGCATTAAATGTTTACTTTAGATAACGGAATGGACCCCCCCTGCAAGTTCTCCTATTTACAGTGCATGAACAAAAATTTAAATAACAAACATGGCACATAAATTGCTGCTTTAACTTATAAACTCTAGAGCCATAAAACTTGCATGTGCACGCATTTACCTCGGGCTGCGGCCATAACTGATCTTAACCTTTAGCATTAGCTTATACATTTAGAGAAAAACACTACAGACATCTTAATAATTTTCACACATACAACCCACAAATGCCTTTGTGGTGCATTTGTGGTGTATCTTCCCCTCCTCTTTAGCTTGGCTGCTTGCTATAGCCCAGTAGCATGGTTTTGAGGTGCAATTGGGCGGAAACTGTGGTCTGTGGATATCTGGTCGGAATTTCAAAATAAAGGCGAATCTTAAAGACAGAGATGTTGATCAATGGTTTGCGTTTCCATCGATTTGATTGGATTGTTAGTTAGCCAATCGATGCATCGATCCAGATCGATGGATCACCCCTAGTGTCAATGAAATGAGCTTCATTGCATGGCCTCTTAACTTCTTGTGAGTGTTCATGAGTGACTACAGCTGGTGACTTCTCTGAGGCCATTTAAATAGGGCTTATTGGATACAAATGCCCACAAACGCTACAATAGGAAAGTCAAAGGAGCTCAGCACGGATCTGAAAAAGCCAATCATTGACTTGAACAAGTCAGGAAAGTCACTTGGAGCCATTTCAAAGCAGCTGCAGGTCCCAAGAGCAACAGTGCAAACAGTTGTTTGTAAGTATAAAGTGCATGGCACTGTTTTGTCACTGCCATGATCAGGAAGAAAATCCAAGCTATCATCTGCTGCTGAGAGAAAATTGGTCAGGAGGGTGAAGTGTCAACCAAGAACCACCAAAAAGCAGATCTGCCAAGAAGTAGAAGCTGCTGGAACACAGGTGTCCACAGTCAAGCATGTTTTGCATCGCCACCGAACATCGAAGCATTGAACTGGTGCTTTACAGAGAGTAAATGGGATAATGAAAAAGGAGGATTACCTTCAAATTCTTCAAGATAACCTAAAATCATCAGCCCAAAGGTTGGGTCTTGGGTGCAGTTGGAATGGCTAAATCAGGCTAGAATTAAGGTTTTAGAAAAGTCCTGACTTAAACCCCATTGAGAACATGTGGACAATGCTGAAGAAACAAGTCCATGTCAGAAAGCCAACAAATTTAATTGAACTGCACCAATTCTGTCAAGAGGAGTGATCAAAGATTCAACCAGAAGCTTGCCAGAAGCTTGTGGATGGCTACCAAAAGTGCCGAATTTAAGTGAAAATGGCCAAGGGACATGTAACCAAATATTAGCATTGCTGTATGTATATTTTTGACCCAGCAGATTTGGTCACATTTTCAGTTGACCCATAATAAAGTCATAAAAAAACAAACTTCATGAATGTTTTTGTGACAAAGAAGTATCTGTTCCAATCACTCTATCAGAGAAAAATCAGAGCTGTAGAAATAACTGGAAACTCAAGAGAGCCATGACATTACGTTAGTGTATGTAAACTTTTGACCACGACTGTATGTGAGAGTGTGTGTGTGGCTCTCATTAAATTATGCATTAAATTATGAGTAAACCACACGTGTGTCATGTGCACCTACCTATAGTACATATAACCATCTTGAGGCAGTGTCAGCTTTCATGTTCACCATGATTTACCATTGGTTACAAGTTGAGCAACAAAGCATAAAACAAGCATCACAGTGTTTTCTAACTGGGTCTGTCCATAAGAGATTCCATTCCTAACTTAGCTGGAGGAAACCCTAAAGAAAACAATGGAGAGAACATGCAAACTCCACACAACAAGGTCAAATCCAGGACCTTCTTGCTGTGAGGCAGCACTTGTACCTTAGTATTTTGATAAAATAACAGAAATGGCTCAGCTTTCATACAGTAAGTGCCTGCTTGACAGTATATAGAAGTAGAGGCATTGGTTGGCATGTAACCAATAAGCCAGCCAACACCAAATATGTTGTGTTGGGAACACTATCATTTCTGGTGTTATTGCCTTGGTTAGGAGATGTCGGTGCATCTGAAATGAGGTCACAAACATTACCTGTGCCCTAGTGATGTGCAGGTCAAAGAGGTTCGGTTGGGCTTGTCAGAAAATTTCAAATATGTGAAGAGCAGCAACATCGAAATAAACTTGCTCTTAAATACACACCCACCATCTCAGACTGTAAGGTTAGAAGTTTGTGGGTTGGGTCCGGGTGGTTGATTACTGCATATTTTTGCTGTTTGAGAAGTTGATTACTTTTATTTTTGTTGGTCAGGAAGGTTTGGGTGGTTGATAACCATATATTTTTGCTGGTTGGGTTGGGTGCAGGTGTTTGATTGCTATACTGGTAAGGTTGGGTTTAGATGGTTTATTACTACTGGTTTGGATTATGGCTTGGCTCTCAGAACGAGTCAAGTTGGTGCTGATAATTAAAAATAAAATCTTACCCTGCATCAGTACCCTACTTTTAATCTGCAGCGTTTCATTAACTCACTGTCGTGCAGTTTTTGGAGATTTTTTTCCCCCAACCTCGTTGTATTTCTGCCGTTCACCTTGTGAATAACTTTTATCTTTACTGAAATCTAATCTTAACATAAAGGGGAAAACAAATGGTCGTTGTTCCGAAGGCCCATTGCTCTGAAAATACACTCTCTTCCTGCAACTAATAGAAGCACATGGCTAATTATTATGCAGAATAACTTTGTCAGACCTTCCCCATTTTTTTCCGACTGGTGATTGCAGCGAGTCGTTTTAGTTACTATTGTCAGACATAACCTCTGTTGAAATTTAGTGATGGACAAATGAAGCTTCATGAAGCACTTGTGATATTTCTTGACTCCTCTAGATATCGGTCTTGGTTTAAAGATGCAATGGAATTTTATTAAATGTCCATTGCAGTGGCCTTTTTCTTTAAACCAAGAGCGCCATCTAGAGGAGTCAAAAAAATTTCTTCATGAAGCCATCACTATTGAAATTATCTGTGAAATAACAAATTTATATTTTAAAAGAACGTTCCTTAAATATGCTACAAATAAGACTCAGATTGTGAATCTGAATTAATTGATAAAGCAGACCTAAACACTGATGAATTGGCCAACTGATTGGGAACCTTTGGTCTAAACTAGGGGTGTCCCGATCCAATATAGATATCACACTCCGATACCAGCAGTCCATTCCAAACTCTTCTCCAGCTTTTCTATCCAGCAGCAGGATCCAGCCCAGTGATCACAACAACAGCTGTGCTAAAGTGCTAACAAAGTAGAAGGAATAGGAGTGTTTAAGTCTGAGTGCAAAACTTGTCATGCACAAGTTTCCTGTGGTGACACAGAACCGGGAAATTGTAGAATATTCTTATGTTAAAATTGATGTAACCCAATAAATAAATGGGACCGTTTTTCTCATACCTACTGTTGCTGACTATTGTTCTCTGTTTGAGTAATATCACCTGATCAAGGCTTTCTTTTCCAACATTCAATACTACAAAATAAGAAATAAAAGTCTGTATGATTCGTGTTGATATTGAATCAGTTAAATATCGGTATCGGCCAGTACTCTAGGCTGTAATATCAGTATCATATCAGTAGTGAAAAAGTTGTATCGGGACACCCCGAGTCTAAACCCATTTGTTTAACGATCAGCTAACCACAAGTAACACAACAAGTAGAGTGTGAGTGAGGGCCCCCTGTCCAAAATGAGACATGTACACATTTCCTATTAAAATAGAAGTCTGAGTTAATAAATTCAGCATAATATTAGCTGTTCTGAGAGAAGGGCCATTAATCTGCACATGTACTTCCTCAGGCACTTGATTATAAATGCAAAACCAGAAATATAGGCGTAAGTAAAGCTGTGCATGTGTTGTGTCACTGTGTGTGCGTTAAATTAATACCGTTCTCCGTGCAGCCCACGGGGCCAGTGAGTGAGTGTGAGAATGTTTTTGTGAAAATAATTTTCTTTCAGATTATGGACACACACACACACACACACACACACGAAATATAAGGGCATGCTCATATTTCTTGGCATGAATTAGCACGCTTGATCTAAGTTGTTGCAGGATTAGAGAGGAAATGCCAGAGAAATGACAGTAGTATGTTGGAATGGGCTGAAGCATGGCAGGGTTATCGCATGGGGGTTTATATGCTCTGTGGTGTCATGTGTTCTTCTTTGAAGATTCTTGCAACTCATTTAGGGTTTCTGAAGCATCTCTTTTCTTGTTCTCTTCTTGCTGTCATCAAAGTGTTATTCAGGTCAATTCTAATATAATGGAAGTAAAATATCTCTTCATGTCCACTGCAAGTTTTCACTCCTGAAATGTCTGAAACTGTCGTAAAAAATGGAAGAGCTTTTGACCTGAACTACATTCTCTCCTTTTACGATTACTGTAAATGAGAAAACCTACCTAAAAGCGCAGAATATGTTGACGTATTCAAAGTGTCATTCCACCATTTACTCAGTCACATGGTCAACCTGGTCTCTGCGCACCTACCCCTCATTCCTATAATCAGACACTCATTATCTTTAACTGCCTACTGCTCATTCTTTTCATGCATTTCTTTTTGTTGTTTTTGCTTACCTGACAGATTCTACTGGCCCCGCTGACTACTCGCTGACCTTGTTCTTGGCATAGACAAAGTTAAACACCTTTTTTATAAACCTGCTTTGCTTCTCTGTCATCCTAACACAACAGAATTGTCAAAAATGTCAGAAGGACATGTGTTTTGTGTGAAAAGTTTAACCTGAAGAAAACGTCTAAAGAAGACTTTCTTTCTCACCAGGAAATGGCACAACAATATTGCACTGCTAGAAGATTGTTGACCACTCACAGGTCTATATCTGGAGAAAAAAACTATTAACATACAAAAAGTACTTTTCTATTATACACGGTACCCAGTAAGTTATTTTTGTTGTTTTCACAGTATTTTTCCTATATTCTCAACAGTTTCTCAATATATAAACTATTTACATTATGTTACTGTTACTTTTGCTGTTATTACTGTATCCTCAACATTTCTGTATTTTATAAACTGTAAAAGCCTACATTACTGTAAATTTTCAATGCATTCTGGGAAAGCATCACTATAAATCTAGGTACAGTATTACTAACTGACCACCAAATCAACCTGTGAAAACAACTATGGCCATCCATCAGCCCTGAAAGACTGTTATTTATTATAATATTATTATAATATTTTGCTTTTTGATAAGTTTTAACATAAAAGCTCAGAATTTTTTTCTGACACAGACAGTATGTCTAACGTTTAGCACTTTTCCAGCTCAGTGTTTTCTGCCAGACACATTTTCAAGAGTCTGCTATCAGTCCCTGTTATATTCATACATTTGGAGACTCGTGACAGCTAGTCACAACCTAAGAGCTGTGCTGTGACAGCATTGCATCACTGGTAGTATTGGTTGTTGAGTCTTTATATGCATCCAAAATATTGTTCAGATGTCAAGAGCCAGTCTCAGTTCACAGTTTTGGTAATCTGAAAAAATGTAAATCAAAACTCTGAATTCACACTGTGGGAGAAATAGGCATTGGTGGGCAAAACAATAGAACCATACTGGCTTTATCAATTAGGTTGAGCAGCTCAACAAGCAGAATAATGATTTTGATGCTTAGTTTTAAAATGTGAATTAATAGCTTCATTTAATGCCCTAAATTCTTTTCAGGGGTTCCCTGCTTCAGTTCTATTTCCCTCTGCCCTCCTGCAGTTAGCTGTAAAGAAGACACGCCGTGATCTCTCACCTCGTCGGTCAGCTCTGCTTTTAAATGGCACGCTTGAGGTCAGTCAGGAGGCTTAATAAATATGAAAAGGGAGGAAAACTAGAAAATGGATGACGAGGCAAAGAGAACCCGTAGCTAAAACAGCAAGTCACCCTGCTGGACAGCTGAGCTAGCACTGAAAAAGAAAAGCCACAGCTCGGTAGAGAGTGATGGGAGGGAGAACGATAGAGTTGGAGGGGTTGAGCTGAGGTGGGCAGAGAGACCGAGAGATAAAAACAGTGTCAGAAAAGAAGTATGTTGGTGTATGTGTAAGAGAAAGAGGTGTACCTAAAGATGCTGACTGCGTGTTAAGACTCCAGTTGATGGTAAGTGGATTTCTGTACTTGACTATTCAGTAGAACAAGGTTCACACACTGCAAAAAGTAAACCATGGCAAGCTATTTTACTATACATTTAGAACTGGGACATTTTTTAGGATTTTTTTCAGCGCTGTATGTCTTTTTTATTGGTCTACCACCTGGAGGAGAGATACTATCACATCATTCTACCTATCTTTTTCAACCTCCCAAAAAACAGGAAATTAGCCTGGTGATTGAGGACTGCAGGTGTAGTCCAAAAACCACTCTTAGGTCTAGAAAGGCGAACAAAAAGTTACAGATGTATTTTCTTCATCCAAAACACACTTTAGGTTTTTTTGTATTGGATATTCAAAATGTTTCCATCCAAAGGCATGATTGCAAGATCATCTGGCTAACAAGGTACAGTAATTGTGGATTATGCAGCAAGATAAAAATGGTTCCAAAGCCTACCCATTTTTTTTCTAGAGTATGCTTTTAGCTGTAAATGGTGCAGCGGGAGCTACTGTATCTCCGAATCATCAACTTTCCTACATGAGAGGGTTAGGAGAGCTAATGCAGACATGAGCAGAAATCTATCTAAATATGGCTGAGAATATGTGAGAAAGACCATGAGTGGCTGATTTTTTGACACTTTAAAAGAGTCAAGAGCCAATGGATCACACAAGATTGTAAGATGAGAAGATAATGTAAAAAATTGCATTTTGTGCGGTGTTTTCATAGGATTAGTGGGTATGTGGTTTATGTGTGCATTGGTTTGTTCAGATTTTTTTTTATTCACAAACCATATCTGTTGCTGTAACTCTTTACCATGGATGTGTTACTTAATTGATCAGGTGTTTGCTGGGGCCAAAAAGTGACACCAAGAGGTCAGATTAGAATTATCACTAGATTATATTTTGGTATTGTACATCATAAACATGTATTCTTATCTCCTCTAAATGTACAATTTTTTAATATGCTTGTCAACATGGGATAGGACATATATGCTTACTTGATACAAATGTATGTCCATTGTCATTAAAACCATCTGAACCAATTACAAATACTGTCAAGAATATTCTCCAAAATTACCTGAAAGGTTCTACATGCTTGAAGAGTATGATTAAAGAAGAACATGGCAAACTCCACAAATCTAATCACCCTGCAAACTGTGGCCACCTATAGAGTTTTTGAAAGTCTGTTGCTTGTGGGGTTGTCCCCATGTGCCGCTGCTGCAAATGATCCAATTCACAGCAACAGCAAATAAATTAGCAATAAAAAAATGAATGATGTTAAAGAGAAAATTTTGCTTTGACTGCCCTAGTCAGTGTGTAACGAGTTGGTATGAGAGTGTGTTGTATAAATCCTATGGATCAAATATTTATAACAGAAAGCTTGTTTGTAGTTCGGTCGCCTGTCAACGATTTTAGAGGAGAAAATGTTTTTTGGGCCAAAGGATTTTTTTTTTTTTGTTGCAGTACCGTGAATGGCCATTGAGAAACAATATATAATATATATCCATGTTCATTACAAACAAGCACTGGTTGGTGTGCCAATCATACTGTGCAGCCAAACATCACTCAGAACCACAGTGTGTAAATTCTACTGAAGTTTCCAAAGACACCATATAAGAACTTAACTTCTCAAACTCACAGAGCACTGTGACACAGACCTAATGGCAGAATCTCACTGACTGTACACTGATGTGAGAATATACTGCCCGCTTGTTCAGATATATTGATTTTATACAATTAAGTTAGCCTATTAACTAGTTGCCATGGCCAGGTGCTTTGCACCTCATGGGTCTTTCCTAGATTACTTTAGACTCAACTGTCCAGCACCAACCTTATTTCTTCCAGCTGCTTCCACTTGCTCTGCTTTATATTTTTTTATTTAAATGGACACTATGTCATTTTTTTCTCCCATCTAGTGGTTAAATTTGACTTTGCATGCATTGCAACATGGTTGGAATTACGTTAGGCGGGATGGGTCAACTCCCAGGCAGCCACTATCACCGCGGATCCCGAGCCCCCAGCCCGGAGCTCCAGTCATTTTTCCACGGACCTCCACAGCCCTCCACTGGTCTGGAGGACTTCCGGGGCATGGGGCGCTCCCTGGCGGCCACTCACCGCGGATCCCCAACCCGGAACTCCAGTCATTTTATGCCCCTTTTACGCTTTTCTGGCGATGAGGATTTGGCGTAAGTATGGTGCAGTTCAGGTTTTAGTTTAGTTCCAGGTAAGTAAAACCGGCGTCTCCACCTTGCTTCTCTGTGAAAAGTGAATCGCAAAACGCAGAAGTGGATTTTGTCCCATGGGTACTAGCAGGTAGTGCTTTATGTCCCTCTCGGCAGTTCGTAGTTTTTATAGACCGGAAAGACATGGAAGCCTCCGTATGAGCGACCCCCTCTATGTAAAGACAGATAACTGATTCTTCGCCCAGGAGGATAAGTCAGATTGTTGGCGTATGTTATTTTACACCAATGAGAATCTATTTATGAATGAAGACATTGATTTGAGGTAATAAAATACTTAAAAAATTACACAGTGTCCCTTTAAGGCTGAGCATTCAGAGATCCTGGATTTCTCAGTTGTAGCCACTGCAACTGGAGAATAGAACATTCTTTTGGCTTTTAAAAATCTTTGCCATACTCTTCCGATACAGTACGCAGCTTCATTATATTGAGCTTCTATCAGAATAGAATGGAACTTTGCTGTCATTATCATTAAACAATGAAAGGTGCTATGAGCGGTGAGAGCATTGTGGTGGCCTGCAACACACTTTCCTCCAGCTCATTTTCCTACTATTACACCCTTGAGGCACCCAAGACCTTCAGGGTACAATAACCTTTTCACTTCTTCGCCAATCCTGATCCACCTTGGCCCAACTCTGCAGTTTTTCACGTTCTCTCTGCATCACTACTGTGGTTCCAGGCACATCTAAAGCTCACTTAGCAGTTCAGGCCAACTGTTTTCAGTACCATGATGTCCCTCTTATTTCTCTGGTCAGTGTTGAAACTTGGGACAATGATTAAAATGTCAGAGCCCACCACCAACAATCCAGACAATGCTCATGATAATTGATCATCTCTCTAAAAATGCTACCTGGAATCAGCCATTAACCTTCCTGTCTGCCTTCCAATGTTTTGTCATGTCTGCTCACCTTCACATGACCTTGTTAAGCTCCTTTTAGTCTGATGCAATGTCTCCCTTTAGCACATTGGCCCAGGTCTCATATCAATCTTGATTCTGTCACCAGGTAATTTTCTTTACCAAATAGTTGTTTGACAAGCTTGGCCAACATTATTCAGTTATCTGACATTGACTGTGGGTCTCAGTTCTGAAAACCTTTGCCAGCCTGTCATCTGTCATCATTTCCACCATTTTGTGCTCCTTTTATCTAATCTTATCTGTTCTGGGTATCAACATCAAGCTAAGCACTATCATGCTATTTCACAGTGTTGCAGTACAGGGCAGAACATTTGTTTGTCTGGTCAGGGCTTACTGTAGAGTTGACTCTCAAACCTTAAACTACCTTATGTGTAAATACAGTATATTTATTTATGTATATTTATCCAGTCTTATCACACCTCTTTTTAAAAGTTACCTGAAAATTTGGTTGACAATGGGATGGAAACATGGCTATCGAGTCACTTACTCAGGCCTCCAGTATTGACTGCAAGAGCGACTGTAGCGTCCAGTCAAGAGAGTTCAGTCCTTTACAGGTTGTGTTGGATTCCACCCATAATTCCAATTTGAACAGCAGCACAGCATTCAGGTGGATGGTACCTGGATTGCCTCAGTCTGTAACCTGTTCCGATATGACTTTTGTCTCCAGATTGCTCCCTGTATAGAGCTCCAGACCCCACGTGACTTATTTTGTTTACCAGTAAAATCTGTTTCAAAATGAGTGGCGCTTACAGTGAATTTACGCCTTCGGAGTTTTAAATCTCAAGATATTACTATATCAACAAGTAAATACTAAAAACTAAATATCTCTGACCTATATCATGGACCCAGTATACTTTTCACAAATCTTGAAAAGGTTTGTCGTTGTAGATGTATCAAAGTCTCTTCTCTCATAAATCATATTACTAGAAATCACACTGTGCTCTGTTCATTGCTGTAATCACAAGAACAGACATGCAACAGCACACGTGCAAACATAACGTGCATTGAGTTTTATCTGAAATAAGATTGTAACAACTCCGCAGACAAAAATTTTTACATTGCGTTTGCTTGTTGCTGTGTGATCAAATAGAAAGCACTGCAAAATCCACGCCAATTTACACCAATACTGCAGCGCAGTGTTTTTCGCGCGTATTGCTTGCAACATCAATTTATACAATTTACAACCATTCAGAATCTTAATAAATGCATGTAAAATAAACAGATATAAAGTTTAAGGATCATTGCATTCTGTACCTGATATAAAGTGATCGTTGCTGTTTTCTTATAATCGCTTCTTTTATGGCAGTTATCCATTTCTGTCTTCGTTCATGATCTTTGGAAATCCAGTAAAATGCTCTTCCCTTTGCTCGTCCTCAGCTGTTCTGGCAACCCAGAGCACAACAACTACCACCATATCTCCAAGAAACATTTATCGGCATTTAGCTGCAACTGGCAAGATCCCTGGCAGTAAACAGAGCGCTTTACTGCCAAAATGGCGGTGTTGTGCTTTTGACAGTTGCATGCCGGGATTGTGTGACGTCATCTCCCGGAGCTCTACTACTACTACTCTGGGGCCTACCATCAGCCATTTTTTTCAGAGCACAGCCAAGGCTCTATTTCCCTCAGTCATTACCCTTTGTTAGCTAACACTTCCAAACCCCTGTAGTCCACCTGCCTCGACTGTCTGCTGAGCAACTCCTCTTTCCTACTTAATTATCCTTTAAGTACCTTTTTATCACAGCCAGGTTGTGTTTTGTACCTGCATTTGTGTTAACTGAAGTAGATCACTTTTATCTTTATCTTACCTCTCAAATAAATTGTACCTTGCATTTTTATTTGCAATATTGCAACAAAATGCATTGTGATGGTACCTGTGATTGGCCCCAATGGTCATTGCTTTAGGGCATTTAGTAAACTTTTGAGAATGAATGCACTCATGCACTGAACTTAAGCTTATATTATTTTCTGCTGTATTGCTTTTTTTCCAAACAAGCCACTGTTATTGCTCCTGTTAAGGTAAAATAAATCCCTACTGTTCAGCGGAGGATTTTTCAGAGAAGATGAACCGTCTCTTGTGTGTCTGGAACAGCGAACACAACTTTCATAAAGCGGATAAGGGTTATATCACCATTGTATGGTATCAATCAGCAATAGAAAGAAGCCAAAGACGCTGTGGGTTATCACTTTAAGCTTCTCTCTTAAAGAAGAAAAGCTTAAACGTAATACTTTTGCCCTATAGTGGTCCTTCGCCACAGAACATGTATTGTGCATCTTATAGTAAGTCCATTGGAGGGCACAGACTACTGAGGTGGAAGCATCACTGTAAAAACAACTCATAACAGCAAAGGGACAAGAGTAAGATCTGTTGATATATGAGAGCTATCAGGTTTGATGAAATTAACCATGCAGGACGGGCAAAGCTTGAATAGAGTCAGGGTTACTGTTAAGACACAAGGACACACACACACACACACACACACACACACACACAATGAGATAAGGGTATTTCCTAAATCTTATCCTATTGTACTCCTCTATCCCACAAATACAGAGCATGCTCCCTAAACGGATTGAAGTAGTTCAGAGAAAGTGTGTGTGTGTGTGTGTGTGTGTGTGTGCATGTGCATCCCCGTGCACTTCCAGGTCTGCATGTAGGACCCTTCAGCTCCATTAGATTGAGTGAGATCACTATCTTTTGCTACTCTGGCATTTCGGAATAACCTCCTATCTGGACACACACACACACACGCACACACACACTCATACACAACACTTACCGCCTGTGTGATGACAAGGCCAAAGAGAGACAGAAGTGAGAAGGATGGAGGGAAGAAAGGAGGGAAGTAAGGGGGAAGGGAATACCGTCATCAAACTCAGTTGAACTCAGTTGACCCTCACATTTATTTGAAATATATCAAAACTTTTGTTTGATACCAAGTTTATCCGTTATGAGTGATATTCTAGTGCATGTTTATCTGTCTGCGTGTGGCTGTATCGGCATGCCAGCATGTGTTGATAGTGCAGCAGTGGGTTTTAGCGCAATGCTGACGAGGGTTTTTAAATAGAGTTGGAGTGAAGCATGGAGGACAGGACAGTCTGCTGATGTCAACACAGAGAGATGAGATAAAGTCAGTTTAGCGGCAGAGAAGGGGGGTCAGGACTGGACCCACAGGAAAGTCTGCCGATGCCAGTGATAAGACTGAACTCTGGATGCTTAAATCCCATCAGCATCAGGAAGAGGCTGATTACAAACTGACAGGCTCACTGAGTCACCGGCCGCATATCTGACTGCCTGCTTTCCTGAATGCTAATGGAGATGTTTGACTGACTGCTAGCTGGTGGCCCTTTTGAAGCCAAATAGTTTCAGGCACACAAAATAAACTCACATCTGTTTTTTTGAGTCTTCACTGCATCTGAAAAAGAAAACAGGTTTTTAATAATTTTGAATATGGAAAAATTTCACTTGCACAGATGATAAAACTTCAAAATAGCTCAACATGACACTGGGACACAAACATTGACCTCCTAGTTGAAAGTCTTGTTTTTGTCGGCCCTTCATAAGCAGTTTTTTTCACATTTTATTCATCATTACCTCACCACTCATGGCCTTTTATATGCTTTTGCATTGCATGCCATGAAATTACACACCAAAGGTAAAAACGACCTTGGTATTGCATGAAAAAGACTTACATATTGCTGAAAATATAAGCGTACAGTATGTAAGGCTTTGCAAATCAGATTGTTAACAATGTCCAGATTGTTATGCACATATTTAATGACAGGGAGAGCACATGCATAACAGGCACTAATGTTGATTTTGGCAATGACATAAATGTCACTATCATTAATTAACCAAAGGGACACATCCGCACAACGAAAGTCAACAGAATGGAACATATAGTTGACCATAGCGTCTCCGAATCAGCTCCCAGAAAACCAAATTCTGAATTCTAGATACTTTTTAATCTGGAAAAAACATATATTATATATTTAACCAGTAACATGCTTCCCATCTCTGTGCAGACTATCCACAGTTTTAGAGACAAATTACATCCCACAAACATAACAAAGCAGCAATAATATATACAGTACATGTCAAAAATGTAAAGCCTCTACAAAGACGCGCATTATGAATAAATAGTCTTCTCACTTATGTACTTATGGTCATACAGTGGCATCAGTATGACATTGATTCATGACAAGTTAAAAGTTCTTCAGAGTAACTTTAAATCAGAATATTACATAGTGACATACACTTCCTTGCGGTGCTTATGTTAACACATCACACAGTCTTGACTCACCCCCAAAAGGGGTCTAATCACCAATTCTGGCTCTCAAGTAAGCTAATATTACAGCAACACTGTTAACAGTAACTCGTCTAGTTACTGACTGTACTGCAAAGCCCATTCTGTCTGGAATGTAAAACAGTGTGAGGGCCCACTAGCATAACACATCATCTTCTGCAGGCGGAAAACTAGTAAGAAAGTTTGCAGAGACTCCTCTTGTACCCATCTATCCCTGTGCAACCTTTTATGCTGCACACTGTACTTGCCCTTCCTACCTTTCTGCCAGTGTAGCCTGCCTATCTGTTCTCTCATCACTCCGTCCTCTCTATTATCACTCTCTCGGCCTGCGCCCTCCGTCCAGCTCTCTCTCCCACTCTAGCATCTCAATTTCTCCCTCATTTGCTCTGTTTTCTCCCTCTCTCTTAATATCTGAAGGGGAGACATGTCAGTACTGAAAATGGGGTGCTTTGACCCCACCTTGGTATTCAAAACAGAATGAGTATACTCCTACCCCCACATGAAATCTGTTATGAGTCTGTTCTGAACTTGTGTTGCTACCTTTGCTTCGTTAGACCGTCTGTCTCCTGAACACCCTCCTTTTCTGTCCCATGTTTCATTGCGTGGGTGGAAGGTTGACCGTCTGTTATGTGGAATACAGCATCCCAGTATGATGCTGTTCTCAACTTTTGAACTTAAATCTATTACAGGGTGTCTGCAGGTCTCGGAGAGTTAAATTGAGAAATGGGAAGACCCACTGAGATGGCCGCAGCTGTGAATATTTGTAAAGTGGAGTTCAAAAGTTCTTCCATTGGTGGGTGATTGTAAGGAGTTTTGCAAAATTGCTACTGCACAGGTGAGATGTCATCCTGTGTTGCCCTCTTCTGTCAATGCTATCTTTTTTGCAAGGGCACCATCACTGTATCCTGTGATTAGCACCACCAAAGATGACTGTCTAAAGCATTTTTTTCCTCTTATAGCAGAATGATAATAGATGCAGCCAGCCCATTCAACAACACTGACAAAGTGCTGTAGCAGTCCGTTCTCACTCCCTACTCGTCAGCAGCCCTACACATCGAAATATGATGTTTTACTTGGCCATAGATTTGGCAGGAGTGACAGTCTGCTTGGGGTGACAGTCAGGGGTGTAGAATGTACAAATACAGAGAGGTGACTGTGTTTCGTGTGAAACCAGGAGTTGACATTGGCTTATTTTAAGTTACATAACATCATCTAATGTATATAATGTACTTACATATAGGTAATGCAACTTTAGCCAACTTCCATCCATCCATTATCAACCACTTATCCTCATAGGGTCGCGGGGGGGCTGTAGCCTATCCACACAGAAAGGCCCCGGGATTCGAACTCGGTACCTTCTTGCTGTGAGGCGACAGTGCTAACCACTGCACCACGTGCCGCCCTTTAGCCAACTTATCTAAGTAAAAAGTATACACTTTCTTTAACCCAACCTCGATCTTTTCCAAAACCTAACAAAGTTGCTTCCTCTGAAAATTAAAATTAAAATTAAAAACTGACACTAATTAGGTAACTGGTGTCATAGTTTGGCATGCTGTCTTATGAGACAACTTTACAGCTTTCCTATATATTTCACCATGACAACTAATTTTGTTTTCAGCCACGTTTTCAAGTTGTCCATCTCACGACACAGGTTTAATCAGTACAGCCTGTGTTTTACCTGTAAACCTTTCTGAATCCAATCAAGAGTTACTGTGGTTCTACAAATTTAACACCCTTTTATTTCCACTGTCCTTGGTGGTCAGTGTGAATATAAGTTGGAACAGAATCACAATAATAAAGTAATTGTATAATTTATGAACTCAATAAAATGGGTCTACTCTTTAAAGGTAGAGTGTGGACTTTTGTTATATGTACTGCTAAGTTATGTTCACATTCGGGGCGGTAGGGTGGTGTAGTGGTTAGCACTGTCGCCTCACAGCAAGAAGGTACGGGGTTCGATTTCTGTGTGGAGTTTGCATGTTCTCCCCGTGTCTGCGTGGGTTCTCTCCGGGTACTCCGGCCTCCTCCCACCATCCAAAAACATGCATAGGGATTAGGTTAATTGGCTAATTTAAATTGACTGCACGTGTGAATCTGAGTGTAAGTGCGTGTGAATCATAGTTGACATTTATGTTTACTTGGATGAACATATGCCTACATAGAGTATCATGGCACATTAGCCACCTGACGTGAGCATGTGTGATACAAGATACAACTTGTAAAAACAGCTCCATAGTGACAATCAAGGTGAAAAACTCCACAGGGATGCATTATCTCTGATGTTGCACATTTTTCTGAAAACCATCAAGGCTACAATGTGCATTTATTTATACTTGTAGGTCAGAGATGAGCTAAATATCTTGACCAAAGCTATATTCTTCTTCTGCCACTAGAGGCAGCTATTAAATTAGCATAAATTCATCAGTTTATTTCACACATGTTTGTGTCAGTTCATGGATTGTTGTTAGGCTGTTTATTGTTATAACCACCACTCTCTGGACTGGGTGTGACCCTGATTTGTATGCATTCAGATTTGCCAGCTAGCCAGTAGAGAGAAGGGGTTTTGTATCCAGATAAAACCATAATTTATAGGGCTTTAATTCTGTCCTGTAATGTGCACCTGCTCCAAGCCAGGGGATATTATTAACAGGTTAAAATCAGCCTGCTCAGTGGCAAAAAGAGACAGAAACACAGTCTGTTATCATTGAGTGTTATTAGTCACTGCAGTTGCTGTAATATAACAGCTCCTCTTCCTATTGGATGACAGAGCTTTTCTCTGTGGAAGTACCCTATACATGTACAATATGATGCCCTTTTCTCGCAAATCCTACTTTGCAACCAGATGATAAGCTCCTTCAAATTTAATATATGATACCTACCATTTATACATGGTAAACTGATAATTAAACTTAGTAAACTTACATTATTCTGTGTTAACAGACAACAAAACAGTGTTAAATATGTTCATTCAATATTAGTAATGATATAATGTATTGTATGTAACAGTTTATCATTGCACAAATAAAATTATATTAAGTTTTTGCTGATGAAGATATTTATAAATATTAAAGATACAATATGTAAGAAATCATAAAATGGCCCTTATATGTCACATTAAGAAATCATGTTCATTTCAATACTTATTTCACTGACAACAGTCGTCCAGCCAGGATATTCTCATTTAAAAAGCCAAGTTGCAGCCCTCAACTGATGTTGATGTTGTCATGTTGTGTTTTGGTCTGATGCGCCACCCTCCACCTATCTCCCAATCACCAAGTCAGTAGTGTGTCAGCATCCGGTTTGCCAGCTCTGCTCTAGTTACCACAGCTGCAGCTACGTGTCCAATAACTAATGTCTAACGTTACGAAACCTAAAAGACCTCATTATGAATCCGAAATGTGTTGTGACAAAGTCCAAAATAAAACAAGGAGTTGTATGGGAGATGCTTTTGAAAGATGGAGACAGCTGAAAGCAAACGGGCAGCAGCACTCCCGATCAGCCTCTCTCACCACATACCCCCGGCCACCGCCTGGGAGCTCCATTCTCTTTACCCCGTCCCTCCACAGCTCTCCTCTGGCACATTTCACTCCTTCTAAGTGTCCATGATGATGCCCAAGGTGGCTGCTTTTCATTCACTGTTACACTTTGAAATTTTGGACCTCCAGACAGACTCAAGGTGCTACCCACCGACCTTGACCGGGAAGCAGCACTGTCAGTCGGTCACTATCACTGCGGATCTGCAGCCCCCGACCCAGAGCTCCACTCACTTTACCCCGTCCCTCCACAGCTCTCCCCCACCCCATTTTACTCCTTCTAAGTGCCCATGGTGATGCCCAAAGTGGCTGCTTTTCATTCACTGTGACACTTTCCATTCCTGTTGGATGCAGCAGCCGAGCTGGCAACCTCTAGTCAGGGGAGAGGGAGAGGTGTGACACCACTCTACAGTAATTTAAAAGTGATTGCAGTACCAGTTTTGGCCACAATCCTACATACAGTTCCTTTAAGGAAACATACTTTAAGCACAACACCAATTATTTACAATACGTTTTAATGGTAACAGCAATGGTAATGGTTGTAAAGTACCTATAAGCAATATTTAGATGTAGTAAATAAAATGTCATGATGTGTGCAACAATAAACTAAAATTAATTTATAATAATTTCACATAATACACTAATTTAACTTTTTTAAGATTATTATAATGTAACAATCAGTTTCACAGCATGCAAATTAATGTAAAAAATTTAATGTAATTTATAGCATTACTAATAATAAGTAAACAATAATTATCATTTTGTTGTTTGTTGTAATCTAACCATTAAATCTTTGAGTGCCAAAGATGTGTACGTGCATCTTTTAAAATACAGCGCTTGAGTGCCATAGATTTATACATATGTCTTTCGGTTTTTGGCAGCTGACACAAGAGGGCGCTCTCCCACAGCCTGTGAGTAATATTGGGGCTTCTGGGATTTGTAGTCGGGGCATAAAGAGATGGTATATGCCACAGAAATCAAAACAGGAAGTGGAGACGATTGAGATTAGAGAGCAAAACAAACACATTCTGGACAAAAAGTTTTGGTGAAACTGCCCTCTACTCTCCTCCAGATAAAACAAGAATGAAACAAGGTAAAAACAAATGTTTTTTTCTCCATGATGAAATATCTTCGTTCATTTGAGCTATTCAGTGTTTTCACTGAATAGCTCAAAATAGTACAAAATATTCTGTGCATCATGAAGTATGACTCAAAATGGCCAAAATGCTGGCATAAGGCACTTCTGGTTTTATAACCATTTATAAGTTAGTTATTATGATTATTATAATGTAATATAGTCATATATAATGTTGCAACCATCCAAGGTAGACTCACTGTGTGCTACAAGACTGAAACAATTATATAGTCTGTATGATAACATCCTTGTTTTATTCTTTTTATTATTATTATTCAGGGAGAACCAAGAATTTATTGATTGGTGAGATAATTGCTTCAGTGTAGAGTTCAGCATGCATAAAATAACTCTTTTAATAGTTTTTATAGTAATTCAAGGCTCAATTTCCATACACATATTGCCGCTTGCCTAGTCTTGCACTTTTCTATATACATTTTTCTGTTTATCAATGGGTCTTTTTGGCACTGAATCAAGCATTTTATTGTCACAATTCATCTCATAGCAAGTTGGCTTAGTTGGATGCATAAACTTTTCCACATAAAAATTGTCCAGAATTGTCAGTGCAGTTTTTCAGGAGAAGGCAATCACTATTGAGCTCTATAATAACCACGATACCAGTAGCCTTAGAATTAGGTGGTAAATGGTACAATTCATACTGCAGTTTGAAAGACATCATGTCACCAGTCAGCCAGTTGTCCTGTCCTACATGTACAGAACAGCCATCCCAGACATTTGAGCTTTTTACAGAGAACACACTCTGATCACTTCCTAATGTTCACAGTCATTAGTGCTGTGAATGTGGCTAATCAGTTAGCTGTACCCCAGATGTCCTGTGCATTCAGGGGTCATTTTGGCTCCAACCACTCTCCTCCCATCTCTATCTGTTCTCTCTTAAACTGTGCCAAGTCTGGCCCATTTAGAATGTGTTAAATAGATCTTAGGGAGCCGGCCAAGTATGTGTGCGCATATGTGTGACAGTAGTAATAGAGAGGGAGTTTACTGCCTGTGTCTGTGTGTGCATGCAATCTAAGTGTAAGTAGCCAAATGTGGGTGGATCCACATTAAGTGAAAGGTCAGTGATTGGCCACCTGCCCTTCAGTGCTTCTGGGGCAGAGCCAGTCACATTAGCAGTTTGGTGTCCGTCCAGAAAGCAATGGGCCACATGAATTGTTGTTTGACCTGACAGTCGTTCAAAGAGGCAAAAGTGCGGAAATGAGTTGGAAATCCACCAGCTATACCATTCAAAAAGCAATAGGTTAGTGTGCGTGCATGAGTTGAGTCCTTTTGACAGCATAAAGGAATTTCCTCTGCTGCAAATCCCTGCAAAGGTACAGCAGCAGTGAGCGTTTGACAGATGGTACTGTGTTGGAGACGGTCAAGTTCAACATCCACTCAGATGAGCACGTTTCACAAAATGACATTACGTCACAGTGAAAAAGAAATATTCCAACAGCTTTGGAGGCTGTTTTGAATAACCATCAGGAGGATATTTCAGGAATAAAGAGTCAGGCACCAGCTATGGATAACAGTGTGATAGATTACACACCTCTGTATAACATTAAAGCCTCGCAGTAGGCAATGGTTAGTAACTTTGCTGCAGTTACTCAATTCTTTGCAAGGTAATAAGAAGCATAATGCAGTCATGAATTTGGCAGTAAATTGAGTTAGAAGTGTGGTTTCTTGTCCATAGTACCGTGGAATGTATATTGTGGGAGGAAACCAAAATTTGTACAACTAACCTTATGTTCAATTCTTTTGTCATTAGGGACGTGATGTGCACGATGATGCTTTATATATACTGTCAGTGTCTACAGCTATAGAGCTTCCTGCTGAGCTACAGTCAGCAACTCCAGCAGTTCTGTTTCTTTTTGGCTCATAGATGAGGTTAGAGGTCACTCTTTATGTGAATAAAATTTGCTTCCTAAATTGTGCTTTTTAACATTGGTGATGTTTTGGCATCTCTTCAGGAGGTGCCATTGCTTTTTTATGGTGAACTCGAAACCTGTGCAGTTTTGCAGAGTAACATTGAAACTACTACTAGTAGAATTTGAAAATCCCTTCATACATGCAATGTTTTCAAAGAAGCCAAATACCTTTTATTTGTTTCCCCTCAGCAGGGAGAGTGTGTTCTGAATCATTAGAGGAATGAGAAATGCTTGAATAGCTTAAAGCAGTTTAAATCATGCATGTCAAGGCCCTTAGCATGAATGCATGATGAACTATAGATAATGACACAGAGTCAATGTAGAGTGTGTACTGTATATTGTAATGATGAGTCTGTTCTGTATCAGCCCAGTCACCTGAAAAACATTTGGCATTATCCATTTCTGGAAACCACAAATCTTTGTTTTGTCTTTGGGCAGAGCAACTGACTCACGGGCCACAATGAGCCCTAAAATTTGACAGAAGTTAGGGCTTTGACTGTATGGATTTTTCACTACCACGGTGATAAAGCACCGAGTAAATGCCGCATGGCGGTTTATAGTGATACCCCGTGATCGCTATCCCGCTACCCTTAGGATCCCAGCAACCCCCGCAATCGCCACAACCTTTCTACCATTACTCCGCTCCCCCGGCGATTGCCACAAGCCCATTACCCCAGTGATCGCCGCAACCCCACTACTGCTACCCTGCGAACACCCCAACCCCCGCTACCGCCATAATCGCCAGAACCCTGCCGATCACTCCTTATCCTCTGGCATAAAATGTGCCCAAACCGTCAACACAGTGTTTTGCTTTGTAGATTGACAAGATTTGTGGCTATTGTTGAATAAATTCAAGTCACCAGACCAGTGTTAACAACTATGGGCAGAACGACACAAAAGGGGTGTCTCTGTTATAATAAGCACTTACAATTGAAATTGAACTCTGACGATTTAGCCAATACTTCTGTCTTTAATGCCTGTGTATATATTCAGTTTAATTATGATAAGTACTGAAACCTTGAAATAATAAGATAGTAATAAAATGATAATAATAATATTATTAACGGTCCATTAACCCTAAGGTTAATGGTCTGGCCCACTGCCGAGCTGCAGTGTGAAAAGTTTTGTTTCTCCGTCTAGCTTTCAATGCAGGATTGGATGTTTCAAAAGAGGATTGTTTCATATTATATTTTAACACCATATACACTCCTGTAACTTGTATATATATATATATATATATATACACACACACAACCTGTTTTTCAGGCAGGTTATCCAATTAGACTTACCGTCGTGCATGCCATCACAGATCACGTTCACATGGCGGCAGCTCTAAATATAATGTAATTGAGTTTCATGATACAATTTGGAGAAGTTTGGCGGGTTGGATTAAAAAGCCCAATGACCGTAGTTTGCCCGTGTCTGTTGTAGAGCAAAACAAACAGATATAGGATGTTTAACCAGGAAGTCACTGTTTGAGGCCTCCGTGAAACTAAACATAACATTAAATTTACAAAGTTATTATCTCAGTTGCACGAAATGTATATGTTTCAATGTCATCGTAACACAAAACATTTTTTTCTGACCTTGACCAAGCAACACACATAACATGGCACACATAACGTAGCATTGTGTATTTCTGCAAGCGTGACATGAGGCCGATATAAAACCTTTTTTGAAATTCAACACATCCTTTGTTTTGCAGAAATGCACAATGCCAAACTTTTTTGTCTTCTCAGTTTTCTTCTTGCAGGCTTCAGATGCACCTACTGGAGTCATCAGAGCATTTGGTAGCTCTGCATTTAGAAGGGAGGGTTCATCCTCTAGGAACCATGACTATAAGGACAAAGAATGGCAACCCATCTAATTCTAGCTATTGATATTTCAGTAAGCTGTAGACCAGAGTTGCCAGATTCATGCCAGAAAAATGTATGTTAAGACAGACTTATTCTTAACTAAAACCTAAATGAATATTAATAATAATGATAATCACGTTTGTTTTGCTCACATTTGGGTACTAAATTTACATGAGCATATACAGTTCTGTCAGAAACCAAGACCAATAATGACAAGCTTTGTCTCTAGATATATACAGTATATTATGTTCTATACACATATACATAGAAAACTCTTTTAAATATGATATGCTTTAGACAAAGCTACAGCTCCGTTCAGCACTGCGTTAATGTCTTTCTGCTGTGTTAGACCCAAACATATGTGCCAGTGTTCTCACACACATGTTCTGGCCAGGAGCACAAACTGGGCTAGAAAAAAACTACAACAACAACAACACAGTGTTCTCACAGGATCGCTTAACACCTCAGCTACCTGACACAAAAACACGGGGAGAAATCTATGCATGGATGCACAAGCGTGGATGAAAAATCAGCACATGATGCGCGCACACAATCATGCTCCTTAAGCAAATCAGAAGTGACGCCTCTGCCTGTGCATGCCAGGAACATGCAGGGAGAGAAAGAGAGAGAGAGAAACACACACACAGCGTGTTTGTATTGGGTGTGACATGCCCGGCAGTGCATGCCAAGATCATACAGTGGCCATTGCCAAGTGTAAAAGCACATATACAAGCAGTGTGAAATGAGAGGGAGAGTACACTGTACATTTAGTCACATTCTGTGAGTGTGTTTCCGCTGAGAAACCTCAGTAACACACTGACAGGTGCAAGAACGTGTTAATGTACAGGTTACATTGCCTCTCGAGGAAGGAAAAACATTTATTATAGAAATCATTATTCCACAAGATGAAATGGAGGAACTGACAGGGTAACATAGTGCTGATGTACATATTTCTGCCATGACTAATAAACATCCTTTGGAGAGAGAAGAAATTAATGTATATATACCTGTCTCATAACATCGTTGTTATTTCTGAGTAAGGGTGATGGGATATTGTGTGTATTTTCTATGCTTATTGTGAGCAAACATTACGCGATAAAGACAATGCAAAAATCTGAGAAACCAAAAGAGGTGGAAAAAGAGAGGGAGTGTAATGAGTGTGAAATGTGCAGAGTAATAATAGTAGCATAATTATAATAGTCTGGTAGTGGTAAGAATTAAATGTCACTGTCTGAGATTAAGCACTATAATAGGTACAGTAGGAACTATTAAGTGGACCTGGAGTGGGTAAAAGTTACCTCAAGCAATTACACAAAAAACTCCAGCACCATCATCCCCTCATGGGCCACCCATCAGAAGTCTTTAAACAGTTTCTGCAGAGTTACAAAGGCTGCATTAAAAAGGCTTTACAGTCACATTTATTTTTGTTTCTCAAGAAGAGATCAAGCAAGTTCCATAAGTTTCTCAAAGCGGTAATGCGAATTCTGATTGATAAAGCAGCCGTCATCATCTAAATGACACAAGATATTTCAATTTGTGTGTCGTTAAAGGCAGAAGATTTTTCATCAGAGGGGAATGTTGTGCAGAGAGCTTCATAAACGAGACAGTCTGGTATCTCATCATACTGTATATAGGAGTAAAAAAAAGAAACTCTCTCACTATATTCAAAACACTCCAGGTCATTAGCATCTCAGTAGTTCGATATTACAAATGTGAGACTAATGTGTCTCTATAGCTGCCCATATGTAACTTTATGCACCTGTAGTTGAGTGAACACTGTGTTCCTTTCCAGCAGAACACACTGTGTATGTCCACATATAGTCACACTTATTCAGAACTTCAGAAGTCTACTGCAGAGCAGCAGCTCATTGTTAACGATCGATGGCTATAAATGGTTTGCTGATGTGTAAAGTTATGAAAGAAATGCTAATGTTCACTGTATTTCTCTATGTTCTGTCAGCATTGCCCTTACTGTTTTCCTCCACTATTGAACTAATAGTGTACTTTTCTGTACTTTACATGTCAAACCTTAAATGTGCATTAGGCACAGAAGTAGGGGTGTTTAACAGCAACATGGTCTGTTTTCTCTAAAGTTAAAATGTACCCCACTCAAGCTTAATAATTCATGTTTTACATTTCTTTTAATTTGTGCACAAGCACAATGTGAAAGCAACCATACTATACTTTTTACTGTTGCAGTCCCAAAAACAACAACATTTTTCTATTTTTGGTATTTCATGAAGAGTATTAATGTAAATAATATGTCTGGTGGTATCCTTTATATATCTGTGACTTCTGTGGGTGAAACAAGCTGTAGCTAGCTATTTCTTGGCAGTGTTGGGCAGTAACACCATTACTAGTAACACTGTTACAAACGCCGTTACTAACGCCGTTACTTTTGACAGTAACGAATACCCTAACATATTGCATTTAAAATAAACACAGTTACCGTTTCAAAATAGCGTGTTTGTCCGTTACTTGGTAAATGATTTCCAGATTGATGAATTCAGATTGCTTTCATTCATGCTTGCAGATGGCACTGGGGATGGGGGACATGTCCTCCTCAGATTCGTAGCGACACTGTAGACTGTATAGAGACACTGACCCATCCCCCACTTTCCCAGCATAAGGCGACAAACATTGCCGGGAAAACAGAGCATTAATATCAGAGCAGCAGCACTGCTAGCCCCGCGTCTGAGTGATCTAACTCACACTGCATTGACTTGCACACGAACGTTGGAATTTCCATCTTCAAGTCAAAATTTAAATAAGAACCCCCCCGTGAAGTCGGATCTCCAACTCAGAAAGTTGAATTAATCAACCTGAACATAGAATTCAGTAGAAAACAGTGGCTCCATGTTTTGTTGTACATCTGTAAGGCTGGAAGAGCTGGGAGAACTAAACTTTAAGGTTACGTTGATCAGAGTTCTAAGTTCTGACTTCCAGTGAACACACCATAAGGCAAACTCTCAGTCCCCAGTGTCCTTAAGAGTAACTAAAAAGTACTTTTAACAGTAATGCATTACTTTTTGATGTAAGTAATCAACAAAGTAATTGAGTTACTTTTTGAAAGAAGTAACTAATAACTGTAACTAGTTACTATTTTTCAATAACTAGCACAACACTGTTTCTTGGATACAACAGTAAACAGCTAAAGGCTATCTGTCAACCCATAAGAGACCAGTGTTTGTGTCCCAATGTGTACCTCACTGACATTTGTGACATATTTCCTGCAGTTATCTTACATTGTTTACATGCATATTTTAGTCTAGGACTTATTTCAACCTAATTAAGTGGTTTTGTTTCGACTAGTTGTGTTGCCTCAACATAACTGTTTAACAGTAGTAAAAATGCATGCAAAAAAATTGCTGTGCTAAACCTATAAACTTCCCATGAGATTGGGCTGAGACAAAAATATCAGAATTAGAAGCTATTATTTTTTTTATATACTTTATATACTAAAGATTTCGGTTAAAAATCTTTTTTTTTTCTCAACATGCATCAAAAATGGGAGGTCTCAGCAGAAGTACTGTGTAAAATACTGTGACATACTGCAGTGATATTGTGTAAACAGTGTATCTGCTGTTGCGCTTTTAATGAACGGTGAAAAAAAAGAGAGATGCACATTCTCTCAAATGCAGTGACTGATGCAATTCCAACAGGCAGCTATGAATCCTTTGTAAAGCAACTCAGAAGCAATGGCAGGTTTCTGTGACTGCAGCAAGAAACTGTCCAAACAGATCATTGTAGAGGCGGAAGATAGCTGCCATACATTCACTCTGCCAACGTGTTCATCCTCAACAGTGAGCCCACCTCATATGCCGCTATATTATGGTGTCTTTTTTTATGGGACTCCTACGGTAATCTGCATTTTTGTAACACAGAGATTCCCTGGCAACAATATATAAATATTTCCTTTCAGGTCTGTAAAAGCCACGTGGTATTGATTCCAGGAGTGAGGACTGCTGCACGCCGGTGGTTAAATTAAGAAAGATTTTAGTATTTGTATGAAATGAGTGAAGTTGCTCTGTCAGCTGTTAACTGGTTGTAAAACACACAGATGGACATGCGCACACCTTCCTACGCATGCACACACGCTCCTACACACACTAGCTGCACACAGAGAAAAACACATAGCATTTAGCGTGGAACTAATCAGCTGTCTAATCGTCTGTCTGTTCTCATATTCATCAGGCCTGGGACATATGGCTCTGCTTTGATCAGGAGACTGTGTGTATTTCTGTGTTCTGAACCCAAGCACACAAGACTGAATAAAGGCAAAAGGCAGTTCCCAAGAGATGTATTTAACAAGAAAAAAACAGCCAGCCTTAAGACCAAAAACTATAAACTAAAATTTTAAGTTTGTCACCAAGCAGACTTTCAACATGAAGCAGGACCTTCATGTTCCAGAGACATGTTGACAGTTCAGGCACTTCAAGTCCTTGATAAGCTCTGGATGAAACCCCTCACAGGCTGCATAACTGATAAGGGTCAGTGCACGGCAGCAGTCCAGGATGTGACAAATAGAATACACAGAGTACCAATCAAACAGCGATGGCAGATGATATCTGGTGGACAAGAGTTGATGATTTTTTTTCAGCAGTCTGTGAAGATTCTCAGTTATCCAGGTTAAGGCTTGCTCTGGGTTTTGTTATATCACAATAAATGTCTTCTACTTATGTCAAAGTAGTGCTGTCATTGCCAATATTACTGGCAATCAACATTCTTAACCCTGACAGCAGGAAACAATGCCTGTGTGGGATATATGCAAACATTTTTTAGTCTTGCTTTCTATGGTCTGTAGCAACTGCAGCGTGAGTATAACAAAGAAAATATTGTAGTTATGGGAAATAAATTGTGGTTAATGTATGGTTTGGGTAGAACAACTAAAACATGAGGTCAAGGTGAAGGATTATGTTTCATTTCACATATGTGACAAGGCATACACTAGGTTGTTTTACTCAGCCTTACCCTTTGCACATATCTGCTGACAGGCAGTTAAATGTGGGGTCACACAGGTCAACAAAAAATTGGCAGGTTTGAGGATTCCTTGTATAATGTCAAATGAAATGAAGACTTGATGGACCCAGGCAAGATGCAGGAGGCTGTTGCAAATATGGCAGCAGTTGTAAGGTTCGATGGAACAGTCACTTCTTATGGATCAGCTGATGGAGCACCAATGAAAAGTTGCCGTGACAATAAAAAAGGTCTCTACACATGGATCTAACAGCTGAGGGTCTACCTTTCAAAGTGTACACAGGTCAGCTGCCATCACATGAGTCCTCAAATGTCTTCTGCATGTGAGGGAAACCATTTTAGACTGTTTTACCTGGTGAGCCAGGCAAACGTAGACATAGCAGGGGTGCAATGAAAGGAGCTCAAGCATCAAGATCTGGCAGGATCAGGACCATGGATAACATATTTTTCACTATGTATATTCTGCATGCAGACACATCTGTATGAAAATGACGTGAATGTTTGTGTTGAGTGGCTGTAAAATGTCTTTATTTGTTCAGTTTCCATGATGGTCGCTTGCATGTAGTAGACTATTACATTTATGCTTGGCAGTCTCACCCATGGCTGTTAGTGTGTATACACACTCATGAAGTTTGACATGTTATCAGTGGGTTAGTTAGGCCCCCTAAACTTTAACTAACCTCCAACATGCTAGTTATTTGTATGTGTGTGTCAGATGTGTGTGCTCATATGTCCATGAGCTGTGAGCATATACTGACCAGATTGGTGGTGGTTCAGTGCTCTAAGTGCTCATTAGGAGCAGAACAGTGTGTGTGTGTGTGTGTGTGCGCGCGCGCGCACAAGTGTGTGTGTATGTTTGCATGTAGAAAAGACAGAGGGAGAGGGAGAGAGAGAGTGAACCACTAGTGTAGAGAGCAATTAAGCCATCTTTCAAATGCCTGTTTACCTTTTAACCTCTGTTTCCTCCTCAATGTTCTCTTCATGTTCTGTATCTTTATAACCAGTCTTCCTCTTCCTCTCTATCATCCTCTCCTTATGTGCCTCTAACCATATCCTGCTTCTTTCTCTCTCTCCGTTTTTAACATTTTCTCAGCTTCCTAACCTAACCATCTCCAGAAACGCAGCGAAAAGGGATGTAGATACACTATATTGCCAAAAGTATTCGCTCACCTGCCTTGACTCACATATGAATTTAAGTGAAATCCCATTCCTAATCCATAGGGTTCAATATGACGTCGGTCCACCCTTTGCAGCTATAACAGCTTCAACTCTTCTGGGAAGGCTGTCCACAAGGTTTAGGAGTGTGTTTATGGGAATTTTTGACCATTCTTCCAGAAGTGTATTTGTGAGGTCACACAGTGATGTTGGATGAGAAGGCCTGGCTCTCAGTCTCCACTCTAATTCATCCTAAAGGTGTTCTATCGGGTTGAGGTCAGGACTCTATGCAGGCCAGTCAAGTTCATCCACACCAGACTCTGTCATCCATGTCTTTATGGACCTTGCTTTGTGCACTGGTGCACAGTCATGTTGGAAGAGGAAGAGGCTGCCAAACCCAGACTCGTCCATCAGATTAACAGGTGGAGAAGTATTCGTCACTCCAGAGAACACGTCTCCACTGCTCTAGAGTCCAGTGGTGGCGTGTTTTACACCACTGCATCCAAAGCTTTGCATTGCACTTGGTGATGTATGGCTTGGATGCAGCTGCTCGGCCATGGAAACCCATTCCATGAAGCTCTCTGTGCACTGTTCTTGAGCTAATCTGAAGGCCACTTGAAGTTTGGAGGTCTGTAGTGATTGACTCTGCAGAAAGTTGGCGACCTCTTCGTACCATGCACCTCAGCATCCACTGACCCCTCTCAGTCAGTTTACGTGGTCTACCACTTTGTGGCTGAGTTGCTGTCGTTCCCAAACACTTCCACGTTCTTATAATACAGCTGACAGTTGACTGTGGAATATTTAGGAGCGAGGAAATTTCATGACTGGATTTGTTGCACAGGTGGCATCCTATCACAGTTCCACGCTGGAATTCACTGAGCTCCTGAGAGCGACTCATTCTTTCACAAATGTTTGTAAAAGCAGTCTGCATGCCTAGGTGATTGAATTTATACACCTGTGGCCATGGAAGTGATTGGAACACCTGATTCTGATTATTTGGATGGGTGAGCGAATACTTTTGGCAATATAGTGTGTGTGAAATGTGACATTAAAATGATGCAGTTAACTCATGCTAACACGCTGGCTTTGGAAGCAACAGTACATCACACACTAGTTAGCCAGGTAACTTATGGCTGCAACAGATTATTTGTCTTCAATTTGGGGTACTGGAAATGTTTTTTTTTTTTTTGGTAAAACAAAAACTTAGACACTATAATAAGAAGACTTTGTCTTCACGTCAAACAACATTATGTCAAAATAAAACATGGTCATAAAACATGGCTTCTTTTTTTAATACCATTTTTAACATGTGAGAGAGTTTGTGAGAGAAATGATTTTGCTTGCTTTGTATCCTTATGTTTGTTCACTGACAATGATAAGTTTTAAAAGTACACATGCAACAAAACAGCATAGCAGACACTGCCACGGCCCACATGTTGTGTGCAATGTTCATAAAAAGTGAATGGGTAATTTTAGCATTTATGACCAACAGTGTTTTTCATTCCACTTTGTTCCCTGTTGGCTCTGATGGGATCTATATTGATTTTCTTCCTACGGCCAGTCCCCAATGCTGTTGAAGGCAATATTTTCAATCCACTTTGCCTTCGAGGCTCTGCCTCTACATTACCACGATGTGTTCTGTTTGCTGTTGCCTCCAACGTTGAACCCCAGCTCATCACATTCAGCTCTGTCAACAAACTCCACTTAAAGTCCAATCTTGTGCTGAATGTGAAAGATTGTAGTGGTCTATCACTGTATGTATGTTTTAACAAAGTGAGTTCTAGAAGCAAAAATATTTTTACCAGCCCCTGTTAAGCTCGCTGAGGTCACATGTTACGACTTGTTTGTTCAGTCAGTACAAAAAAATATTTTGTGTGTAATTGCAGAGAAACATAGCCAAGTGTTACCAAGACACCAACAGTTCCATCCCTTCAGGTCTCCTGCACAAACTATTACTAAAAATAAATAAAAAAATGAAATAATCATAAATGTAGCGTCTTCTGTCTCTTAACTGATATACACTTCTATGTTCTGTTTGGTACCATGCCGTTTTGTTCAGATGTTTCTTGTGAATTATGTGTTTTCTCTACTGAGTGGATTCGGTTGACTCTCTGCCTGCTGGCTTTTATCCACACTTCTGAGCTCTCCCTTGGACATTTTAACCAACAGCTGCTGATGAGATGTGGATTCCTTCCCCCAGACCTGTATAATTACAGCCTTGAGAAGGAGAAAACATACTAGAGCACATCGCTGCTTGAGGACACAAAAGTTTCCATGCTGCCCTTCCTTGAGTTCACACCCAAAGCAACAAAATGAATAAATTGCTGACCAGGACCTTACAGTGACTTTACTTCAGCAGTTTATTTCGAAGAAAATTGGTTCTCCCTCAACTCTGGTGGCACAGCAGTGCCGCGGGAGTATATGCTGATTCAGGTGGTCTGCGATACACAAATCAGCAGCAAAACAAAAATGGAAGGGGGATGTATGTTTTAATATCAAAAACAAGTGGTGCTCAGTCGCGCCTGTTGAATCACAGCTTGACTCTCTCTCATGCTGGAAACGCTGCTTTTTCTCTGCAAGTCATTTTGCTCACTTGGGGAGTTTGCTTCAATCATTTTGCTGCTGTGTACATCTCCCCTCAGGCAAAAGCAAATGGCATGCCATGTCTACTATCAGGACAGATAATAAAAATGAAAACCAAACAACGCAGCTATGCAGTCTTCATTCAGAGCGACTGGAGAAATGAATTTCCCTCCCAACATGAGCGAGAATACAAAATACAGACACGCTTACACTCCACCATTAAAGGTTGAATACCCTTATTCTCCAATGTCCTTGGCTGTTATTTTAATAATTTTATACATATGTAATCCACACAAGTTACAAATTACACAATTTTTTGTTCATGTATTAACTCATTGAGTGCCAGCACTTTCATAAAAAAGAAAGTGCCTTGTGCCAGTGTTTTTGGCCATTTTGAGTCATCTTTCATGATGCACAGAATATTTTGTTCGATAACTCTGAATAGCTCAAATGAAAAAAGAGACTCATCATGAAAAAACATTGTTACATTCTTGTTTCATTTGGAGGAGAGTAGAGGCAAAATCTCTACTTTTTGTCCAGATTCTGTTTGATTTGTTCTCTGATCACGATCGTCTCCACTTCCTGCTCTGATGATAGAAGTCATGCTATTTGCTACTGATGTAAACAGTAGCTACATGTTTTGTTGTACATCTTTAAGGCTGGAAGCGCTGGGAGCACTAAACTTTGAGGTTACGATGATCTGAGCTCCAAGTTCTGACTTCCAGAGAACACACCACAAGGCAAACTGTCACTCCCCAGGGTCCTATAGAATAAATAAAAACTTACTTTTAACAGTAATGCCTTACTTTGTGATGTAAGTAATCAACAAAGTAACTGAGTTATTTTTTGAATGAAGTAACTAGTTATTATTTTTCAGTAACTAGCACAGCATTGGTGTTGGCACGCCGTAATTAAACTTTGGGTCATTTTACTGCAATGCAGCAACTGTACTTTTAACTTGTAGCTTTAAAAATAAAATATTTGACTGTCTCAATATAGGAAACTACAGAATAAGCCATGATAAAGTGCCTGAATATAGCTCTTTGACTGCACTTTGAAGGTCCATCATACCGTAATTACGGAAAATGCATGTGGTTATTTTTCAAATACTCGTACCCACATAAATATTGCATCATGGTAGTATGTAGAACAGAGTGTATTTTCATCTTGTTGTTTGAAAAAAGAAAATATTTGACTGTCTCAGTGAATGAAAATACAGCATATGTTCTGCTACGAGGAGTCAATGCAGTCATTTACCTTTTTTTCATTAACAATTGTTACATGGTCACATGCCTAGACCTGCATCGCATACACAAATTGTGACCTTTGTATTTCACCCACTTCAAGCATTTAGGAGCAGTGGGTTTCCCTCTGGGTGTTTCACTCAAGGACATGCCAGGCATCAACCTGCCAACCTTGATTATTAAACCATGATTAACCCTCTGAATTCCAAGCTTCACATTTTTACTCACTGTGGTCTCATTTTTCATTTGCATTTAAAAGCTATACGTATATCATTAGAAAAAAGGAAGTGTATACCACACATTATTTGATTTTTGTAAATAACCTGTGAAAACCCTGTGATTGGCTGTGAAAGTGTTAAGTTTGCCCTGTAACAGGTTCTGAGGGCATTTTTTTTTACAGAATGTTGTAAGAGCAAATGATGACGTCATGAGAATCAAAGCAATGTTGGTGAAATCTCGTGAAATTCTTCTGTCTTCTCTGGCCTGTTTAGACATTTTCTTGTGATACATTCAGGCGCCCTTAGAAACTTGAGGATCTGATGATCATGCCATTCTTTTCAGTTTTTGGATTGGACAAATGGTTTTGTGAATGCTAGTCATTTAAAAGAGATATTTTGATCTTGTCGACAGGACATGGGCCTCAGATAGATAATGAATGACCTGCACGACCACCTGAGCCACATCTGAGGCTCTGACAACGTGCATATGCAACGTTCATATCTAAACTTCAGTTCAAAAGTAAATCCAAGACACAGTCGAAGAAAGTGCAGTGACCCCATCATCACCATAGAGTGTGGTTCTCTCAGCTACCTGCCAACACTTGTCCAGGAGTCCAAATGATGAGCACTCAAAACTCAGGCCTGATTGAAGCCACAGGATTGCTCATCTTCCTCTGGAAAGCTATTCCAAATGAAAACCTTCAGCAACAACCTTAAATTGAATGGAAAAGCAACCCACAGATAATGCTTTGCCTCAATGTGAAAAGTCTGACTTCATCTAGTTGCCCTCTTTCTCTCAATCTTAGTTGTGCTACCTATGATGTTTGCGACAGTACAGCAGTTATTGAACACGTTCTCAGCCAAATTATGTCAGTGGGGATGAATTACAACATCTGTGTTGTTCATGTGATGCCATTGGGCCCAAAATGCTTTTTCCCCAGTTGGCATTTGGGGATAGAGATATCTGCAAATACAGCACAGCACAATGATTACATCAATCATTGGGTCTTAAAAGTTGTGAAATGCACTACGATCCAAATCCAGTTCTCTTTCCACATTTGACTTTAGGATCCCCTATTTTATAAAGCCCCACCATCATGTTGACATTTGTAGTTTTGAGTGAAATATATGGACAAATGTGGAGTAGACTGCCCAGACATTTGGTACAAATATTAATGGTATCCTCAAGATGAAATCAAACTTCCACTGAGACAGAATTTGTCCAATAACTGGTTTATCAATGTGAACCAGACTAAACTGCAAAATGCAGAGAGATAACATTTTGACCACACATGCATGGTCCCCAGAGGGTGAGGTAAAATATCCCACTGTATAGTACTTCACTTTATGGCCAAAATATGATTTGTATCAACCAGCATTGTGTTCAGTGTTAATTATCAAATGTAAGCATGCTAAGTTCACCCTCCACTATTAAAGGTTGTCATGAAATAAAGGAGATGATGTTAAACATCATACCTGCTTAAGATTAGCATGCTAGCATTATTAGCATTAGACTGTTAGCAGTTCTCCAATTAGCTTATGCAACATAAAACATTTTTTTTTAATTAATTGCACTTTGTACTTTTTAATTTGTACTTTAAAAATACAAAATGCAAGATCAAAAGCATTTTTTTGCCGTCATACTGCCAACATGCCGACGGTTGAGCCGGCGGTTCTTGAGGGTGTCCTGGATATGATGTCATATTGTCATTTATGTATTGCTGATGTAATTGCACATCATTTAAATTCAATACAAACAGGTTTATAACTACTGTCAGGGTTGATTAACACTCACACCATCAAATATATAACACATTTCTCTCTGTATTATGTGCATATTAAGTCTAAATTGTAGCATTATATGCTTGAATAAAGAAAAGCCTCTAATCTAAACTCAGAGACTTCAGAAACAGAACTATGTGTGATAGTGAGTGATAAGACAGTATATAACTGTTTTTATTGAAATAATATAGAGCAGTGATTGGTCCTTGGCAATAATAATTGCACATGTGCAGTAGCTTTGTCCCCAGATTTATCACTATTTGCTTTTTGGAAATAAGAGAGGGTCGCTGAGAAATTTGCCAAGTAGGCAACAATTCACGTCTGGCTGAAATGAAAACCAAATTTTTAAAAATGAATCTTATTATTCATTTGATTTCATTGATTTACTGAATGTAAGGGTTTTACTTTTCTGAGAAGTGTTCATGTGTGAGTGGATAATAACAGTTTTAATTTTGGTACAAAGTTTTCATCTTGAAAGGACTGTGACTGCTTAATGTACTAATAATTAGCATCTTCACATCTCCCGTCCCAGTTTAGATAGGCTGCCTTCTCTTCCAGGGATAAGGTCCAGCACATTATTTGCACCGGTGAGTGGCTCATCGGCTGTCTGCTGCCCTCCATCTAGGAACAGCATGACACCAGGGTCAGGAAGAGGTCAGCGAGGAATAACAGTGACCCAATACGTCCAGTTAGCCATCTGTTCCAAACCTTTCCATTTTGAGGTGGTCAGTGATGCCCAAAACCACCCGTCTAAACACTACCAGCCTCTTCACACAGACATGCCATCATTCAAGATAACTGGGTGTAACAAGAGTGACTACACATGTTCTCGCCGTGCAGCCATCTTAACATGCGTTAATATTGAATGCACAGTACTCACTGTCTGCACAACCCCCCGTGCAACCTCACACTTTGCAAACTTTGGTACATTTTAGCTTCGGTGGAAGTACAGTTCAGTACTCCTTTGTGCATAATTCATTTCATGCATCTCATTCTTATGGTATGCTGGACCCATGCACTAATGAATACTCATTATACTTCTTCCTAGAGCTACAGCTGTACAGTTTGCAAGACTGCTCGAATGCAGATTTTTAATGAGGCCTCGATGTAGAGTTCTATATATATGTAGCCTCATGATTTTTGAATGTCTTACCTTTTTGTCAGACATGCAAACTCACCTTCATGATGGGTCCTGTCCGTCGAATGCCATCTGTTTAGTGGTGTCCCTCTGCACGAAAGGTTAGTGAGTGAGCTGTTCATAAATATGTCTGACAGTTTAAATTTTGCAATCTGTTGCATTGGTGGTGACAAAACCAATAGTAATTCAAGTTTCTTATCTCAAAAAAATGTCGGTGTCTTTAAAGTCTAAACCATAATTATTCTTTGACCATAATCGAGTTGAGTTGATTAAAGATGAGATGAAATTTATTTACTGTATGGGGAATTGGAGCAGTTCCTGTTCCTGTTTTTTTATTAGACACAGTCATTGAGTCAGAACCCAAAATGCACTAATTTCAACCCAAACCATGCTCTTTCCTTCACCTTAACCTGTTAAACTGTTTTGTGCCCAAACCTAACCAAATTTTAATCACAATTATGTCAGATCATTGCTATTTCTGCAACATCCATTTCTGTTTCACTGAATGATGTTTCCCTGAGGAACATTGTGGAAGGCATTAAGAAACTATAGCTTACATAACTAAATGTATACTGTCACTAAAACTGGTTTGATTTTTGACTCGTTGACTTGAGAGTAAAATTATGTCAGTGCGTTGTATTTTTATTAGGGTCATCAGTGCTGACGTTTTAATCATGATTAGATAAGATCAAAGTATGATGCATAAAAAAATAATCAAGCTCTGCTATTTTACTATTATTCACCCTTTCTGCTTCCTATTGTCACAGTGATGGAGAAGAACAACAATATTCTTGTGAATCAGTTAATTTTATTTGAAAATGACAGGATTTCAGAGCACTACTTTGGAGTGAGCAAGTCACAGACCTGAGGATGGAACGAGATGCTTGTTGAATAGTCAACATCATGAAGACTCTGGTCTAAGAGATGTACCCCTGATGGCTAGAACTGCTGTGAAATTAATAGAAATGTATATGTACAATAACAAGATGTGATTGATTGCATTTAAAAACTGACAGACCTATTTTTATATATCTCCATATAAATTTGTGAATATTCATCTTATTGTCTGTGTGTGCCTGTGTGTATATTTGTGTGTGTGTGTGTGTGTGTGTGTGTGAGAGAGAGAGAGCATACTGGTCTTTTTTGGAAAGAGACAGACGGAGTGTTTTAGACAAGGTGAATATAGCTAGATTCAGACAGACAGTGTCTGAATATGTGTTCTTTGAACATTGAAGTGTGAACATGTTCTTGTGGAAACATCAAATATAAAAATGAACATGAAAATGACTGTGATATTTCCCCTTTAAACCTTGTATTGTCCGCCCGGGTCAAAATGATCTGCTCTGTTTGGACAGTTTCAGAAAGCATACAGTGTAAAGTACAGTATCACTCAATTCTCTCATAGACTCTTCTTTTTTGAATTTGTGTCTAATATAACACATTTTGTTGACAAATCTAATAATAATAATAATAATAATAATAATAATAATAATTTTTAATTATTTTGACTATGCTTAAGATAAGAAACCCACATTTTGATGGATTATCAGACTCTCTGTAAAAATTCAGTTAGGACATAGTTACTTCTGTTTTTACAGTTTTATGTGGCATAAATATAAATTATCAGTTAATCTGCAATATTCCATTTTAGCCAAACTCATTGTTGAGTAGAATATGACAACAGTTCTGAATTATTTTGACTACATTTGAGATCAAAGGACCATATGTTGATGGATTACATTAGTAAGCATGTTGTAATGACAATACAAAAGGATACAATTTGTCCTCAAATTGACCCAAAGACAATTCAAGGGTTAAGTTATTGTTCATGTGTATTGCTTATTGTTGTACATTATTTATAATGATGTTTTGGTCATTATTCAAAAAGTGGTGTGTTTCTTTTTTCTTTATTTTGTCTTTAGTGATATTGAATATTCCATCTGTCTGTCTATCACAATTCAGTGATCTTCCTATCTTCCTCCCCTCACTCCTTCCTCCCTCCCTTCAATCCTCATGCCTCAGTCCTCATGCCTTCTGTTCACCTGCCTACTCCTCCATCCCCCCCAGATAATTTCTTTCCACTGCCAAAAGGGGGCAACAAAGCGGCACTTTTCAACATCCTGAGACACCAAAAACCGCAACACACACACACACACACCCTCTGTCACATCTCCTCTCTTTTTCTCCTTTAACTTCTGTTGTATCTTAAGCCTCTCCAACTTTTCATTTGCTCCTGTCAATAAAAAACAACATGAACATTTCTTTCCCACACGTGCACGCGCACCACAAATATCAAAATACAACTTCTAAATGCAACTTGAACAAGAAAATAAGAGATACCTCTTTCCCTCTGTGTGTGTGTGTGTGTGTGTGTGCGTGTGTGTGTGTGTGTGTGTGTGTGTGTGTGTCGTGGTGCTGAAGGAACAGCGCCCTTCACAGAACAGCGGGCTGTCCCATTCATTTCTGTTGGTGTTTTATCTCCAGCAATACAACCAGCTCTTCTTTATCTAGGACAGAAAAAAATATGTGGCATCTGGAAATACGCACGAGTTTGAATATCAACACAAACACGGAAGGAGGAAGTATTTTTTAATTTTTTTTGCTCCTCTCTCTCTCCCTCTCTCTCTCTTTCTGTCTCTCTTGTGGACTCTCTTAAGGCACTTTGGATAAAAGCCTCTGCAAGATGTGGCAGATTGTATGTCTCTTATCTGTCCTTCCCCGGGCAGGTGGTGAAGTATCTGAGGGAAATGAGTAAAGAGAGGATGTCTTTTACTTTTTGAGGTGAAAGAGGCGCATATATTGGTCTTTATTTCGGCCACAAAGCCCAAAGTGGAGTTTCTCTTCTTTGGTTCAATCACAGGAGCGGACTCTTTCCCCTTCACATCTCCTCCTTCTCTCTCCTTCGTTCTGTCTATTCTGATGCTGTAAGCGAGGATATCTGTCTCTCTCCTCCTCCTCCTCGCTTACCCTCCCTCCCTCTCTCTCCCACTCGGTGTGGAGGAGAACCCAAAAGAAGCAGCTCGAGGCTTTGCTCTCTTCCTTCTGCTCACCATTCCTGCGCTGCGAGAAGGATTTCCAAAAGTCATTTCAAGTGGTTTTGAGATAATATGTTTTTTTTTTATTGGCAGAGAAGCGCAGCACGGGATCGCATCCAGGTTAGGGTAAAACACTCTGACCTGGAAGAGAAGTAAAGAAGGACAGATTATAGAGGAGAGACATGGAGAACACGCGTAGTCTCTTATTTCCAAAACTGTCTTTTCTTGTGGAGTAGGGCGCGAAGCGCAGAAAAGAGGAGATACTTAGATTTCAAACCTCTGCTTCATCGACCTCTATCATCGACTGTCTGGATATGGACTGATTGCTGTGATTGATCAGCGGATTGATTGGCCGGTTATCAGCCGGTAAACTTGGACTTGTGGGGAATTTAAGACGGAAAGGGAACCTGGTATTGCAGCTGCTCTCCACTAGCTTTCCCAAGAGCGCATTTGGATTGATTCATTGATTAATCAACATATCGTCAACCTACAAAGTGTTAGTCCATTGATTGATTATCTCATCATTAAGGACTTCTCTGCCCACTTCCCCACGTTTTAGACATCCTTTAATAAAACTTATAATAAAACCTTTTTTCCCTGTAGAGACATCACAGATCACTGCAATAAGAGAGCACTACACTAAGGAACAAAAACTTGTATAATTGCCACAATAGCTTCACTGTAAAATCGTTGCAATAATTTAACAAGGATTTATTGTTGTAGTGCCAGTGCTTTGTTGGATTCCAGTTTTGAAGATTGGAAGTTATTTTTGGCAGCGCAAAGTAGAGCGACTCTTACACACCAGTGCCAGGACGGAGACAGAGACGGAGACACACTGAACGCAGAGGTCTGCCTGTACTTGTCTCTGACTTATTATCCCGGCACGGAGGAAAGGAGTGGGACGGACAGAAGGCGGAGGAGAAGATGCGTAACTGCGGTTAATTCTATCATATTGGAGAAGAACGGAGACAGGAGGAAAGAGATTCTGTTATGTTTGCAGTCAGACTGTAAATTTATTTATTTGGTCAGAGAGGAGGAGAAGAAGCGACCTCTATTCTTTCATTTATACATCAGAGAAAGTGGCTAAAGAAGACACGCGAGGAGAGTGCGAGAGGTGGGATTATCGCAAGTGTTCATCTGGTCAAGAGTCTTTCTTCAACGCCGGCTGGATTCGGGATTAGTTACTCCATAAAACACAGCAGGTAAAGAGGATGGCACGCTGCGATTTTACGCGTGCGGGCATGTGAGATGACTATTATTCATGGGTTGTTTGTTTGTGTGTGTGTGTGTGTGTGTGGGGGGGGGGAGAGAAAGAAAGAGAGACCATGTGTGCGCGCGCCTGGTCCGTGGGTGTTGTGCAAGGGGTGAGAGACCGAGTAGCAGAGAGAGCGTTTTTACGCACGAGTGAGAAAGACAGCCAGAGAGCTCGTGTGTGTTTGTGTGTGTGTGTATGTCCATGAATTAGAGTGATGCCGAGAGAAAAAGAAGCTGGTAGAAATCAGGTCTTTAACACTCTAACTCGTTGCTATTTTTTATTTTTTGTTTCTTGAACTCACCGGTAAGGCCAATAAGCTGCTCATTATTCATTCATCAAACTGCATGTGTGTGTTGAAGCAACACGACTGCGCTAAAAGCTGAGCATCGTGGGTGAAAGACATTCCCTGAAGAGAATATAGATAGATAGAGAAAGAAAGAGAGAGAGAGAGAGAGAGAGAGGGAGAGAGAGAGAGAGAGAGCGAGAGCAAGAGCAATTGCAATTTTTTTGCAAATGCAGGATAAATACATCAAAAATCAGCAGAAAAAATGGATAAAATCTGTTTTTTTTTTAAGTTGAAATTTGTTGTCATTTGGGTTGTGATAGTCATTCATTTTTCTTTCACACATCATGGACTTATATGACCAAACCTCCAAGAGAAGTAGACAGAAAGAGACACGGTAGTAGTTTCATTTACTTTCCACCAAGAAATGTGAGCAGTCCCTTTAAACAGAGGCTCTGCTCCGGGGCCTTTTCAGTAATTCATCCATGCCTCTTATCTCCTTAATCATGCACCATATATAACCATAAGTCTATCATTTAAAACATAGACTGCATCCAAGTAAGTACTACTAACTAACAATCCAGACACACTCTGCTTGAAAAAAATGGAAATATGGTCCATAAATTCCCTTCAGCCGTGCTAACAATCCAGACACCTTTGGGTGAAAGGGTGCAGTTTTGGTTCCACTGTATAATTTTCCCATTTGTTCAAGTCCTCCCAAACACAGACACTGTTTGTCTGAGTGCTTTACAGCCCAGCAGGTGCTTTCTCTCTCTCGCTCCCTCCCTCCATCCATCCCTCTCCCTCTCTTACTCTCTTTTCTCAGTTAGTATGTGCAGAGAAAGAGAGATTATGTGTTGATGACAGAAAGTGTTTGTCGTGTAATGTGTGTAACGTGTGTGAGAGGAAGACAGAGTGGATGTGTGTTGTCTCATCATGTATACTAGTGCAACAATGCAACAGCCGGGCATTCACTCACAAACACACACACCTACACACAGGGGAGGGATGCGTGGGGTTTAATTATCTCGTCCGTTTAGCAACAAGGTGCACATCAATCGTCAGAATGGAGGGTGAGCAAGCACCCATTGGAGGCTGCAGGTGTGTGTGTGTGTGTGTGTGTGTGTGTGTATGTGTGTGTGTGTGAGTTGATTTATAGTGTGAAGCTGCTGTCGTATAGATCTGACCACCAGTAGGTAGATGGACTGGCAGCAGAATGACTCCGTCACACTGACCAATACTGGCCATCTATTATCAGGAAGGGTAGTTTACAGCAGGCATGCTGGGATTAGAGTGGAGGGCAGGAAATGCAGGAAGAGAGGAGGAAAGAGAGAACAAGTGGTGGAGGAAGTATTCAGATTATATCTTCAAGTGGAATAACATGCTCGTTTTCAGGTTCATACTTGTATTTTGGGGTTCTAGTATAGAGCATGTTTGCATGTATTTAATGTTCAAAAAACCCATATTCCTCATACTGCCTGTCTGAATGTCCCTGTGTTTCAGCCCCTGTATTAAAGAGACAGGCAGTCCCCCTGAAAAAGCCTGTCAGCTCCGACTGGCTTTCAGAATCCTACTTAAAGATCCCATAATCCCATTTACAGGTTCATACTTGCATGCTGTAATCTTAAATTACCTCATACTGGCTGCCTAACTATGCCCATATACAGTTTGTTGTAACAGAGGGTAACTCCATTTGAGGGCTTTTCAACAAAACTGGATTGCTGGGAAACAGTTTGGGTCCATGTTGACTTCCTGTTAGCTGGTGTCATTCACATACACTGCAACAGAAAATACACTGGGAAACAATTAGAAATCTTGACAGCTGTGTGATTTCACTGTGGATTTGATACTTTCACAATATTTACAGTCACTTTAACTTGCTTTATCATTAAACAGCAGTATGTGCTTTATAAAATGGTTTTACCATTGGGTGTGGTCTGTTGCACATTGAGCAGTGATGTGACCATGAACCTGGTCTACACCTTTGCATCACTCCAGCAACTTGAGAAGTTAAACCACTGGGGGTCAGCAAAAGAAGCTTTTCACAAGACATCCAGTCACTCGTAAAGTACAGCAGGCTGCTTAATTAAATTCATAATTAAATTACTAATTACTATTAAATTTACTTTCCACTAACAGAGAGGACAACAACAACAAACCAAGCTGACTCAAAAATAAAAAAATAAAAAAAAGTTTTGAGTTACATGAGACGTATACTGTAGGCAGGTAGAAAGAGAATGATAAAAGGAATAAAAAAGAGGAAACTATAGAGAGAGGAGGAGCATAGTGCAGAGGGAGTTACTGCTGTTTTCTCTAATATAATTGCTCCGTGGTAAAACTAATTCATTTTGTCACCCGGTGTTCCTGTGATATACTGAATCCCTGCTAAGCCTCTGAAATGAAGTGAACCAAATTAAAAGTCCTTCAGATGGTTGTAACCTCCTGCCCATGTGATCATCAACATATATCTACAGACATAAAATCCAGCTCAAAGGAACGTTTAAAGCTGCGTAATTGATATTTATTGATTTTTTTTAAATGATTGCCAATTAAAGTAAATGGGAGGTATGAAAATGTTGTAGCGAAGGAGGAGAAAAAAGGAGGATGAGGAGGAAGGGTAAGGACTGAATGAAGGAGAGGAGATGTAGTGAATAAAGAAGGGAGTGTAGATTTAGAGACATGAGGACAGAAGGAGGAGGAGAGGAGATCCGTAAATTGTGAAAGAGGTGACAAGGTGCTGGAAATATACGAGAGGGGAAGGATGACTGGCTGAGAGGAAGGCAGGTTGAACGAGAGAGAGGGAGATAGAGGGCTACTGAAGAGCTTTAAACTGCATTACTGTAAATTTGAGATATTGTAGATTCAGCCTGCTTGCACCAATTACTCTCGCTGTGGTCTACTTTACTGGTTCTTACTGGGAAACTTGTGAGGGAGTGACTGTCAAATGAAAATTTCAGAACCAAATAAAAAACTGTGTCCTCAACAGCTACACCCCTCTGGTGTCTGTCCCAGATATAAATCAATCATGTACTGTATAGCATTATCACCACTGACTCCAAGTGGAGTGAAAAACAGTGAATAACATGGGTTATCTCTCTATTTTACATTTACTCATATGACAGTGTTTCGTGTCCTGGTCTGCAGTGGTCAGCATTTATCAAAGAGGTCCAAGGAAGGACCAGAGGTGAACCACAGACAGGGTCATGAGAGGACAAGGAGGGGAGTGAAGGCTGGTCCTGATGGTCTGATCCAACAGACCAGATTTTCAGGGGTCAGGTCAGAGCTGTTCTGGCAGCAAAATGGGGCCAGCACAATATTAGGCAGGTGGTCATTATGTTATATTTCTTTATATCTTAACTCTTTGAGTGGCAGGCGTTTTATGAAGCAGAAAGTGCCTCGTGCCAGCGTTTTTTCCCATTTCAGTCATATTTCAAAACGCACACAATATTGTGTACCATGTCTTTGAAAACACTGAATAGCTCAAATGAAAGAAGAGACTCTCTATTTCATCATGAAAACAAAATGTTTGTTTTTATCTTGTTCTGTTCTTGTTTTATCAGAGGAAGAGTAGAGGCCACTCCCACCAAAAATGCCACTTTTTCCACAAATCCGTCTGTTTTGCTCTCTAATCTTCATCATCTCCACTTCCTGCTTTGATCTCTGTGGTGTATACCATCTCTTTATGCTCCGATTACAGTACATCTCCCAGAAGCCCCAACCCAGATGGCGATCAGCAATCCACTGCGAAAAAAACACTTTGACATACATATACGTCAATGGTACTCAAGCGTCAGATTTTAAACAACGTATATATGTCAGTGGCACTCATTGAGTTCATGTCGTAATATAAAGGCATTTTTTCACTTGCTTTAATAGCTTTAGCATTTTCTATCTTTTATGTATGGTTTACATTGGTGTTAGTTATAAAACCCCTCATACCGACACTAAAGAGTCACTTTTGTGCTTAGGTGGTTTCCTCATCTGTCATTTCTATCACAGATCTCTGAACTTAAGCATTCTCAATTCAGCATTTAATGTGATTTTCTTCAGAATTGACATCTGGCATTTACTCATATGACAGTGTTTGGTGTCCATAGAGACAGAAAATCAATAAATTGTAAAAAAAAATAATAATAATAATAATAATAATAATAATATGTGGTTGTTTGCTTCCTGAAACCAAGCTCTGTGGCTCTCTGAGGGTCTGATTAGAAGACTTGTGCTTTACATAGACACCTCTGATCAGACGTACGCCGTCTGCCGTTTCTGATGTTGTTATGACTTGTGTATTGCGAAATTTCAAAGAGCAATTTTGATCAAAGTGATGCCACAATGTAGTAATCCTTACACTTCTGCGAAAGTCTAATTTAATGTCATGCATGCTGAAATGATCAAAGACTCTTTATTTTTGTGTCATATGAAAGAACTCGATCAATGGCATTTTTGCAAGAGGCAGAAATACATGTGGCCCTGTGGTTAATTTCATATTGAATACCTAAAAAACTGATAGCACACTTTATTGAGACTGACTAAAATTGGGTATTTATTTTTTGAGTTGTTGTTACCACAACAGCTTGTCAGGAGGTGTTTTATGGCAGAACATGTGAGTTTAATGAATAGCTCAATATTTTGGGAAATATTTGTTCTCTTGCCAAGGGAGAGCAGATGAGACCAGGACTCTCAGTCTCCTCATCTTACTTGTGCAAGATAAAGGATAAATTCTATGCTGTAACATGTATCTTCTACTATATACAGTCATGTTTTGTGGTTGAACATTGTATACAGTAAATCAATTTATGTTGACAGAACCTAATGCATTTTAGGTAAGATAGTAAATTGCATGTATAACTCCAGAGCAGAAGGTGGCAGTAGTGTGCAAGTCGGGGGTTTTAGAAACTTCCTGAAGTTCAGCACACAGCTGAAAACACACGCTGAGAGTCGTCAGTATTCATTGTGGAAGATGGTAAGCTAAAATAACTTTGACTTCAAAATAGACCACTGCACAGAAATGTCACATAACTTGGTATGGTCCGCTGTATAATATTGAACGGTTAATTTCATAACCGAATGTTTTCATAGTGTGCTCACTAATCATAGCAGCATTAGCAGTCGCTAACTTAGCTACTTTGCATTTGCATCGCTTACTAAATGAGCGTATTATAATTGGGTAGAACTACTTTCCATATTTTTTTATGTTCACCCAACAAATTATTATTATGTTGGATGCACCCTCATAATTAAGTAATAGCAACGCCAACATATTATGACCTAGCATATTTACGTTTATGTCATTCAACAAAACAAAACAAATTTCTTACTAAATGAGTGTATTATAATTGGGTGGAAATACTTTCCATATTTTTTTATGTTCACCTAACAAATGACTTTTTTGAGTGCAGTCTGTACAGGATATGACACCCTCAATCCTTTACAAGCGACCCTTACATTGACTAAGCAAAAACTCCCACAAAAACCCCTTTTAACAGGGAAAAAGAAATGGTAGAAACCTCAGAAAGAGCAAAGGAAGGATCGCTCTTCCAGGATGGACAGACAGGAAATAGATGTCATTTGTACAGAGTGACAACAATGACAAACCACAGACACTCCGAACAGCGACAGTAAATACATGAAATTGTATGGAGAGAACGTGTCCAATGGGATGAAGAGAGGCATCAAGCTGTTGGCAGTGGATTCTAAGCAACACGTCCTCCTCTCCACCATGGCAACCAGATGAAGCCTGGGCAGCTTGTCTTCCTCTCCACCACGTCAAACAGATGGACACTGGGCATCCACCATGCCTGGGTAGCACATCACCATCTCTACCACGCCAAACAGATGGAGCAGGTCAGCATGTCCTCCTCGCCACCACGTCAAAGAGATGGAGCCCGAGCAGCATGTTGTGCTCTCCACCATGTCAAACGGATGAAGCCTGAACAGCATGTTCTCCTCTCCACCATGTCAGTGAGATGGAGCCTGGGCAGCATGTTGTCCTCTCCACCATGTCAAAGAGATGGAGCCTGGGCAGCATGTTCTCCTCTCCACCAGGCCAAACAGATGAAATTTAGATCTGAAAGATTGAAAGGTGTCTTTTTTCCCCAAAAGGGATGTTTGTGAATATTAGGAATCAAGCATTTCTGGCCAAAATGCAACACATGCAGAATGGGCTTTCAGTGCCTCTACCTCTCTTACTAATACAGTGCTTGTTACGGTGAATGGTTACGGTGCCTGTAGGTCACTTCTCATCTCTGTGGAGGTCAGATTCAGCTCAGATAGGAGCCCTGCAGCTGATAAGGATTCAGTGATTCAGTGTCTTGCTCATAGTCAGCAGGGTGGATGCCTGCTGACGTGAGGGTTTGAACGAAGATCATCCAGTTCAAGGTTGGCGAACTCCACATTATGACCTCCTAGTGTATATGTGAGTGAGATTAACTAAGCTGAGTTTTTGTCACGATGCAGGTATGGATATTGTTTGCTGTCTCCAATGGGACGACACACTTTCTGCCCTCCAAGCTCCTGCATTAACACAGGCTCTTAGAGAGTGTCATTTAGTGGTCTATAGCTACGAAGTTTAGTGCCTCTCCTCCCTGAAACTAGACACCAGTGTCCCTCACAGCATTACTCATCTTGCCGGTCACAGCGTCTGGATTGCAGCTATTAACCGTCCTTGTGTAAGACATTGTGGTCGCAGGCCTCCTTCTGGCGTGTCGTCACTTGATAAAAGAGGCAATATGCTTTAATGAGACTGGATCCCAGAGTGAGACTACATTTTTCTTCTGTGTCCTGGATAGGAAAAGTTGAAGAAACCTTGGCTACAGAGCAATATGAAAGTATTTTATCTCCTGTTGGCTTTTTCAAGTTAAACAAACTAAATCTGTCCTGAATTTAAACCCCTCTGTCTAAACAAGCAGAAGATGTGTGCTTGCCCAGTGCAGTGGAGATTTTCTTGTCATGGTGTTGTTTTAGCTTTACATTTGGTGTGTGTGAAGGAATTTATAGCTAAACCTTAAAAGTACAAAAGCTTCACAAGCTTATTTCACGGTATTTAAATTACATCATTTTACAACCCAGGCAAAAAAAAATAGAAAAAAATGGTATGCTAAGAAACTCCACGTATAAAAAAGAGAAAGAAGCTTCAAGACAGATCTAAAGAACTGGGATTGAATGTGCCCATTGACGCATTCGCTTCATAAATTTGTTTTCTCTTGTGTATAAATGGAAAAAGGTCTTCTGGGGTTAAACAGATTACACAACGCTTTAATTTAACATTTAACATAATAATTGATGCAATGATTGCTGAAGGTGTGTGTTTGTGGGTGTGGATGGTGATGGTGATGGTGGTAATGGGGTGAAATTCTGCCCTCCATCAAACAGAAAGACACATCAGTAGTGAAGGAATGGGGGGCAGGGCCAGTCCTGTGCCTTTAAGAAGCACATCACAGCTCAGCTAATCTGAACTCAACAGAGCATGTTCACACACACACACACACACACACACACACACGCAAACACGTTGGTTTAAGTCACCTTTTTGGGTATTTAGGTATTTAGGTTTAAACAATTGGGGACATGGACATGGACAAAAAACTATGATAAATACCAATAAATAAAATAAGGTAAACTTATGAGAATAAAGTGAGATTAAAACAATGCAGTGTGGCTGTTATCTGTGTGAATGAAAACTATGAAATATGAAATTCCAATGCAGTTAAGTTGAAACATCATCTCAATATGACATATAGTTGAGGTGGTGGTGTCAGTGGGGGTCAGAAGACCTTTACGGATGAGGCCAGCTGCAATTGGGAAAAAATTAAAAGTGTATACTTTGAATGTACATGTCGAGCCTTTTTGAATTTCTTAAAAAGGTTTTGTTTTTGTGCAAATAATGTTTGTCCTCTCTAGACAAAACAAGGTCATCAGCATAGACTGTATTATGATCACTGACAGATGAAGTAAATATCACTGATTATCTCGACATCATGTCTTGGATAAGGCAACATGTCAGCATTTTCTCCTCCAAGTTGACATGGTAGAAGCAGGAAAAATGGGAAAGCATAAGGATCTAAGCAAGTGATAAAGACCAAAACAGTGATGGCTAGAGGACGGGGTCAGAGCATCTCCAGAACTGCAGCTCTGGTGGGTTGTTCCTGGTCTGCAGTGGTCAGGATCTATCAAAAGTGGTCCAAGAAAGGACCAGTGGTCAATCAGAGACAGGATCATGAGAGGACAAGGAGGCGAGTGAAGGCTGATCCAACAGATGACAGAAAGGTGCCAGGTAGTATCACAGCTCACCTTCAGGGGTCAGATCAGGAATATTTGGCAGGTGGTCATAATGTTATGATTGATCATGTGAGTGGAGGAGAAAATAAATAACTCAAACTATGAATTGAATGAAAACCTCAGACGTCAGATTTCATAGGCAACAGTTAACTCTCTGAGTGGCATTGACGTATATAGACATCAAAGGGGTTTTTCAGCAGCAGGCACAAAGCGCGCTCTCACACAGCCTGTGAGTAATAATGGGGCTTCTGGGATTTGTAGTCGGGACATAAATGGATGGTATACACCACACAGATCAAAGCAGGAAGTGGAGATGAATGTGATTAGAGAGCAAAATGGACGATAAAAGTCACTCTTTAGTGTCTGTATGAGGGGTTTTATAACTAACTCCAATGTAAATTACACATAAAAGATAGAAAATGCTAAAGCTATTAAAGCAAATGAAAAAAATGCCTTTATATGAAGACATTAACTCATTGAGTGCCATTGACGCATATGTACGTCAAAGTGGTTTTTCGGCAGCTGGTCGCCGATCGCGGTCTGGGTTGGGGCATTCTGAGATGGTATATGGCACAAAGATCAAAGCAGGAAGTGGAGACAATCGTGATTAGAGAGCAAAATGGAAGGATTCTGGACAAAAAATTGTGTTTTTGGTGAAAGTTGCCTCTACTCTCAACAAACATTTTTTTCATGATTAAATAGAGAGTCTCTTCTTTCAATCGAGCTATTCAGTGTTTTCAGAGACATGGTACAAAATATTCTGTGGGTCTTAAAATATGACTCAAAATGGCCAAAATCGCTGACATGAGGCACTTTCAGTTTATAAAATGGCTGGTACTCAATGAGTTAAGATATATAGGTGCTAAAGTGTTTTACTGTGACTGTGTTTTATTATTTAGTGAGTATTCCAATAGTAATTACAAACACCAAAGCACCCAAATATAAATGGAAGTCTAAAAATAAACCATGAGCATCTGCTTCTCTTGTATCCCTGCATATCTGTTTCTTGTCCCCTTCCTTTTCTTATCTTCTCGCCCCTCACCCTCCTCCTCCTCCTAACTGTGACTCTTCAGTTCACCCTTCAGCACATCCACCAGTGTGCATAGCCAATCCCTAGTAGACTTAACATGGTCTGACAGGCCAATCCCTATGGATTCTGATCAAATAGAGCAATAGTATACAGAGCAGCAACAGTGCAGCCCCAGTCTGTTAAAACAGCAACCATAATATGGCAAAGATCAGCTTCCCGCAAAACTGATTGAATACATTTATCTGCTGATTCTACTTGTTATGGAATTTTCTAAATTTAGGGGAGTTACTACTGTTCCCTGTCAACAGCATTAAATCTTAAGGCCTCTGTGTCCTCAGAATGTAGAGACATGGGTTTTCAAAGAAAACAGGTGGCTGCCTATCCCTGCAACCCTGCAACCAAGATCAGAGGAGGCTGTCAGTGGCACCTCCCATGCCGGCCGTTTGATAAGACGTAAGTCAGCAAGACAACAGTACCAAAAGTAAAACAACTGGATGGGCTTGTCCTCTGTAGCGTGATGCAAAGTAATGCGAGGTAAATACCTGTAACTCTATGGACATATGGTGGTATAAAAGCCTGACCAGCAGGAGAGGGGGTAGGAATATGAGGCGGACTCAAGCACTGACGTCTTATACTTGACAATGTTCCCATTTCTACTGATATCAGAATCTTCAATAAATTTCACTTGTTTAACTCTTTGATTGCCAGCCGTTTTATAAAACAGAAAGTACCTTGTTCCAGCATTTTTGCCCATTTTGATTCATATTTCAATCCCACGGAATATTTTGTACGATGACTCTGAAAACATTGAATAGCTCAAATTAAATAAGAGACTATTTCATCATGAAAAAAAGTTTGTTTATACCTTGTTCCATTCTTGTTTTATCAGAGGTAGAATAGGCCACTCCCACCATTTTCTGTCCATTTTGCTCTCTAATCTCGATCGTCTCCATTTTCTGCTTTGATCTCTGTGGCGTATACCATCTCTTTATACTCCGACTACATGTCCCAAAAACCCACAAATTACTAACAGGCTGTGGGAGACCATAATGGGCGACCCGCTGCCAAAAAAACACTTTGACGTATTATTACGTCAATGGCACTCAAGCGATAGCATTGAAATACATCAGTGGCACTCAACGAGTTAATTGACTTTAAAGGCTCCTGGGTACTCTTCTTCTCTGGCCATTGACTTATCCATTGACCGATCCATAGTTCTCCTCATCACTACTATTTTCTACATAATCTTTTTTACAGAAGTGGTTTGGTATTTAGACTGCGATTAAACTGGTAATTTATTTGACTGTTGATTATTTTCTCGATTAATTAATTAGTTCTTTGGTCTGTAAAATGGTGAAAAATTATGATCAGTGTTTCCCAAAGTCTAATATTATGTCCTCAAATGTCTTGTTCTGTCCTCAACTCAAAAATGTTTAGTTTACTCTCATAGAGGAATAAAAAAAGAAAGTATTCACATTTAAGGAGCTGAAATAAGATAATTTCAGGACTTACATAACCACATGTCTACACCGCAATGTTGAGCTCATTACCGGCATCACTTATTTTTAAAGGTTTATAGAGAAACAAAACTTTTCACACTTCAGCCTCAGCAGCAGACTAGTCCATTAAACCCAAGTGTGAGTGTGTGTGTGTGTGTGTGTGATATTTTTTTTAGGTTTCACTACTTCCGATGATTAAATTGATACACTGATATAAATGACAGAAGCATTGCATAAACAGCTGGAGTTCAATTTTAGTTGTAAGTGCCTCCAATTTGGGTACATTTTGGCTGTAAGTCACACTACAAGCCCGAAGAAGGTGGTGATGCTGTGAATGGAGATGGAGCCATGCAAACGTCAGTGGCTGGAGATGCAGAAGGAGCATTTTTTTTCTTCTTAAAAATGTACTCAAAGTGATTAATAGATTATTAAAATAGCTGCCAATTAACAGTTAACTATTAGAGTAATCATTGCAGCTTTACATAGGACCACGCTGTGCTTGATGTTACTGACAACCTTTTTGCTCCAAAGAATGCAATAAACTTTAGATTCATGGGATTTCCCACCACTCAAGTAGAAACGGTAATCAGTTTTTAAACACTTGAAACTTACTGGATAGGCTGTGCTGTTGTATTATGGTGATGTGGTTGTGTGAATGGTGCAGTCATGGATACTCTGACATCTGATAATTAGAGACTGCTGAGCTAATTTTCCAGAAAAAGCATTTCAAAAGATGAGAAAAGAATATTCAGAATGTAATTAATAAAAATAAAAAGGGTTGCCCTTCAAAAACGTTTAATTTTGGTTTACAGAATTAATTCTTTACTATTGCGAAATTTGAGCTTTGTAGAACTTGTAATATTTTTTTGCATATATTGTTCAGACTGCAGAAACTAATATAGATTCATTTAAACTAACTTATTGAAATTTAATCAAAATCAAAATCATTTTAAGATTTCCATTCCCCAGCTGCCTTCAAATGTCAAGAAGAAAGACTGTCTTTTTGTTTGTCAACTGCAAAAAAGCATCAAGCAGAATAAGAAGAGTAAGAACTCAGATGTTGAAGTGTCCCTGAATGCACCAAGAGCAAGCCTTGGCTGTTAAGGCCTGAGTCAAAGCCTCAAGGCAGCAAAACAGGCCTGGAATATCATCATTTTTGGGCCAAAGTCACTCTGCCTTTGGTGATGTCATTGTTTATGAGGGTAAAAAGGCCAAATGACAGATAAGTAAGGCCATCAAATAAAACACTTTGAATTTAATTGTCGTTTAAGGGTTATTATTGTTTTGGTGTCTTTGCAAAAATATTATGATGGATCATAATCAATTTATTTAATGCATACCATTTGGAAAACCATGTCAGTAAACTAACTTGATGTTATCCAAACTAAGTCCTGTTGTTGTGTTGATGTATTTCATCATTAAGGTTTGCTAGAAATAGACTTACTTCAACATAATTTATCACTGATACAGTCGGTGAAATTGGCAACATAATTCTCCAAGGGATAAGTTATTTTGGCCCAAAATAGCAGGTGTTTATCTCATGCAGAGGTTTTAAAACACCAAACCAGCATGATGGGCCGAGAGGCAAGTCAGACACCATCTTGGGTCAAGACTCAAGGGTGTATAGTATGGTACTCAGTATTTATTTTATATATATATAGTATTTATTCCATATGGATATAAATTGTGTCTTAAAATAAAACTCCCAGGAAACACTGAATATGTATGTAGGATACATGACTGGAATATCGTTATAAACTATATCATAAATAATGTAATTCAGTGTATTTTCATGACATTTTCGGTCCCACTTAGATCCTTTGGATCACTGTTATAATGACAATACTGTCCTTTTAATTTGTGATTCTGTAATGGGCAATGATAAAAATGGTAATATGGTTTAGTTTACTTACAATGGATTCATATTGCTGAGCTTCTTACCTACCAAAGGAAACCAGATACAGTATATGTATAGTATATGTATCTATATCCTCATGGTTGAGGTAGGATTATGCTCGTTATTTCAGATGTTTTTTGAGGGATTCTGTAAAAAACATCAGACATGGATAAAAGATTTGAGGCTGTGTTTTAGTCTTTAAAAATGCATTCATCTTCATAATTAAGCTGTTTGGCTACCATGATTCTTATACCCTACACTTATTATAGCAGGAGGGGGTTGCACATTTCTTCTCTTACAGAGGGGGTGTAGACTAAATGAGCTAGTTTTGGGTGCATCCCCTCAACCAATGAAGGAGATGTTTAGTGCATGACTCTCGGCCCTTAATTTTAGCACTGCAAAGAATAGAGACTCTTTAAGGATGCCTCTGAAATGTGCTGCGCTGGTGGAATCACAAGTGTAGAGTGGCCATGGCTGCACCCACTGTGAAGCCATCGTCATAAATGCCCCAGTTTTCCAGTGGTTCCCCAAGATGAGAATTTCAACAAAAGACACTTGTGTTTATAAATGAAGATGGAGCATCAGGTGGCAGGGAATAACATCTTTCAAGGGGCATGAATCCAAATTTAAGGGATTCATTCCTGGCTTGGTCACAAGTCAAGAACATCAAGTCTAGATTCAAAACTTGTGGTTCCCTATACATGGGAATAACGCTACCGGTGTTTAGGGTGGCAGTAGCTCAGTCTGTAGGGATTTGGGTTGGGAACTGGAGTGTTGGCCGGCAGTTGAAAAAGTGCCAGTTCCTCTTCCTGGGCACTGCCTTTGAGCAAGGCACAAAACTGCTCGGGAGAGCCCTCTCAGTCTGACATCTCTCCATTTATTTGCATGTGTATAGGTTCTGTTTGAAGTGTGTGTGTGTGTGTGTGTGTTTGTGTGTTTGTGTGTATTCAGGCCTGTGTGTTGATGTGGTATGTCTTCTCTGCTAATGGTGCATTCCATTTGTACTTGGAAGTTGGAATTTCTGAGTTCCGAGTCGGAAGTTTCAACTGAAATGCCCCTGAAGTCGGCTTTGCAACTTTGAAATTGGACGACCCTCACCAACCCCGATTTGAGCACAAAGTCATAATCCAAGATGGCAGCGCTGTGGGTTAGCGCCATGGGTTAGCGCTGTGTAGTGTTACACATAACACGCAATAGCAGGGTCAAATGTTTTTCTCATACAGAATAACGCAGGAGAACAAAAACACCCTCCGCATCTTCTTTGTGCCTATTAATTGTGTTTGTGGTGGACCTCATACTGTATTGCTGCATTAGTTTTCTGTATTGCGACAGAGCAAGCACAACAAACCTTTCATTGGAGGTGTCCATCTTGATTTTCCGACTTCTTGACTGGAACGCAGTCAACTTGGATGTGATTTCATTTGCAGCTCGGACCTCTGACTTCCAATGTAAATGGAACGCAGCATAAGCACAAAGGTCAAAGTCTCCTTTTCCTCTGATGCAGAACAATGTACTACAGCACATATCTTGGTCCTGCATTGATATCTGGCAGAGGTCAGACAATATCAATAATATATCTCATCAAATTTACCACCTGTGTACTACATATGTATATCACAGCTACTTACCCTCTAGCTCTGATCCAGGACTATATTGATATTGGTCAGAAATCAGATGATTGGCCAGAAATCAGATGATTTCAGTCATAGATCTTTTATCACCAGGGAACATTCGGTATCTTGGTCATTTTCTGATTTGTACTCGTATTTTGGGTTTAGAATACTAAAATACTTTAACATGCTTTATGTTCAGAAAACATTTTTCTGATACTGTCTGTCTGAATATAAGTTTTACAGTTTAGCACCTGTCTCTTTACGTTTCATCATTGATCATTATTCCATAATTGTGGCCACAGTGATTGCTTTCTTTTGGCTACTTCTACTACTGGCTACTGGTATCATTGCAGAACAGAATATTATCACCTGGACTGAACATGACTCAATTCGGAGTGCAGACCCCCACACAACAAGCTTGAGCTTCCTGTCACATCTTCTTGGCTGTCTCAGTGAGTGCTGCAAATGATCAAAGACGGCTGCAACTAAATTTAAATCAACAGGGAATATGCATGTCACAGCCGGTTTGAATGGTTTCTATCAAACAGTGGAGCAATTAATGCCAACAGGCATGACATGGTCACAGCCAGTTAACAGCAATGTTAGTGCATTTGCTTATTCACAAATCAAGCATGTTCTCATGAATATAGTATCTCAGGATATGCTAAAAAATTGTCACAAATGTTCAGTCAAACCCAGGAATGAACGAATAAGATTTTGGTGGTCAAAAGTCAAGGTCACTGTGATTTCAGGAATTTCTTTACATTTTGGTCCACTGATACTCAAGAATTTGGAAGTTGAATTCTTACTGTGTCCTCACAAAACCCTTAATTTCACATGAATGTCAGAATGATACAATGATGAAGTGAGATCATTTTGGACAGACATGGATGTAAAGTGACTGCTTAGCAGGATGTCTTCCACATAGCCTGCTAATTGTATTTCTTTACAACTATGCAAACCCTAAGTGCATACATATGTGGGTGTGAGTGAAGGCTTTAAAATGACAGGTTAACCTGTTTGTCCTCTGGGGACTCTGTTTTTTCAGTACCCTCAGTGCAACAGAAAATAGAGTTGTGAAAATAAACTATGGAGGTTACTTCTATCCTCGGGTGGCCTGCTCTCTTGCTCTTTCCTTCCCTCCCTCATTCTCTCCGTCTTCTCCGGAACATTATAATGCTGAGTTGCACCTCCTCCTCGGCTGGAGAGTCCACACTGGCACTGACTCCGATGACTGACAGTGCCACAGTCAAAATAAAGTTGGACAACCTTAGCGCCTCAAATTATCACTTTTCTTGCCAGTAGGTGCTCTCTGTGCTCTGGTTGGCAGTTTATGTTTGTCAGGGATAATGTGTCTCAGATCAGCGGGTTACTGAACAGAATGTGTATTTTTCCTGCCATGAAAAATGTGATTATGAGGTCTCTGAATCAATACAGAGAGCAGGCCAGATCCATTGAAACGTGTGTGATGATGTGTGTGAAGTGCTGATTTTAATGGGAAGTTGTCTGGTCTGATGACAAATTCATCTGGACAGGTGGGACTATGCAGCAATCCACAGTGGGGCAATTTTCAGAATTACTTCCAAGGCAAGTATTTAACGTTTGTATACATATCTGAGCCACATGAGAGAGCCTGATTCTCGTATTGTTCTGATAATTGTAGGCCACTTACAACATTGATTCAATAGGGGAGCATACATTCTGGTTTTCTTATACTGATGCTGAGAAAAAAGAAATCTGTCGACATGTATTTATTTGGTCTCATATATAAAAAGCATTTAACGTGTATATGTTTCGCTATCACAGGTAAAATTAAAATGTGATTTATCTGGCCTATACTATGTCATATGTACTTGAATGGTCTGATCGCACAAAAAATATGCCTATCTCTCTCTCTCTCTATATATATATATATACATACATACATACATATATACAGTCATGGAAAAAATTATTAGACCACCCTTGTTTTCTTCAATTTCTTGTTAATTTTAATGCCTGGCTCAACTAAAGGTACATTTGTTTGGACAATTATAATGATAACAACAAAAATAGCTCATGAGAGTTTAATTTAAGAACTAAGGATTATTCATTTTCCATGGTTTTCTTGATAATAACCAAAATTACTTAAATTCTTACATCAATAGCTATGGCATTGTACCGCCAAAAACACTACTTTTAAGCATTCCATGTTTTCTTTTCTGTTTGCTTTAAACACATGATACACACAAGAGTTAATACTTGATTGCATAACCATTGTTTTTGATGACTGCAGCCATGCGTCTTGGCATGCTCTCCACCAGCTTCTGACATTGTTCTGCTGTCACAGCAGCCCATTCCTGTTGGACAAATTCAAACAAATTTTCTTTGTTTTTGGCCTTGTGGTTCTCCATTTTGAGTTTGATGATTTTCCACAGGTTTTCAATTGGATTAAGATCTGGTGATTGAGCAGGCCAAGGCATGGTGCGAATGTTGTGGTTCTCCATCCAGGCTTTAACTGACCTTGCCGTGTGGCAAGGGGCATTGTCTTGTTGGAAAATCCAGTCATTCGAGGCAGGAAAGAGTTTTCCAGCTGATGGAAGAAGACTGTTTTCAAGGGTAGTCCTGTACTTGACCTGGTTCATTCGGCCTTCACACAATTGCATTTGCCCTGTTCCACTCAGACTGAAACAACCCCAGATCATGACTGATCCACCCCCATGTTTTACTGTAGGGGCAAGACAGTCTGGGTTGTAAGCTTCTCCAGGCTTCCTCCTAACCAGTAAGTTGGCTGGAGTGGGCATCAATTCAAAATTGGATTCATCACTGAAGAGAACCTTAGCCCAATCATCAACAGTCCAATCCTTGTGGTCTCGAGCAAAGAGTAACCGGGCCTTCCTCTGCCTTTCATTGATGAAGGGCTTCTTGCGTGCTCTGTGTGACTTCAAACCAGCTTCAACAAGTCGGTTTCGAACTGTCCTTGCCGAGCAAGTCACATTTCTCGACAGTGCCCACTCATTTTTAAGGTCCCTGGAGGTCTGACGACGATTCCTGACACAGGAACGGATGAGTGCACGGTCATCTCGTGGGGTAGAAAGACGTTTCCTGCCACGGCCAGGTAGCAATTTGGTAGTGCCATGTTCAGCTTGTTTTTTTTTGTTGTAATGAACGGCTGTCTTGGAGATCTTCAGTTTTTCGTTACCTGTCTCTCACTCATGCCAATTTCCAGCAGTGCCAAGATGGCTGCCTTTGTTGCTTCACATAATTCTTTTGTTTTAGGCATTATGTGAGAGCTGACAACTTCTGAGTTGTGCTACGGCTTGAATGTAAGCAGGAAACCACTCTAGGCCTTTGCATGTGCAGTGCTGCTTGTGACATGAAATGGCCTCTTATATACCCTGGGAATCAATTAAGCTTAAGAATGTCAAATAGGACATAAAGTATTATGTGACCAGCTGCATTTTTTGTTGTGTTCATTGTATTATACGTTTAGTGGTACCAGATATTAGAATGAACAAGAAATTGAAGAAAACAAGGGTGGTCTAATAATTTTTTCCATGACTGTATATATATATATATATATATATATATATATATATATATATATATATATGGTGAATTGAAGACAAATCCTGGCACATGCCACAATTTATGTCTTGAAAATGATGTCCTGCTTCACAGTGACTGGCTTCACAGAAGTTAACCGAAATAATTATAATATTATATTTCTATAATATTCTATTTATTATATTTATAAAGTAATATTTCTTACAATATTCAGAAGCACCATGCAAGACATGTAAACAACCCAGTGCAATACAAGTGTAGCAGTGCTCTTAAGGAAGAGTACTGCAGCTCTCCTGCATTATTCATTTGAATAGTTTCTGTTTAGATACAGCAGCTTGTTTACAGTTCTCTGGGTGAATCTACAGGATTAGGAAGAAAAGCTGGGGCTGCTTCAAATATGTCATCATTACAACTGGCTACGAAAAGTTTCATTTTATGGATAGGCAAATTGAAAAAGCCTACAGATTTGATTAGTCAGTCAGCACCAATTTCTAACATTGTCGTATATTATATCATTCCACAATGTAAGTGACGAACCCTTTAGTGAGGTGGAGTTTAACTCACTGAGTGCCAGTCTTTTTTTAAAACAGAAAGTGCCTTGTGCCAGCGTTTTTGGCCATTTTGAGTCATCTTTCATGACCCACAGAATATTTTGTACTAAGACTCTGAAAACACAGAATAGCTCAAAGAGATTCTCTATTTCATCAAGAAAAAAACTTTTTTTTAATCTTGTCCCATTCTTATTTTATCAGAGATAAAGTAGAGGCCACTTTCACCAAAATCACCTCTTTTTGTCCAGATTCCTTTTGTTTTGCTCCCTAATCAGTTTATCACCACTTCCTGTTTTGATCTCTGTGGCATATATCCTCTCTTTCTGTCCCAACTACAAATCCCAGAAGCCCCAATATTACTCACAAGCTGTGTGAGACTGCTCTTTTGCCCCTGCTGCAGAAAAAAGGAAAGATGTTTGTATAAGTTTATGACACTCAAACATTAGGACGTAAATATACATCCGTGGCACTCAAAGAGTTAAGCATGTGGACACCCGGGTGTTGGATGGGTATAAAGTAAGCTTGTGGACATCTGGCTTTTGGATTGGTATGTAGCAAACTTGTGGACATTGGGGTTAATGGGTGTTTAGTAAACAATGGGCTGTTGGATAGGTATATAGTGTATCTGATTTTCATGCAGCAACATTTTCATCCTGTCATTAATGTTTGTCTTTTTATGAACTGTAACAATGATCTTTTCCGAACGGTGCGTGTATCTTTTGGTCATTGGATTTTTCCTTCATGAATGGAAATTAAAAATCAAAAAACGACTGGTTATCTGATTTTTGTTTTTTTGAAACACAAAAACAACAAATGAATTACACTGCATTCTTCTTTTTTGAGCATTAAAATGGTTTAATCAAATTCCAAATACACTTTGATTTTCATTTTCTATTTCATATAACAAAAATAAATTCACGAGTCAACAGGAAGGAGCAAACGGACCAAAAACAACCATTTATTCATAATCTTGCACCGGACGTAAGGCAAGAGCGCATGGTCCAGGACTGAGAGAGGAGCTGTCGTATACTCGCCGCTGCACAAAAAGGCACCACGTCAGCTTGTCGCGTACACGACCAAATTTCTGTCTTGCGCGTGCCAAACAGGAAACATGGAACGGCTGGAAGAGGATGGACACGCTGGGAACCAAGCTGATCTGTCTCTATAGACATCTGTATGATCCTTCTTCGAAGGAACATAGAGATGCTGTGAGAGCACAGAACTCAAGGAAAGAAATCACATGTAGGAAGATGAGGAAGAATTTTTGCGACTGTTATATCAAAACCAAGAAAAGGTCTCAGAAAAGTTTTGGTTTTGCATTCACCAGACCTGCACCACTGCTAACGGAGCTGTCTTGGCTCTCAAACTTATGATAACAATTGCCCTTAATAACCACATTTCTTTAAGGCCAGTGACTCCTTAGCAAATCCTTATTAACCAGGGAGTCCATAGCAACTTTGCGCTTCCTCTGCTTCTTCTGCTTCGCCGGTGGGTTGTGGATGCCTTTTCGGGAGAGGATTGCAACTACTGCCATGTCTGTTGTGCAGCAGTATATGGTTTGAGGGCATCTATGACGTCACCAACTGTGCGTGCGTTAGCAGACTCTCGACACTGCGATTATACGGCCAGCTAGATGTGGCGTCACGTCTGCTTGTTGTTATAAAAGGCTCCTCTCTCAGTCCTATACCATGTGCTCTTGCCTTGCTTCTGGTTCGAGAATATGAATAAATGGTTGTTTTTGGTCAGTTTGCTCGTTCCTGTTGACTCGAAATGAAAATCAAAGCGTATTTTGAATATAATTAAGCCTTATAATGCTCAAAAAAGAATGCAGTGTATTTCATTTTTTGTTTTTGCAGTGACATAATGACGTGGTTCTTACTGGGCTCCGTGCCAGTGGAAGAAGGACTGGTGTTCAGGAGGAATGCAAGTTGAACCAACTGAGCACCAGTATTAAACTAGCACCAGGTTCCTTTTGGTGGAAAAGGGGTATTAGAGTGAGAGGCAGGGTACACCCTCGACAAGTCGCCAGTTCATCGCAGGGCACATAGAAACAGACAATCACTCACACTCAATTTTAATTAGCCATTTATCATAATCCCCATGCATGAAGCCAGAGAACCCAGCGAGAACCCACGCAGACACGGGGAGAACATGCAAACTCCACACAGAAAGGCCCCAGACTGGGATTCGAACCCGGTACCTTCTTGCTGTGAGGTGACAGTGCTAACCACTACACCACCGCCCTCTTTCCCAAACCATTCCAATATTATTGCTATGCACAGATAGTGTAGAACTGTTATGGGTAGATAAATCAAGACAAAGTCTGTATTGAAAACAGCCTACTACATATTTTATTTTGGTGTCAGTATGCTGACAGACTTATCCTAGAAACAAGCTTTGTTGCAGCAAAATTCAACATCTGTATTTGATTTCTGGTCTTAAGAAATCTATTTGGTGAAATAGCATACAAAAGTTGGATTAAAAAAAACTTGTTTTGGCAACAGTTATTCCAGTGCTTTGCATTGTGGGGCAAAGTCGACCAGGCAAACCTTTTCTTGAAATTTGTAAAGTATCTGGGTAGGCTATTAAAATATGCAGTTTTGATTATAGCCACAAGGATAATGTTGATTTCACTAATTTAAGAAAAGCAGAGTCATCCCAATCGACAGCATTGGCTCTCAGTACCCATTACTAACCATGATGGTCTGTTGGGATGGGAAACTGTTTATTCAGTAATCTCATTTTCTTTGCTTACTCTATTTATTTGTCTACTCACTGGGACTTATTTTCAGCAAAATTTATGTGTGTGTGTGTGTGTGTGTGTGTGAGTGCAATACACATATTAAAACAAATACAGGAGAAGGAGTGAATGGGAAAATGACAAGAGAGTGTTTAGAAAGAGAATACTGCCACTGAGCCCAACCCTGTTTATGCAAACATTAATCTTGGCTAAACCGCTGATAGATTGGCTTCATAAATACACACACACACACACGCAAACACACACAGACAAGAGGTAATAGCTTCAATCCCACCTCTCTCGATAGACATGCTCCCATGAATACGACACACAGAGAGAAGCGAGGCCTCTTGTAATTAAGTTCTACATGTGCAAATCCAGTTGTGAAGCATTGCTTATGAGATCGACTGAATAATCACATCGCCCCAAAAGGGAGAGACCGCTTACTTAGCATTTAAATAGGTTCCTTCCCACTGCAACTGTGTGTGTGTGCAACACAGATATTGCACTGTGCTGTATTGCATTGTGTGTGTCCCTCCTAGTGAATGAAGAAACGAGTGTACATGTGTGAGTGAGGTGATAAACATTGTCATGTATAGGCTACAGTGTGTGTGTATGTGCATCATTATGTATCATTTTAGTGCATTCCTGTGTGTGTATAAATGTGTTTGCCCATTGCAGTATGTGTGTGTGTGTGTGTGTGTGTGTGTGTGTGTGTGTACAATAAATCTTGCAAGCACATTATTTCTCTGGATCCCAGTGGAACGTTGTAATGTCAATAGAGCAGGTTTTCAAAGGGATACAGGGGGAATATCAGGGAAAATGAACTGTGTGTGTGTGTGTGAGAGAGAGAGAGAGAGAATGTGTGTTTGCTCTGCTCTAGGATACTATAAAACAAGAAGTTCCTTTAAACCTTGAAAGGTTAAATATTTGTGTTAAATTCAAAGTATAGGGAATTAATTCATGTCAATTTACAAAAGAAAAGTGGAACATCATTTTGTTTTTTTGTGTGTGTGTGTGTGTGTGTGTGTGTGTGAGAGAGAGACAGAGAGAGTTTGAGTGTTTCCAGCTAGAATATTGCAAAGGCAGTCAACCTCACAGAGGCATTGTTATTGAAATGAAACATAATGTTGACTTGTGTCCTGAAGCTCATCGAGTCTACTCATGTTCAGGGATTTTTTCTTCAGAAACGCAACAGTTGTTCTATTTTCTTCTCTTCCTGTTTATTTCCCTGAATCTGCAGCACAAAATGAGTTGGCACTGTTCCTTCCTGAAGAGGGAGCATCTTTAAAAAGGGATTTAACACCAGTGAACACATTTTACTCTAGTTGGAAATTGGAAATTGTCCTGTTTGACATTTCTAAGTGGGCTTTTTGTGCCCAGAACAGTCAATGTGTCTTACAGTGGAAGAACCAAACACAGCTCTGAACTTATCTGGCTTCAAGAAACCGCTAAGGATGGCTTTTTCAGAGTTGCATCAGAAAATTATTAAGCATATTTATTAGGGGTGTGACAATACACTCAGCTCACGAGAACGAGACGAGACGATATTTTCACATTATTTTAAGGAAAAAAAAATGAATAAATATATGACTGGACAAACAGTCATTTAATTCCATTTCTCTTGTTAAACAGTTTATTCAACTCTTATCTCTTAAATAATTCATAAAAAAGTAAAACATTAAATCACTGTTTTGTCAAAATTAGTGTTGTAGTATCAGCACATGAGGGAAATTACGAGGATGAAATCTTGTGAAGTTCTATCCTCTTTAGTTACTGTTGCTAGGTTGGAGAGGCTTGAAAAGAAACATGGTGATGCAGTTTCCATTTATTTGGGTGTCAAGTGCATATTAGAATTATAGTTTTTGGACATCTGGCAATATAGCATCAAGAAGCCAATACCAAGGACTAGATTTATTGATTATGATAACATTTATGCAGATCACTTTATCCATTGGGATGTGGTGTTTATCCAAATAACAAATGTTACTTTGGCGTGGCACATGGATATGATTCCTTTTCTAGCTAAGAGTAACCAAGCAGAGTTCAACTTATCAGGCCAACTCCTGATGACGTGGGATTATGTTAGCTAGTTACCTTGTGTTTTGCTAACATTAACAAACTTACATGACACTAATATAATGTGACTTATATAGTGCTGGTACTTTTGAACAGCATATCTAACTGTAATATGGAACAGGCAATGTGAAAGTTGACCAGTTCTATTGGGTTACAAGTTTGCGTGTGAATCACAAGTGTGATTGGAGCACAGCGAAAAGGGGTGGGACTTAGGAGGGGTCAATGGGAACTCCTTCAAAACTTTCTGAAAAGAATAAATAAATAAATTTGTGTAAAAAAAATTACTTCAAAATTGTTTACCAGCTTTTTTTGGATCTTTCAACATCATCTCACGGTATTCTACCTCAAACTGAGTTTGGGGAAGCTCATTGTCGGCTTAAATCATAAAATTCGATAAAACTAAATCTAACAAAATGATATGAAACTCGAGCAAGGAAATGTTGTAATTATGTTAAACTGAAACAAGGAAAGAACATGAGTGTGTTTTCTTCACAGTGTAAGAAATGAGCAAGTAATTTCGCCGAGCAAATACCAACAAATGGGTTGCAGTTTGTCTTTCGACTTTGCTCACAAAATCCGCGCTGGGACTGAGCTGTCAAGTGAGGGTGGATATCTCAAAATACCTGTCAATCAAAACAGGATTCAGCCTTTTGACTGATCCTCCAATCATCATGCGGAAGCTCAGCGTCCAGGCCAGCTGAGGCCCCGCCCACAGCTCCATTCACCCCCAGAGACGCTGAGCGTCCGAGAGCGGGACAAAATCATGGCATTTATCCAAAGACCGTCAAGTTTGTTCCATGTAGTCCCATTGAAGTGCATGAACACTCAGCTTCTACGGGCAAATGCATTGAAAACGGCTTAATGGGAATGTATGAGAAGTTAGCGACTCATTTGTGATAATCAGCTGATTCTGAACTCATCTTTGAGATGAACGTGTTCTAACGCAATTGTAATCAATGAAATGTTAACACAACCGTACATATTTCACCATTTTATTTTTGACATTTTAGGAGAAGCTGAACTTCCTTTGCAGTCTTGGAGAAATCTCCTCTGTTGTCATGTCAACAGAGCTTTCCTAAACTGAAGAATGTATCAGTTTATCTGATAAATACCTCCAGATATAAACCTCCATAGTTATTGAGTAAACAACTCCTGAGGAAGACTGTGAGGTGTAGCAAGAGGACTTTGATTTAAGACTTTTTGTTAAACTACTTACCAAGATTAATAAAACATTTTATGGTGCAAGTGGTATTCAGCGATACCACAAATGGATGTTGACATCATCTTTACACTTGGCTGATTTGCCTTTTGGGCATAATAGTCACGCCAGGGCCATATGTATAGGAGATGTCACCAGGGCAAAGACAAATGTCAATTCTGTTGGTGGAAACACTATACTGTGGATAATAAATACATTTATAAATACCATCCTTACACTTGCTGCATTGCTTATAGCACTAACATGTTATGGATGTTTTGGAAAACATAAAGTTCTTGTGATGTACATATTCCCTCAATAAATAATACAGTCATGTCATTCTTAATCCACAGTAAACTGACAATCCAGTTGAATATAATTCAGATACTGCATGGCAGCATATTATAGCTTCTCTTCTTTGTTGTTGTGACAACTTTTCAATGGTTAATTGTAAATTGTGGCATTCCTGTATTTTCTCTACCCCAGCTTGCGTTGTTTCCCTAACAACCCAATGAGCTTTGAAAATATGCAACAGAAAGTTGACACAATCAGTTCAGTGGGTCAAGAAACGTGTAAATGACAAGTGGGAACTAGAAATCTCTCCCTTCAAATAAGTGAAACAAACATCTAGTTGAGGAGAATATGATATGATCACAATGACACCCCGCTGACCCGTTTTATCGCCTTCATTTATTCTAATATGACATAAGATGTCAATAAGTAATAAGGAGTGGGACAGCAGCAATTTATTATTCATAAATGTCTAATGCTATCAGAGAAACATGCTGGGATGTTGATTTATGACTATTGAACATTGTAGAAGGAGAAAGGAAGAGACAGAGAGAGAAGATGATGGAGACAGCAAAATGAGTAGAGGTGCAGATAGATATTAAAATCAGTGTGATAACAAGTGGCGCTTAATATCATGTATGTTGATTTATCTGCAGTTTGTAGAAAGAGACAATCCCAGATTTTTGTTAAGCCTAAAACATGTTTTATGTGAGATAGACATTTAACTAAGTGGAAACAGTTTCTGTGGGAACAACTGTGGAGTTGAAGATAATATATTCTGTCAATATTGCCTTTGGAGACTAACAGAGTATGTTGGGAAAATAAATTATGAATTCCATTTGTCAAAATGAGTGGAAATGTCTGCATCCCAGAAGATACATTGCCCAAATGAGGGTATAAAAACAAGGATTCTACTATGCAGCAGTCCTTAACAACCAGGAGACTAGAAGATAATGATGAAATTGTCAATTTAAATATGAATTGTGCTTTTTATTGTAATGTCCATTGTAAATATATTACAAATAATTCAAATAAAGCAACACTGAATATTATAGAAGTTCTTCATGTATTACACAGTTTTCCACACAAGGAGAGGTTGCTTTCTTCCATTTTTTTCTCTGTTAACCATGGGGGGGGGGGGGTTGGGGGCTGGAGCTTATCCCAGCTGTCTTAGGGTGAAATGCAGGGTACACACTGGACAAGTCTCCAGTTCATCACAGGGCACACAGAGATAGACAACCACTCACACTCACATTCACACCTACGGTCAATTTAAATTAGCCCATTAACCTAATCCCCATGCATGTTTTTGGATGGTGGGAGGAAGCTGGAGTACCCGGAGAGAACCCACGCAGACACGGGGAGAACATGCACACAGAAAGGCCCTGGGCCGGGAATCGAACCCGGTACCCTCTTGCTGTGAGGCGACAGTGCTAACCACTACACCACCGTGCTGCCCTCTCCGTTAACCCTGATGCAAAATTGTCATATGAGGCTATAGAAATACAGTTGCCGTGAACTTGCAGTGGCCATAAATGAAAATGTGATGTTGAGAATGAAGCACAGCAAAACAGGATATATAGCTATCTACATCGGTAGGATGGATGAGTATGTGAGTGCACGGACAGTTACGTGGTTTATAGGGGATGTGCTCTGTCATCTGCAAATGTGTAAATTCAAAGTGGATTTTTAAATTTAAAAGAAGTGGCAAACATTTCTTAATTTCACCGATGTATTTGAAAATATGCAATGTAATGTAATGGATACAGGAAAAGCTGAAAAAGCTGAATCTGGGACACAGAGCCACACTGTGTTGGAAAATGAGAATGACCATTTCCTTACCCATTTATAGGTTGACATCCTCATGTAGTCTTTATAACTAAAGGTTTGCAGGAGAAAATTTGAGAGATTCACAGTTGCTATCTGTGTGGGAAGGTGATAAATTGCTGTTAAAACTCCTTCTCCTTTTTCCTTCTTTTACCTGTCTCTTATTTCATTGCTCTTTCCCCTCTAGTGCTCTCTCTGACCCTGATCTTCTCTTTTCTGTTTCTCTTTTTGCTATCCCTCGCTCTCTTATAGCCTCACATGTTGCAGTCCTACTTTCTCATTCTCGTTATTTCCAATCTGACATAAAGATTATACAATCAGCAGATACAGTACACACCAACCGACACCCATGCGAACACAACCGTCATAGTAGACGTTTGTCTGGTTTTGTGTGCCTGTGTTTGTGAATCTGTGTTTGTTGGGGTCAAAGGACAGCTCATACAATGCTCCCAATTAAAGGTGCATTTGGTGTGAAATAGACCTCTGACCCGTGTACAACTTCACCCACAGTGCAGCCCACGCTTGAAGAAGGTTCAACATACAGGCTGCAGACATTAAATTATGGCTGGTCATACTTTGTTTGTTCAGATTTTTCAGTGGATTTAACACAGTGATGCCAAATGTTCAGCTAAAGTAAAGTGAAGGACCAATAGATTATCTTTATATTTGTGATAAACATTTTAGGGTGTAAGCTTGGCTGTCAATTTTGCTTACTTTTCCACTACATTTAGACACTTTTAAATATTTTTCACCTTGTTGACTGCCATTGGTAGCATCCAAAAAGCATACTGATTACCCTCTCTCCCCAACAAATCCATTTCTGAGACAAAATGTTTTAATAGCACATTTTAAACATGGTTATGGACATCACTCTAAGATAGCAAAATATATAAGTGCAAAGTAGATAAATCTCAATGTCCACCTATCACTGGATCTTCCCCTGGGGTCCAAAGAACAAGGCTTGCTATCCGATAATAAAATAAGATGAAATACCAAAGCCTGTGATGGGCTCATCTGTCCACCATAAGATAATGTGTCAATGTCATGGATATATATTACATTCATTTTGAATCTACATCATTGTCACATAGACAAATAGTTGACAGGTAAATTGACAATGAATGTAATCATCTGTAGCCCTACTATAGATACTGTATAGGAACATGTACCAAGATTCTCATATGGTTTGCCTTTTCTTCAAAATCATCCTGTACTCTGCACTACAACACATCTTACATGATCTAATTACATCCATCCATCCATTTCCTACCGCTTATCCTCATAGGGTTGCGGGGGGGCTGGAGCCTATCCCAGCTGTCTTAGGGCGGAAGGCAGGATACACTCTGGACCTACAAGACGTATTTTTACGTCTTGTGTATATATGTCAAAATGTATTTTTTTTCCACAGCAGGCACAAGAGGGCGCTCTCACACAGCCTGTGAGTAATACTGGGGCTTCTGGGATTTGTAGTCAGGATCTAAACAGACGGTCGACATCGCAGAGATCAAAGCAGGAAGTCGAGATGATCGCGATCAAAGAGCAAAACAAAATCTGGACAAAACGTGGTAAAAGTTTGGTGAAACTGACCTCTACTCTCCTCCAGATAAAACAAGAATGGAACAAGGTAAAAACAAACATTTTTTTTTTCATGATGAAACTCTTCTTTCATTTGAGCTGTTCTGTGTTTTTAGTGTCCCTGTTTCAGAAAGTAATATTATCCTTAAATACTTTAAGGCCCAAGACCCCTCGAGCCCTCACAGTTCTCCGTCGTGGTGCGTGTTGTGCACCCCTGCCGTGAAATGCACCCCCTCGGATTTTGCCTTAATATCACAGACAAAACTAAAATACTATTTTCTGATTTAATTATTTGTGAGGGAGGTAGAAGACAGAAGAGAAGAAGCTCCTCTAAAGAGAGAAAATAACAGATGTTCTTCTTGGATAATAGCGAACGCAAACTAACACCTTTCAGTGTGTTCTGTGGAAATATACCTCAGCCATAATTACTGAATGAATCAAATGGATTTTTTTGAGTAAGTTAAATGTATTTGACTTGCGTTTCACAAGGCTAATCGCTACTTTAGTTCCTGTCCTGTCCGCGCTGCTGCGGAGGAGACCTGTCTGTCTGTTTCTGTGTAGGGCCAGGGGCTGTATTTCATGGCAGGGGTGCAACTAGAGGACCAATCACAGCTCTTGTCATCTCCGTCTTCCCTTGACAGATTGACGGACAGTTAAAAAATATTTTCTGCACCCGGAGAGGATGGAGGTGCTCTCCGTCAGGCTCTCCGACAATGCAGAGGGCTCTCCATCTCTACGTACAGCAATTTACGGAGTACTATAAATTGGCCTTTAGCGGTTAGGGTTAGGGGTTAATCTCAAAACCTGTCCTGTTGCGTGTTCAAGAGTTATTGCCCTTTGAAGATCGTGGGAGGGGAAATCGCATGACTCGCTGTCATCCCTATACCCTAAACCTTTAATTGGATTAAACACACAAAACAGGACAGGTTTTGAAATTAACCCTAACTCGAACCGCAGGTTGATGATTTTTGGTCTCCAAAGGGGTATATTTAGCAATAAACCATTACGAGTAAATGAATTACGTATACTGACATACTTGAATGGAGCCCTGTCCTGCTTGCTTGCCAGCTTTACCGTTACCATATTGCATGTTCTTTATGTTTTTAACTTTATAATGGTAAAAAAGAAAGTTCTGGAGCCTTTTCTTCTCTTGCTGGTTGATAATAGCATGGCAGAAAATACAGGCTGTCACTGCCTGATCCTCCCTGGAGCAGAGCAAGAAGGGAAAATAAAAAAAAGTAACATGACTGAAAGTATAATTTGGGAAGAGGGGCTTCTTCTTTTTTCATAGCGTGTGGAAGAATAATTTCTCATTGTCAGCAACTCTAGGACTTTTATTGCATTTATTGTGTTCTTGTTTTGTGGAAGTTTTAAGAGAAGGTAGTTGGGTATTCAGTGGATTCTTCCAAGATATTAGTGCTCTGTTGGGTAGGGAGAAAACAGGACAGGCTATTGGTTGTGGGTGCTAAAGAGGATCTTGCCTTCATTGTTTGCTCACTGTGTCAGGGAGAAAATTGCTAACATCCCTACTACACTTCTTCATTTGCTAAACAGATGCTGCTCAATGCCAAATGGGTCATTACATTGACTAAACTGTGTGAGTCTGAGTGTGAAAATGTGTTTGTCCATGATGTGTGTGTGTGTGTGTGTGTGTATGTGTGTTAACTGTGTGTGGGCATGTATTATGAATTAGTATGTTGTATTGATGAGGACATATGGTGTTTCCATATGGGAGTGTCACGCTCTGTGATGTCTCAATACTGCGACCGTTGGATGATGCGTTTCTTCAGTTAATGTCTCTATTATACCACATATTGTTGTTTCAGTATTGTTTTATTGCTCTATTTAATGGTTTTAACTCCACTTTAATGACAGGATCAGATTTATTTAGCTTCTGCAAACATTCAAAAGCACAGGGTCTTTCTCGGTATCCTACAATGCAAATCTGCTTGCTCACTGTTAAATACACTGTCAAGGCTTTAAAAAATATGATGGACAGTGCCGGTGTAGACATTTAAGCCAAGCAGCAGACCACACTTAACACTGTCCTCTAAAAATTTGAATTTGCTGTATGAATAATTTGAATTACCAATTACGTGTCTTGGTTGGATAGGTCAAACAAAGGCAGGACTTTCACCCAGTAGGTGTGTCCTGCATGATAACAAATGAAAATTGAGTTATTTTACCATAACTTCTGGACTTTAGTGACACCAAATAAGACGGGTTGTTTTTATGTTACAAACATACCCAAACCATGACCTTCTTCTGTGCCGAAGCACGAAGTACAATTGCATATTAATTTGAAAAGACACACTAAAGAGTGGAAAAAACTTGACACATCGTTCCAGTGTCCAAAACTGACACTAGAGGAGGAGCTGGGGAAATGTTGTTGTTGCCTGAATTATATTATGGAACTTTTTCGAGTGAAAGTAATGCTGCATTTTTTGCACAGTACATAGACACTGGATGTCATTGGGTTCACATTCTGAGGCCGATATTTGGTAAGATTTAGGCAACAAAAGCACTCTGGTTAAATGTAGGAAGAGTTTGTGTAGTTTTTTAATGTTGATACAGGAAACACATCATGTTGCTGATGTTTCTATAATGTTAAATGTGATAGCCATCTCTGTTGCAGCTTTGTGGAAACAGGCTATACCAGTTAGCAAAACATACATAGTTACATCACACTGTTACACCAGCAGTTAATATTTTGAGTGCCATTGACATATTTCACTGTTGTTTTTGGTAGCGGGTTGCCGATAGCGGGCTGCCGCAGCCTGTGAGTAATTTTGGGTCTTCTGTGAAATTTAGTCAAAGCATAAGTAGACGTTATACACCACAGAGATGAAAGCAGGAAGTGGAGACAATTGTGATTAGAGAGTAAAAGGGACCGATTCTGGAGAAAAAGTGGAGTTTAAGGTGTGTTTGACCTCCGCTCTACCTCTGATAAAACAAAAATGGAACAAGGTAAAAACAAATGTTTATTTCATGATGAAATAGTGTCTCTTATTTCATTTGAGCTATTCAGTGTTTATAGAGACATGGTACAAAATATTCTGTGGATCTTGAAATATGACTCAAAATGGGTAAAAAATGCTGGCACAAGCATTGTGTTTTAAAAACGGCTGGCACTCAAAAGGCCAATTTATAGTTCTCCGTAAAGTGCCGTACGTAGAGACGGAGAGCCCTCTTCGTCGCCGGAGAGCCTGACGGAGAGCCTCTCCGTCGTCTCCGGGCGCAGGAATTTTTTTTTAACTGTCCGTCAATCCGTCAGGGGAAGACGGAGACGACAAGGGCTGTGATTGGTCCTCTAGCTGCACCCTGCTGTGAAATGCAGCCCCTCTCCCTACACAGAAACAGACAGACAGGTCTCCTCTGCAGCAATGCGGACAGGACGGGAACTAAAGTATCGATTATCCTTGTGAAAGGCAAATCAAACACATTCAACCTGCTCAAAAAATCTATTTAATTCATTTAGTAATTATGGCTGGGGTATATTTACACAGAACATACCGAAAGTTGTTGGTTTGTGTTCGCTATTATCCGATTTTGTGTTGAAAAGAAAGAGGAAGAGGAGCTTTAAAGACTGAAAGCAATCAATGTTGTTCTCTTCTATCTCCCTCACAAATAATTAAATCATAAAATAGTATTTTCTCCTGCTTTTATCAGCGATATTAAGGCGAATTGCTTCACTTTCCGAGGGGGTGCATTTCATGGCAGGGGTGCACAACACGCATCACGACGGAGAAGTGCGAGGGCTCGAGGGGTCTCCGTAGCTACGGAGTCGGATGACATATTACGCAGACAGAGAAGTATATTCCAGCCTAAAGAGTTAAGATACTGTCGGAGAACAATACCGACACATAAGGCTTGAAAATAATACTGCATTTTTCAGTGTGATCCATGTGTCCTTAGTGTGTTTTGACTGTAAAATGACTACTATTAAAAACTGTCCACTTCACTTATTAAGGTCAGTTCACATCCAGCTGGAGACCTTCACTCCTTTCCTGCCTTCTCTTTCCTGTCATTTATTAAATAAAGACACAATATGGTCAGACTAATTAGAGAAAAAAATATTGTAACATTGTAATTAGGTTGGTGGCACGGTGGTGTAGTGGTTAGCACTGTCGCCTCACAGCAAGAAGGTACTGGGTTCGATTCCCGGCCCAGGGCCTTTCTGTGTGGAGTTTGCATGTTCTCCTCGTGTCTGTGTGGGTTCTCTCTGGTACTCCGGCTTCCTCCCACCATCCAAAAACATGCATTGGGATTAGGTTAATTGGCTGATTTAAATTGACCGTAGGTGTGAATGTGAGTGTGGGTGGTTGTCTGTCTCTATGTGCCCTGTGATGAGGTGGTGACTTGTCCAGGGTGTACCCTGCCTTTCACCCTAAGACAGCTGGGATAGGCTCCAGCCCCCCCGCAACCCTATGTGAGGATAAGCGGTAGAAAATGGATGGATGGATGTAATTAGATCATGTAAGATGTGTTGTAGTGCAAAGTACAGGATGATTTTGAAGAAAAGGCAAACCATATGAGAATCTTGGTACATGGACTGTTCCTATACAGTATCTATGGTAGTGCTACAGATGATTACATTCATTGTCAATTTACCTGTCAACTATTTGTCTATGTGACAATGGTGTAGATTCAAAATGAATTTTTCCAAAGTTGTTGTTTTGATGTTCTTAAATATCTTGTCTTGGCCACATCTCAAATATATTCAGTTAACTCTCACAGAGGACAAAAGAAACCAGAGAATATTCACATTTAAGGAGCAGAGAATCAAACTGATTAGTCAATGAGCAAAATGGGTGATTCATTTCGTAGTTGACACCTAATAGATTACTTGTGGCAGCTCTGATCTGAAATGAGTTACTGATAGTTGAGATCACTCCTTTACTGTAAGTAGGAGAGTAATTTCTTTATGCTATATGGCTATGGATCACTGAGATAGGGTAAAATTCATTTGATCGGCTTGTCAGCATAGAAATGGCTTCGCACTGTTAAGAGTTTGGCGACTTTATTAACACCTAGAGGACTGAAACAGACATTTTAATGAGAAATTGAATAAGTTAGCTGGCCATCCCTAACCCTCATTAACTTTCATAATGCACTGCCCTCCAGCAGAACAGATCTGGTACAGACCTGAAAGAAAGTTACCACTTGCAAAAGTTGCCCATTACAGAAACACTGGTTCTTAGCAGTTTCCAATGCAATGTTAATGGCATTTATCATGTACATTCCTTCATTTATACGGTACCAATCTAATTAGATTTGTTCTTTTCTCTGCCTTTTCGCTTGTTCTCCTCTGCTCCTCTAAACTATTGAAGATATTCAACGGTTTGAAGCTGGAACATTCTCCTTCCTGAGAACAAACATTTCTTCAAACGCTACAAACAGGAGAGTCTCTATAGAAGGAAAAGGATAAAGATGAAGGAACACCAGACGGCATTAATGAGGCTCAATGGGCATGTTATGTGTTGGTGGTTTATGTCCACTAAGACAGCCAGCAATTATAGCAATGCTAATAGGCAGGAAGAGGCTCCAAACAAGCAAGCCACAGCTGCTGTATAGAAATAAAGATTGCCCTGGTTGCTGACGTGTTGGGTGAGCTTTATGTCAGTATAATTTACACTAAACACACCCATGCAACACACACATACACACACACACACGCATACGCATGCACAAGCAATGACTAACTAATGACTAACTAAGCATACTTAAGGCAAAAAATATGTTCTTGGGCAGTCATACATGTATACAGGGGCACCTGCAGATAAATGCATATACAGGGTAACACACACTCACACGCGCATGCACGCACGCACGCACACACACACACACACACACACACACACACACACACACACACACACACAGGCCTGGACAGAGACCACTGTGGTCTTAGAGGCTCCATGCTCAATGTGATGTTATTAGAAGTGGCTTAATGGTGCCATATTGTGTTCGTTCTCAGCGACACACACACACACACTTACGCGCACACACACTCTTACGTACACAATGACATTAAGACACAGATTCAAGATACAGAGTGTATCCCACGATCACAGAGTGCATACATGTATGATCACACAATGCAGGGATTCAACAATGTCTCTCTCTCTCTTAATTTATTCATTCATTTATTTATTTAACACTACATGTTCACGAGTGGAATCATTCTGTGTTGTCTTATTTTCTTTTGCTGTCCTGGTAATGCTAAAATGTTAATTATATTAATTTAAAATAATTTAAAATGCTTTCAGAAAAAGACAGTAGATGTAACTGGATACAGGAAACACATTTTTGGGAAAATACAAAATACAGTACCATACAGAGGACTTTACATCACTTGCAAGATACAAAGACAAATCACTGTTGCATATTCGAAATGAGCTGGTAATCAATAATAGTAATAGTATTCAATAATGTAATGTTAGCATTGCATACTTGAATTGACTTCCCCCTCAGGAAATTAATAAAAGGATCTTCCTCTTTTCTAGAGAGTTTATTTACTGTAGCTCACAAGGCTCATAATTGTAACAAGGCTTGGATCCACAAAAAGTCTTGAATAACAGATCTTAAAAATACAAACAAGTGTTTTGCAGAGGAAAAAGCAGGAAGGAAAGTAACAACAGAAAGTCTCTCTGACAGGTATGGCACATGGAATCTTGGAAACAGACATGAAGGCTTGCTGTCTGACATTAGGACAAGGACAACTTGTCCCGATTGGGTAACTTGTACGGGACGGGGGAGACATGATAATATATACACTAAAAAGAGGATCGCAGATGGGAACAATCAGGGCGAGACTAGACAATCACAGGGAAGACACAAGGGCAAGAAGTAAAGGCATTTGAAACGAGACGAGAACATGGTCACTAAGAATTTAACTTAAAACTTAACTTCACAGAGACATGACAATTATCTGTCAATGCTAGGTACTGACTAAATGACTGAATGGCTGGCAAAGGGGACTTGGCAACGACAAGTGACTGAAGATGACTGGACTGACCTGTTCGCCCTGGTAATCAGTGATGCAGAATATATGTCTAGGGCTTTTATTGTGCAAGAAAATAATAAATCTACTTTGTGGTGTGAAGCTGCTCTGCTCATATAATATGTTATTTTTGTAATTTTTCCTTCAGCGCTATGCATGATCACATATATAGTGCTTACTCAACGATCACCATCGTCCACTTTTTGCTATTTGCCGGCTACATTGAGTCCACTGTACAGGAATGGCTAGTGTGACATCACAAGATACAAAAGTCCAATCAACTTACCTTAAAATGTGGATGAATCCTCACAGTTTCGCCTTTCAAATGGTGTATTCCATGTCTTCATAGCCTTACCAGACGTTTTACAATCCAGCAGTATAGACAGGCTGCAACCATTACAGTTTACATACGCAGTCGGGGTTTGGACCCGGAAGTGATTTGTGACGTAGCTAGCCATCCCCATAGGGTATAATAATTGTCATGACACATTCCGACAGCACAACAAAATGGTGAACTTCCTATATATAGTCCACTAAATACTGAGTAAAAAGTGAATTTGGACACAGCTGGTGATTTGTTGATATGGTTAAAACAAGGTGATGGGATGAGTTGCTAATTTACTGGCTAGCCACTAGCTAACTTGAGTAGTGAAGAAAGGGACAAGATATCTTGACGACTTTCTACATAATTTTATGAATGAATAGCTGTCAGGATAACAGTGGATGACTTCATTTAGGAGACATACAGTAGGTAGGTGACTGTACGACGAGGTGATGACATGAATGAGGTAACTTAATGACAAGCTAGGTACCAAGATGACTGACCGGAGACTTGATGACTGACAAGTTGACTTGATTACATTATTATTTGGTGAGGAGATAACTAAGTGACTGTTGACATGACAGGGTGGCTGGATAGGTGGATGTCTGGCTGGGTCACCCACTGTGTGACTGTTTGACTAGGTAATCCAGTGACAAAATGACTTGGATATTGAAAACATTAGTGATTAGGTGACTTAATGATGTACATGGCAACTTGATTACTGACTCAATTATTGAATCTTGTGACAAGATTAGTGACTATGTCTATGTGACTCGTTGAATGAATGGGTGAATAGATGACTTTGTAACTGATGACAGGTGACAGCATGAATGGATAGGTGACTGTCAGTCACAAGATGACTATCGAGGTAATAAGATAACAAGATAAAGGGTTGACTGCCAGACTTGTTGCCAGGATGAATGACTCGCTGAAGACAGGACTGATCTCGTGACTTGATGACTGTGTAGGTGACTTGGTGAATGAATGGGTGACAAGCTGACTCTGTTACTGATCAGGTGACAAAGTGACTCTATGACAAGATCCAAGATAACAGGTTGACTACTTTGACTACTTGACTTGCTAACAGGATGACCGACTAGGTGACGAAATGACTAATTAAGTGACCTGATAACACTTGAGGGACTCTGAAACAAGATGACTTGTGGACCCATTTGGCACAGTGATTGACTCTGTGGGTGACTGGCTGAAATAGTGGCCTGTTTGCTGGGTAAGCAGTGAACGGTAATTGATAGTGCGAAAAAGGCTGACCAAAATCTGTTGACTGAAATTAGCTTAAAAAGTCTTTGCTGGCTGGCTTAGTGATTCACTGGATAGGGGAATGTGTCCAGTCTGGTATGTAATGTGGTAATTGTAAACTCTACCCTGTAATCCATGCTGATTAGCAATCAAGTGATTGATGCTTTGCTGAATGCTGAGAAATAGCCATTCACTCAACCCCTTTTTTTCCCTGTGGTGTGGGTGTAAATATGTCCCATTCATGCCTCTCTAACCCTCCTACTTCTTTCTTTTACTTTCTATTTTATGTCTATTTTACCTGGTTCTTCTATCATTATCCCTTTTCCCTTCTACCTTGCATCTCTGCACAGAGCAGTGACCATGTTAAGGGAAAATCTATTTCTCTTTACCCAGATTATCACATACCGCCTCTTAGTAATTGAATGGGATTGCCAATGGGATTGTATCGGAATACAATACACCTGCCGAGGTGGATCACAAATAGCCAGATGTAGCAGTGAAGCCCTCTGGGTGTTGTACTGTGCTGTAAAAAGACAGATCACATTGAATTAACAAGGCCTCAAATGAAAAAAAGATACTTTTCCAAGACGGGCTTCCCTGCTCTTGTTGCATTTTTGAGCTTCTATCCTTCCAAAAAATGACAAACGAACTCTCAATGACTTTGATCAAATGGCCCTTTTTTTAACACGCGTCTCCTCTTCAACTCTTTGAGTGCCAGATGTTTTATAAAACAGAAAGTGCCTTGTGCCAGCATTTTTGAGTCATATTTCTAGACCCACAGAATATTTTGTACAATGGATCTGAAAACAAAGAATAGCTCAAATGAAAGAAGAGACTCTCTATTTCATAATGAAAAAAAACTTTGTTTTCACCTTGTCCCGTTTAATCTGGAGGAGAGTAAAGGCCACTTTCACCAAAATCGATCGTCTCCACTTCCTACTTTGATTTCTGTGGCGTATGCCATCTCTTTGACTACATCTCCCAGAAGCCCCAAAATTGCTCACAGGCTGTGGGAGACAAAGATCGGAGACCTGCTGCTGAAAAACAACTTAAACGTATAAATATGTCTGTGGCACTCAAGTGGCTGATTTTAAATGACATATAGACACGTCAATGGCACTCAATGAGTTAAACACAAATCTTCAATTTAACAAGAGACAGGCTTCTGTTTGAGGAGAAGCTGCAGCTTTGACTGTAAAAGTCACCCATAACTTTTTCAGCCAAGTCATGCCATCCTCCACTGCATTCCTCACACCTATTATTAAAAGCAGTATTTATGATAAAATGCATTTCTTATCTCTCTATGGTAGTACCTCCTCGCAGCCAGGATATTTTTAGTTCTTTGTTTTCTGTAGCCTTTTCTCCTTGTTGCGAGGGGGAGGCAAGTCTGCACTGTGCGCATCGGTGACCTATGCGCTCTAACATGTCTCATTTTCAAAAGTCTGTGTCAGCAGGGGTGTTTTTTACACCTCAGAGATGGAGTGGGGAGGCTGAAAAGCATACGGGGAGACTCTGCATGTGTGTGTGCACAAAATGTGGGCATTTGCCTGCCTGTGTTTGCCACAGATGGTGTGTGTGTGTGTGTGGGTCTGCGTGTGTGTGTGTGTGTTTGCACGCCATGTTGGACTCCAGACCAACTCAGCAGCTGCTAATTGCTCTGACAGAAAAATCTCACTCTGTCTCTTCTCTTATCGATACACGCTTCTCTCCATTTGCGTTCCACTTTCTGTCTTTTATTTTATTTTCCCAGCCTCATCTCGCCCCTGAAGTTTTTGTTATTCTTTTTCTACCATCTTTTCTCTCCCTATGTCCCTTCTCTTTTTCTTATACAACACCTAAGGCTTTTCTCTCCCTCCATCCCTTTCTTCTCTTTTCTTTCTTTGGCCTGTCAGGCTGAGGCAGTTGTCAACACATAGGCTGGGCCAAAATCCCCTTTCCTTCTTTTCCACCTCTATCCTCCTGTTCCATTTTCTCTCAATCTGTTGTCCTTTGTTCGTCATCACATCCTCCCACTCCTTTCTCCTGGCATGACTCCTTTTTTAACATTTCCATTTTTCTTTCTTTTCTTCTTTCTTAAAATGCACTCAACCGCTGTTAATTTCATTGCCATCTGTAGGAATTAAAAATACATGCAGGGGAAATTTAAAGAGGCAAAAGAGAGTGCACAACGATAAAAAAAACACTGTTTGCTTCATTATTTTCCTCCTCCTTTCCCTCCTTTCCTTCCATTGGGCAGTAAATGTCACTCATCAATTAAAAGATTTTCATGCAACTTTTCTTGTGCATTGACACTATTGTCCACAGATACTGAAACAACAAAACACACTTGACACACTGTGCAGACTACATTTTGAAAAAGACTTTGAGGCTCCATATTGAGTCTGATTTAAGAGACAGAAGTGAAAGCCAAGTAAGACAAGCTTTCATCACTTGGTGTTTTGCTTTGCCACCGTAAATTAGCATGTTTTACCAGATACTTGCTTACAATATGGCACCTGGTTGCATCCTAAACACAGCATAATCAAACATATTTGGGCAAGTCTCCAGTGGGTCAGAAGTGATGACTGAGTGGGATTACTATGTTTGTCTGTACATTATTTTTCAGAATTTTTACATTTAACTTTGTAATAGAATATAGAAAATATAATTCACCTTTAGTCATCTTTTGTTGGCTGTGAAGGCAGAAGGTTCACCACCTGTAGCTGAGAGCAGCATAAAATACACTATATTGCCAAAAGTATTCGCTCACCTGCCTTGACTCGCATATGAACTTAAGTGACATCCCATTCCTAATCCATAGGGTTCAATATGACGTCAGTCCACCCTTTGCAGCTATAACAGCTTCAACTCTTCTGGGAAGGCTGTCCACAAGGTTTAGGAGTGTGTTTATGGGAATTTTTGACCATTCTTCCAGAAGTGTATTTGTGAGGTCACACAATGATGTTGGATGAGAAGGCCTGGCTCTTAGTCTCCACTCTAATTCATCCCAAAGGTGTTCTGTCGGGTTGAGGTCAGGACTCTGTGCAGGCCAGTCAAGTTCATCCATACCAGACTCTGTCATCCATGTCTTTATGGACCTTGCTTTGTGCACTGATGCACAGTCATGTTGGATGCTCCAAACTGTTCCCACAAAGTTGGGAGCATGGAATTGTCCAAATGTCTTGGTATGCTGAAGCATTCAGAGTTCCTTTCATTGGAACTAAGGGGCCAAGTCCAGCTCTTGAAAAACAACCCCACACCATAATCCCCCCTCCACCAAACTTTACACTTGGCACAATGCAGTCCAACAAGTATTGTTCTCCTGGCAGCCGCCAAACCCAGACTCATCCATCAGATTGCCAGATGGAGAAGTGAGATTCGACACCCCAAAGAACGCGTCTCCACTGCTCTAGAGTCCAGTGGCAGCGTACTTTACACCACCGCACCCGATGCTTTGCATTGCACTTGGTGATGTATGGCTTGGATGCAGCTGCTCGGCCATGGAAACACATTCCATGAAGCTCTCTGTGCACTGTTCTTGAGCTAATCTGAAGGCCTGATCTGAAGCAGCTAATGACAAACCTGCCCACAAACAAGTCATTTCTGAGCTACCACATAGGGACTAGTCAGTTCATTTTTACACTCATGTGAACCTGTTTCATATAGTCAGTTATTAGTCTGATCTTTATTCAGCAACACAACTTTGAATGTTTCTGTCAACCCAGTAAAAGTCAAACGTCAACTCTTTTTGGTCTCCTCCAACTCCTAATGAAAAGACAGGATCTTTAGCTGCTAATTGCTATGTTATGTTCACCAGCTAATGTACTATAAGTCGCTAGCTCTTTGCTACTTACTGACATCATTACGCATTATTTGCACAAATCCAAGAAGAGTGATTTATATCCTAAAACTTAAAATCAGCTTGTTGTAAAACAACACTGATGTCCAAGTCAATAAAGTTGAAAGGAATAAAAAACGAAACACAGCTAGCGAGCTTAAGGATGATTAAAAAAAGTCAGGTGATAGTTGCTGAATCTGTAGGGTCATTACTACAACAATGTCATTTTTACACATAACAGTATTTCATCAGAAGCTGTGAAATTGCTATTGATAACATTCAGCCACTGGGTGTCACACCTTGATATAGAAGCCTTGTAAGAAGTGGGAACCAAACGTCAGATATCGCCACAAAGATTAACCCCCAAACATTATTTATTCGTATTCATATTTTTTGTCTAAAAACTATGGATATGTTGTCATTTGTCATGACCTTTAAATGCCACTGAAAATTAATGCAGTTTGACTGTCCTGCAGGGGCTGAATAGATGTGTATTTCTATACTGAAAACTAGAATGAAAACATGAATATTGCTTTAAACTGTAATATATGAGGAATTGACTGCAGATCCTACCCATCTCACAGAAAAAGGAGCAATCCAAGACATTTAGAAATAGTAACACATAAGCAGCAATGGACACCCACAGGTGTCACTGCTGCTTTCTTCCTTGTGAACTCCCGACTTTTATGTTGAAATCATATCGCATTGTGGACGTTTCCTGCTTGTCTGGCTCGACCTTGAACCTTTGCGTCACATTAGGACGCCACAGCCTCATGGTACACCGCCTTCCGCCAAATACTCACTGAGCCGCTTCATCTCTCTCTCTCTCTCTCTCTTTAATCCTCATCTGTCTCATCTGGATCCAGGTGAGGAGGCGATCAGCCATATGCTCCTCTGCCTCACATGTGACCTGGGAGAGAAGGAGGAGGAGGAGGTGAGAGCTGAGAGGAAGAGTAACATCCCGGTCAGACTCTCCTCTCTGCTCTGTTGCCCGGGGGATGGGGAATATTCCATTCTCCTCCTCTCCTCCTTTTGGCCAAAGGAGTGAGAGATACTGAAGGAGAACGAAAAAAGGAGAAGGAGGAAGATGTGTGCAGTGTTGGCACACACTTCTCCCCCTCTTCTTCTTCTGCCATACAAGCTATCTGACACAACTGATTACTCATCTCGTTACAGTCAGTGCTTAACCTCTGTGAGTGTGTGTTGTGTGTGTGTGTGTGTGTGTGAATTGCCACATATCCATGTTTAACTGTGTGATCGTACATGCGAGGTGCGCTGCTATGCGACCTTCTGAACATGCATCTGGGCTCAGTCCACCAAAAGCACTCCAGGAAATACTCGAGGATACTGGTTGATCAGATGACATCGGATCTGACATGTGGCTTTAATATTTTCAAGCACTTTCTTCAACAGCTGTGTTTTTAGTGTGTCATATGTTCATGCGTCATGTCAAAGAAAATATCTCAAGGCTCATCCGTGCCATACCCTTAGCGGTGCTTCTTAGCAAGTGTGTGTGTCCTCAGAGTTCACTTGCGTTTAGCATGCCAAGCTAAATGTCCTGTGGCGTTTGGTCGTGCTACAGTCACAAAATTGTGTGTGTGTGTGTGTGTGTGTGTGTGTCCGTGTACGTGTGTGTGTCTACATTTTATTTTTTCTGCATGTTTATAAGTAAAAAAGGATGTCATGCATTTTCACTGGCAATTACACCACAAACAACCATTCCAAATGCGTAGATTCTGGAATACCAGTCTCAGATTGTCAAACAGCACTTAAACCCATGAGAACAGATGTAGCGCATACTACAATTAATACAATAAGAGAACAAAAGCATCCATACTGAAGGTGATGCATTTATTCCTAGCGTATTGTACATAACAGCGGTGGCCAATAAGGATTATCTGTCCTTTATATGTTCTAATTCCAATTCAACTTAGTGGTAAGCTTACTTGGTAAGCGCTGTACATATACAATATATTGTATACATATAATATATCAATGCTATTAATCACCCTTTATATCTGTCTGCTGGTTTTTCCCAAATCAATGAAAAGTATATTAAAAAGAGTTCTTGTGGGTGGCTCCCAGCTCCAACACGAGCTTTCCAGAACCCCTTGTCCCGACCTCACCCCTCAGTTAGAGCTATATGCAGTGTGCCTGTTTGTCATTTTTAGCAATGATTTGCTGAGAAGTTAAGCTGGTGTTGTTTATGCCTTGTTCACACTACACGATTTTAGCCCAATCGGCTGGTGGGCAACTGTTTTTTTTTCCCTCTCCAAATCAGGGTGAGGCAGTCATCCACAGACGAAAACTGAACATCTAGCATGTTAAATATCTAGTCGAGTCGCGCTGACAGAAAAAGAGCTACAGACAATGAGAGCAGACATGGGTGTTGCTGCAAAATGCAGAAGTGAAAAGGAGATGGAGCTTAATTTTGATATAATGTTAATAATATAGCGACACATACAAGTACCTGATCATAAAGACACAATGCTAAAGCTTCAGCAAATATATATTTTATTATATTATATTTTATTATATAATATAAATTATATTTTAGCACACACTGCGCAGCTCCATCAGCACAACCTACTACGAGACAAATGACATTCTGATATTGTGGTATCTTTTTGACTTGTATATCCGCTTATGTGTGGTCATGATATTCCACCCTTCTGCCCTTTCGCTTAAATAGAATCTCTCACTCCCTCCTTCCTTTTTCTCTGTGAGTTGTTTCTTTCCTTCTCATCGTCAGCCAGAAGGTCACGTTTCACCTGCAGCCACACAACATATTAATCTGAACCTGACATAGAAGCCTTCGTGTGTGCATTGCATTTGTTCAGCACTTATGAATTTGAGCCTCTTTTGTGGATTGGAGTGTGCCTCACATGTTTGTTTTATTCTGTGTGTGTCTATGCACATGCAAAAGCTGGCAGTCTTAAATTCAGGGAACCCATATGACCTTCCAATTGAACCAAAAAGTGAATTTCCTCTCAGCCTTCAGGAGACACAAATCAACCTCAAAAAGCTCAGGAATGGAACGATGAGCTGAAGCTGGTCTTTTTGGGCTCAGCTGTCATCACAATGTACCCATATTCTTGGAAAATCCCTATGGGTCCCCTGTACAGTTGGCCCCACCATCTTTTCCGGCTCAGTCACTGGGAGTCTGTACATTGACGTGACATTACAGATAAAGGGAGGAGACAATTCTCCCCTCTTGCTCGTGGCCGGGGGAGACAGCGGTAAATGTTCGAGGTTATCAAATCTGACTGCCAGAGTCATGCGGGGAGCTGTTATAAAACACCTGCTAAATACACGACTCGGTCCGCATAGCAGCTGATTTGTATGTTCATGCCACAACTCGGGGGTGGTGCTGAAGAGGGGGGTGAATTGGGTGGTGGACCGTGGCTTTGACGAAGAGGAGAATGGAAACGAGCAGGAGTAAATTAGCATTGATGAAACTGACCTTGTCAAACTGGCTGTGGGCTGTTTTCAAAGTCCATGTTTGTTGTTGAGAAAAATAATATTGTATTTTTTTTATTATGCATGATATTTCACTAAATTTACCCACTTTCTTCCTGTTATAAACCACTGATGGTTTTGCTATGTCCTGATCCAATACCACATTTAGATTTCATGCATTTTGTACTAATTATCACATGTCGTTGTTTGGGAGGTGTTATAACCTCAAAATAAGTTTCAACATTTCATCTGCCTTGTATCACACCAGCAAAAACGCACAACGACACTTTTTATGAAATGATTGGTTAGGTCAAGGCAACAAAACTGCCTAATTAATGTTAACAAAAATAAAAATTGTTTTTGTTAAATAATAATGTAACAACACAATGTAATAACATAACATAATACTGTAAAAATGCAACAAACTACGTGGTTAATGTTAGAAAAGGTATTTATGGTTTCTGTAAAATCATGATGAAGGGTAATAATGAAAAGTTATCGTAATGCAATGTAATGATGCAAGACAATAATGTAACAGCACAATGACACAACACAACAACATAAGTAACTCAACATTATGATGTAGCAATGCAATGCAAAGTAAGAACATAATACAACGTAATAATGCAATGGAATAACGTAACGTAATAACTTAATGTAGTTTCGCAACGTACTGACGTAAAAATAACAACATTAAATAACAACGCAACAAAGGTAACATAACAATGTAACGTAACGTGACAAATTAACGTAACAGCGTAACGTAACAACATAACATAATGTAACGTAACATAACAATGTAACGTAACAAGGTAATATAACAACGCACCGTAACAAGGTAATGTAACAAACAATGTAACGTAACAACTCATCATTAACCCTTTAAACATCAACAGTCTCATCCATACCCTGGTTCTTCACAGCATGATATATGTCATCACGTTGGAATATCCTTCATCGCATTGCATGCGTGAACTATCACGTTTTTCTGTTAGCTATTTTCTGTGTAGCACTCTGTTGCATTTTTATGGATGAACATAATCTTTTACCAAGATATACAGTATATGCTCATATCTGCCACACTTGATTGGACTACTGTACATTGTATTTGTTTACATTGTGTCTTCTTGTGTAATGTAATAGAATATAATAGACCATAAAGGATTAATAAATAACAACCAGATTTTCTTATGCAATGTTACGTCAGAAATGTCACAACCTTACTTCTGCTTCATTTATTTCATTGCTGAATATCCATTTTATAAATTGTATATATTTTTCATCCTTTGTACTGTTGTATTTTTATTATTAACTGCGTTTTTGAAGCACTATATAAATTCTTTAACACCACATGAGAAAGAGCTTTATGGTTTCATCTCTCAGTCTACATGCAGGCCCTAACCTTCTAAATGATAGACGTTGTTGGAGGCCTAACACAGCCTGGGCGAGTATATTTGAAGAGATGTGAATGCTATTCAGGTATTGAAAATGAAATGTTCCCTCCTCGGCATGCTTTTTAAAAGAAATTGTTTACAGCAGACATTTCCAGGAAAACATGCTGACTTGTAAGCTATACTTTAGTGATTTTTTTTCCAGTGTGAGTGTCAAAGCCTGCATAGAATGACTATATATATAGGATATGCAGACACTATGTGTTTCCATTGAGCGGGTGGGGATTCGGGTGTTTGATAGTCTCATGTGGGATTTTGAAGGGTGGTTTAGCTGTTTGGAGGTGAAACCATAAGTGACTTAAAATATTAAGGCACTTATATTAGAGAATTGAGTGGAATTGAGTGGCATTCCCCTTTAAGTTCTACATAAACAGGCCTTTGCCTTCATTTCTCTATTGATCATCTTTTAACGCTTCGAAGAAGAATATTGACTGCTGAGTTGGTCACTGATGGTGTAGCTCGACACATAATGTGTGTGTGTGCGTGTGTGTGTTTGTGCATTAGCTCTGATTGCATCTGTGTATGTGTGCTCATCCTGTATCCTAAAGCGAACAAAATAAATGGAAAAGGGAATGCTTAAAATGGCCGTCACAAAACTGCCCTTCATATGAAAGCAACAGCGTGGCACTGAAAGCAGCGGGATAGCATGCTGGTGGAAAAGCTCGCCTGGAAATGCTTCACAGCACACCTTTGTTTGCTTATTCCCTCCAAAACAAGTCGAAACTCAGCAGTTCACAAGAGGCAACATGTTCCTCTGTTGTGATTCCCCCTTCCATTCGTCTCTCAGGTGTTTGAAAAATGCTTCCAATAAATACTGGATGAGCAACGTCAGCACAGCAGCTTCAAATGTCGGAGGCTGTTTGAATGGCTGGCACCACGCGGTGGTGATTGTGGGTTTTTGTGATTTTTTTCGTCTCTTTTTCTTTTTGTTGAAAAATGCTGAATATAAAAGCATTAAATGGGTCTTTCCCCCTAAAAGTACATTTCAGTTTCAGTGTTTGAGCACTGAAAAAGCGAGCTAGTTCCAAAAACTGTCACGCAAACTGTCCACTACTTTGAATTACAGAGAAGGTTTTTTCCCCCCCTCAGCAACTAGTTTGTTTTGTTGTTGACAGAAAAGTAAAAAAAAAGAAAAGGAGGATGAAAAATGTACTGCTCATTTATTCATTTTTCTCATGCATATTTGAGAGAGTAAGCAAGAGAGAAACAGCAGAAGGAATGAGGAGAGAGTATGAGACAGGAACATTGAAAGAGGGATGATTACAAAGTCAGCAGAGAGTTCGTATACAGCTGTTCACATTTTCTTTCTTTGCAGTTTGACAGCTTTTGGAGCAGGACTGTAGCAGACAGAAACAGTGATTTAAAAGAGAGTTGAGACTTGGTTGCCATGGTTGTTTACAGCAGCAGCTGTAACGTTTTGCTGTTTGAGAATATGTGAAATGCAGGATTAGTTTTCTGATTTTCTTTTCAAGGCTTAATGGCTGTCTCCATAGAACTTGTTTTAGTCATGTTTTGCAGTCATCTGTCCCAGCTCCAGCAGAAGTCAATGTTTAAGAGCAGGTCTATTTTCCACCATTTCCTGAACATAACACTGACTGTGTTTGTTTTGCTCTCTGAACACTGGCAAAACCAAACCTATCACATGGAAGACAAGGCATTTTAAGGACAAGTTGTGTGTCATGATAATGCATGACAGGCTTAACATTGTGAAATGTGTGTCATTTAATGCCACATTTTCTACAATGTCTCTGAAAACACTGAATAGCTCAAATGAAAAAAGAGTCTCTCTATTTCATCATAAAAAAACATTTGATTTTACCTTGTTCCATTCTTGTTTTATCAGAGGTAGAGGCCACTTTCACCAAAATCACCCCTTTTTGTTTTGCTCTCTAATCTTGATCATCTCCACTTCCTGTTTTGATCTCCGTGGCGTATACCGTCTCTTTATCTCCCATCTACAAATCACAGAAGCCCCCAAATTACTCACAGGCTGTGTAAGAATGCCCTCTTGTGCCAGCTGCTGACGTATGTACTCGTCAATGGCATTCAAAGAGTTAAAGTGAAATAGTCGCAGGCATGTTTAGGCAACAAAACCAGTTCATTTTAGGAAAAGCATCAAAAGGTTTGTGAATGTTATTCATATGCCACATAGTGACATGTGTATGTATAGTATATGCTCAGTATTCCTCAGACTGGTGTTTTATTATCAATTCCACACAGATGAGCTGAGATGGCAAACCTGTCCTCATTCGGAATTTGTTTTGACTATGGCTGTCCTCCACATAGTTTCCCTCATGTATAAAAGCTAACTCTTTTCTTTGTTTGGGGGGGATCTGCTGCAAACTCTCTGGACTTTGCATGCACGTCTCCTCCTGTGCACAGGAAGAATAAAACTCTGATTGATTGTTGACACGACTCTCTGTTTATTCTTCAATAAGGGGCCTCTGGCCATGGGAAAAATCCACAACAATAGATAGATGGACAGAATTATAATTATTGTATGTTTAACTTTTTTCACTTTTGGTGTCATATTGGTTTTGAGAATCTTGGACTTTGACTGGTATTGTATTGACTACTAAATTTCTGGTATTGTCACATGACTGTATCTCTGGATACAGGTTTCTGTATAAAGTGTAAAGTGGTGTGAGGTAGTCATGGTGGGTCAAAAAATTATGCTATTTTGACACATACTCAATATTAGCTTCTATTGCCACAATCATTTCGGTCATTTTGTGAAATACATGCAACACATTGTCTGGCTCAGTTTATGAGGTTTGGTGTTTAAGTTGTGAAGATGATCTTGGTTGTTTAGGAGCTTTGAAGGGCTCCAGTGCATCACATTTTGTTTTTACTGGCTACTGTGGAGCCAGGACAACAGACCTCAAAAGCGTTTTAAGAGACAGAACATGGTGGAACAATGCAAGACACTTTAGAAATGATTGATGCTTCTATTTATTGTGTGACCTGTCTGAAGTGATGGTAAACATAGCATAATGAGTATGGAGAGCATACAGTGTACTCCTGTCATTGCATATCTGTCTGTGACTCGATTTTCACCACATTAACACAATGCTTGCAGGAACGTTTGAATGCTGCAGCCTAGGACACTTCCTGTGGTCACATCGTATTGGCTTATGCTAATTTTTGCAGCATAAACGCATAGTCGGTAATGAGTAATTTCCCCAGACATCAGTCAGAGTTCCTCATTCATTTTTCTTTTCTTATTTATCTTGGTGTTATGGGAAATGGGAAGATTTAGTGTTAATATGGTTCCTTTCATTTATTGTGTGTGGTATGATATCAGTGGCTTGTGTTGCATGTGGATTGATAAGACGACAAAAGAAAGGGAGGAGGCGGTTTAAAACGCATCATATGTTGATCTTAATGAGATAATGACAGGGATCGTTTATCAGGAACTTTATCAGGTTGCACGTTTCGATACCGCTTTTTCAGATGTTTTATGTTGCACTGCATTGCAGTTTTTAATGCTATTGTTGGAAAGTTTGCATGTGTTTTTTAGGTGTTTGAGAGCACAGTTGAATCTAAATTAACACAAAAAGAGAAGTTGAAATCCAGCTATCTCAACTCCAGAGGCCTTGCCAATCACTGCAAAAAGTGGGTATGATAGTCAAATTAACCATTTGGAAAACAAGCAGAAGCACTTTTGGTGGATACATACTGTCATCTATCTTGCTACTTGGCATAGTGCAAGTCACATCGAGGCTAAAGGTGATACAAGAGATCGTAAAGCCGAGCAACCCCTTCCAGCTTTCCACTCCTCAGTGCTGGAATTCAGCCCTCCACAAACATCATTCTCGTCTTTATTCACAGTCTTCCTACTGTACGTCTTTCAGACGGCTTTGTTGAAGCCAAGTGGCAATGGATCATTACTCCTGCCCTCTTAAATTAACCTTTGCATTAAAGTTCCAATTGTGAAGAAGGCTACCAAAGTGAGCTAATCGTGAAGCTAATCAATAAGGTAGTTGAGTTCAAGTTAGCTGTGTCAACATGCAGTAGCCTATGCAAAGTTGTGCATTACAATGCAAGGAAACGACTGAATAAATTTCAGGTATCCACATGCAATCAGTGCACTTGTCAAGGACTATGGTTTCAAAGACAAAAACTGGGGACAGAGACGTACATACATATTTGAATTTATTTTAAAGCAATGCGGAAATAAACTAGACTAAGATGTAAATGGGAAGGAACCAGTGTGTGCAGACGGGTGTTGGGTGTATATAATGCATGTTACATAATCAAACTAAAAATAAAAAGAGCAGGAGCAAGAATGGAAGGTGCCAGAGAGCGAATTACAGTCATCATCAACATCATGGAGAACAGAAGAAAACATCACTTGGAAGCCTCAGATTACCCATACTTTGAAAACAAAATGTCTTGTTGCATTGTTATATACTACTTAAACCCATTTATCACATCTGACCTTACAAAATCAAAATCAAGATTTGCATGAGAAGCCTCGTTGATATTCATAAAAACTTTTGAGAAGATTGGGTTTGTGGAGAATGCACATTTCTGTGATTGTTCCTGTGTGCAAGTGTTTGTGTATCTACTGTGTGTGTGTATTTGACAATGGCAGGTCGAATGAGCGTGGCTGGTGTCTTATGTGGGTGGACGAGCAGACAGCACCCTGCTATCAACCTGACAGCAACTATCCACAAAGGGAAAGAGAGAGAGGGTTGGGATGGAGAGAGAGAGAGAGAATTATGGGAAGACAGGAGGAGGAACCTGATCTCTGCAATGTCTCTCAAAGTACTACAAACTTGCCTTACTGTACTGTCAACTCTTGATAGCTGAAGCATTTTTCTTCCCTATTTCATGGATATATTTTATTCTTATTTTTTTTTTCTTTTTGGGTATCTTTTTGATGACTATGAACTCTGTTATTTTATATGTTGCTTTCTGTTTAACTCACAATGTATTATTAAATCAGTGAAATGTATATATCCACAAACACAAATTCCATCAGTATAAAAGACAAAGACTGACTTTCTCTGACTTCTACATTGTCTTGTTTTTATTGGTGTTAAGCTACTATCACTAACCTCTGTTATTAGATATTTCAAATGAAAATACCTCCAGAGGCTCACAGGCCACCTTTATTTGTAGGCTTATTGTGAAAAATAAAGCGTGAAGTCACACAAAAGCTCTGGTATGAGTGCAGCAACGGAGGAAGCTGAGGAAGCTAAAAGTTAATCACCTTAAAGTGTGTTAAGTATAAGAGTTACATTACAGGGTGTCGTTGCAGATTGCAACCAACTGGGTTTTCACTCACTTCCTTTCCTTCTAAGATTTCAGTATCTTGAGCTGTGGAGGCCATCCATGCCATAACACCATGGAGAGAGAGAGACTGCATTCTGCCTTGACAGCCCATATTGTATCACTCTGATCCCAGCCTGGCTCTGATTGATGGCATAATTACCATATTGGATATGAGATATTTACATAAGGCAGCCATGATTATTCACAGCCAGAATACTTTTCACTGAACACATGACCTCCGAGCACTTTGTAAAGCATGCTGTTGGCACAAGAACACGGTAAAGAGCCACTTCCTGTTTACATATGGGTTCATTTTGTACTGTACTTTGGAGGAAAACAATGTTAAGCAATAATGCAATTATACATGCATAGACTTTTTCCTACGTTTCACTGGAAACTTAGCCATTTCCATGATTTACTGCTGTTATGTCAGCATTTGTGCAGTAGTTGTGTTAAACAGGAATGAACACACATTTCTCAGAATGCAGGATACAGCCGATGATGACATTTCCTATATGACAAAGGTCCCAGGCCAGATTCAGACAGAAAAGATTGAGGTTACAAGCCATGTATGCTTGATTTGCCTTTTTTATTTTGAACAATCACGCATTTATGAAACTACACCATGTCATGAGTTGTTTTTGACCCACGAAGACATAAAAAAACAGCACACAAAGGGCGATGTGCACTTGGTGTGTGGGAAGAAAGTGAAAAATGTCAAATCTCCAAATGTCAGAGTTATCACAGGAGGTTAGCACCAAGCGGCGGCATGCTATCCCTGCAGTCTCAGACAGGTCCAGTGATATTTGTGTACAAGAACAAGCCTGTCCATGAGCCTTGCTATTTTCGTGAGGGTCATTGGGTTACCATGAAGAAGAATGAAAGTCCAATCAGGACTCATTTCTGTCATACAGACAGTGAGTCACTCCTCTGGTTGTGATTGCTGGTGTGGCTGCAGAGGAAAATGCCAACATGTAACACTGAGCAATCAAGTCCCTCTTTGGATAGAAGGTTACATTCAAGGTCACTAAAGCCTCTTTCACACGCAACAAAAGTCCTGCGTTGTCCCGGGACGTCGCTGAGTGAAAGGATTGTTGGAATTTTGTCATTTTGTCCAGGGTCAAATGACCCTCCAAGTGACCTGGAAATTTATTGGCTCAGCTCGGCTTGACTCGGTTTGCCTGCCTCTCGTTGCCCCACTTCCTCCCCATACATGAGGAGGCAACCAGCTCTCTCTAACGTGACAGGAGACGCTGCTAAGTGTTCAAGGTGTCCTGCATCGTCCCAGTAAACTGCCCAGTGACATTCTTCTTTAGTCACTGGGCAGCCTGTCAGACTGTCATTGTGGAAGCTCACTCTGATTTCAAAACAAAGCAAAGTTTTGGCCCACCCCATAAGATCAGTCTTCCTGTTGATCTCCGAGCGTTGAGACTGACCTCTGGAGGACAGCGCTTTTTTTTTAAATAAAAAAAAATGAAATGTGTTGCAACACAATCTCAAATGGAAGTGCATACATGAATTAACCCTTCATCATGCTCAGGAAATCCCATCGATGTGGCACACCTTTTTTTACTGATCATGGCAGCTCAGTATCCGCGGAGATGAAGAGGGAGGGCAGCGTGAAAGCTCCCAAATGCCAAACCAAGACCTGTCCTAGTTAGAAATCTTGCATCAACACCTTAATTTCAGTGTGAAAGCGGTGTAAGTTGGAGAAGTGATTTACCTTTTGGTCATTAGTTCCACAAACTGCACTACACATACACTGCTTGCATACAATATGGTGATCAGTCAGGTATTAATTTAAAGGTAAGATCTGTCCAGAAAAACAGTGAAAAAACATGGGGAACGTATTGTATGCAAAAAAATCACTAAACGTCTCATTTTATTAATTGAGATGTTTAGTGTATAAAATGTCAGAAAAGAAGAAAGAAGTGGTGGAAACCACAACTTAAAGATTTCAGTAATAGAGAAATAAAAAAAAACAGAAAAAAATCACATCTACGAAGGTGGAAACAGAGAATACAAAAAAGATTAATTGATTAAAAAAAAATTCTGAATTAATTTAATAGTTTACAATTTATTGATTATTTGGATAATCATTACAGCTATAATAATAATAATAATATTAATAATAATACAATTTCCGCTTTTTTTAAAAAAACTCAAAGACACTTTCCAGAATTCATTGATAACTAGAAAAGCACTCAGAGAGTGCAGACCTTATGTACAGGCTTTTTATTTAAAGTTACCCCCACCACCAAGGAGGTTATGTTGTCACCGGGTCTTGTTTGTTTGTTTGTTGGTTTGCAATGTAACTCAAAAAGTTATGGACGTTTTTGGATTTTCAGGATTGGCCAGAAGTGGCCAAACTTAAATCTGATTCATTTTTGGTGGTGACGTTGAATTGGATCTGATCACCACCAAAAATTAATTGGTTTTAAGTTAGGCCACTTCTGACCAATCCTGAAAATTTTGTCAAAAATCCTCCATAAGTTTTTGAGTTACTTTGCAAACTGACAAACCAACATACATACAAATAAACAAACCCCGGTGAAAACGTGTCCTCCTTGGTGGAGGTAAATACCTAACAACAAGCAAAAATTGTGTTAAAAGCAATTTTTCAAAAACTTAGGTTTCAGGAGTGATTTGAAGGTGGGGAGGTTCAGTGCAGGTCCATGTCACAGAGATTTTCTCCTGCTTTATGAGACTGTGTAGTTTCTATAGTTTGTTTATTGGATTAAATCCAATCGAAGTATACATGGACTATATGGTACCCGTTAGTGATATATATTATTTGTGCTAGACATATAAAAATATAAATATTAAAAGCACATTGGCTGGTGAAATGCATGCGGTCTAATAGGCCATGCTTTTTTAAATATTTTATTTACAGTTTTTAATCTAATAGGCAATGCTCAATCTTGTCCTGAAAATGACCTGGTTTTATGGTTTTATGGATGACATAAACTAGCATGTCAGATATACAACAATTAATATCACTGATTCTCTCTTCATTAAGGCACCTGCGACATACAAGGCATCAAACGAACATTTTCTCCCCAGAGTTGATGTTAGAATCAGGAAAAATGGACAAGAAACAAACTAGAGGACTGGGTCAGTGCATCTCTAGAACTGCAGCTCCGGTGGGGTGTTTCTGGTCTGCAGTGGTCAGGATCTATCAAAAGTGGTCCAAGGAAGGACCAGTGGTGAACCAGAGACAGGGTCATGAGAGGCCAAGGAGGGGAGTGAAGGCTGGTCCTGGTGGTCTGATCCAACAGAGGAGCTACTGGAGCTCATATTACCAAATAAGATAATGCTGACTCTGATAAAACCAGAATAGAAAGTGCATCACAGCTTGTTGCGTACGGGGCTGTTCTGGCAGAAAGTGGGGGACCATCACAATGTTAGGCAGGTGGTCAAAATGTCATGTCTGATTGGTGGATGTTGACTTCTCTCTAGTTTGTCAACTTCCATGACGTGTTCCATCCCGATGACTCAAGGGAGCTCAAAGCATGCGACCTGTGTTCATGCGAGATGTTTCATTTCATTTCAGTGATCCTGTAACCACTGAACTTTAATCCAGTAAACCAAATGAATCACGCCTTTGGGTGCAGTATTCTTGTTTCAACTGGGTTTGCATGTTTTGTGTGTGTGAGTGTGTGTGTGTGTGTGTGTGTGTGTGTGTGTGTGGGTGTGATGGACAGGAGCATGAGAATGGACGTTAATTGATTCAATGAAGCCACTGGTGAACAAATGGCTTCACCTCGCTCTCTGCCTAACTTTTCTTCATCCTTTCAATTGCCATTTTTTTTCTTTCAATTCTTTTCATCTTTTCTATTTTCTTCATTTCTCGTTGCCCCACTTCCTCCCCATACATGAGGAGGCAACCAGCTCTCTCTAACGTGACAGGAGATGCTGCTAAGTGTTACGTCGGCAGAGGTGTGAGGCAGAGGATGCTCTCTGCAGCAACATTTCATACCTGTTAAATGCTGCTGTTAAACAGCGCAATAGTGAGGAAATGGGGATCTGTTGAGAGCAATTACACCATTCACTGAACAGGTGGTCCTGTATTCATTAGCACTCACTCCATGCTGTGTGTGTGCGTGCACATTTGTTTGTCAGTGTCCTGCAACCTTGTATCTCTATGTCTGGGACATAAACTGAACTTGTTTTTTTGCTTTAAAAAAAGATATATATTCCTTTGAGGCCAATAAACATCCTCGTTCAGCTTCCCCAGTGCAAATAATTTGTAAATATTTATACTAATTCATTATTTAGTGTCCCTTTTCCACCAAAACAGGGTGGCCACAAGAGACTCCTGTTCCCTCCATATTGACTGTAAGGCAGCAACCTCCTCTGGTACCACAGTCTCAGCATTAATATCCATGAGGGGTGCAGCTAGCCTTGTGTTTACATACTGTACAGAAATTGATCTGTCAAGTTCATCTGGTGTTGCTTATGCACATTATTTACTACTTTAAAAGCTGCAGTGATAGTTCTACATTTATGATATTTTAAAATGTTTTTACATTTTGTAATGCATTTTACAGAACATTTGACCTTTGACATCTGTACATAGTCTTACAAATCTTAATTTAATTTTATAAGTATATAATCCTCTTAAATCATAATTTGCAGTTGAGTACAAGCAGTTATGTTCCATTCCAGTGTTGTTTTTCCTTCATGCTTCAACACACTTAAAAGCGTATTTGTGTAACCATGGTAACTCAGTTTGCTTCTCAGTGGTTGGTTTTTAGCTTTAGCTGTGCTGAAATAAAAGGCACACCTTTGTGATAGATAGATAGATAGATAGATAGATATTAGTATGTATTTATATTAATACAAGAACATGAATGTAAACATGTAAATATTGATCCATTCCATAATAACACTACTTTATGACAGTTGCCCTCCACTACTTTTCTGACTATTGTTCTTGTAAATTTGCAACTTTATAATGATGAGCATTTTTATGACAAATTTGATGTTTTAATCTAAAAGAATATCCATAAATTTGTTTAAAAAAAATGTAAATTCTAAGCTTTTCTGGGAATATGGCTTAAATCTGTACTGTCGTTTTCCCTCTGTGCACTGGTGTATTATTTATTATTATAATAAAAGGCCTAAACAAAAAGCAAGAACCAGTGACATCAATAGACAAGTAGAGAGGGAGAGTGTGATAGTGAGTGAGTAGTAGATGAAATGAATATAACCTTATATACCTATTATGATATATACAGTGCTAGGCAAATTTATTTGTTTGTCTCAAAGAGCCTCCATTTCCTTCACTTTAACTGGACTCTTTCTTTCTCTCTTTCTTTCTTCCCTACTCGTCACCATTTTGAACAGGAGTGAGGAATTTAAACTGAATTCACCTTTTTAGACCCACATTTGAACCAGAACACTGGAATTCATTGAGAAGTCAGAAAATAATCCAGAACTAGAAAACCGCAAGTGGTTATGTAGGGCCCTCACGGTATGTCGCGGTCGGGTATCGGATAAGGATGCTGGTGTCAGTGTGGCGCAACAAGAGTTGCTGACAATTTAAAAAAAAAGAAGTGTTTTTGAACATATGCGGTGTGTTTCTATATGTTACTGTGGGAAAAAAATGGTTATTTTTGGGTGTTTAATTCATTAGCATTCGTATAGTGTAAAAAAAAAAAAAAAAAAGGAAACAGTACCAGTATACCACCAGTAGATGGCAGGGTATTACCAAGGACAGTGTTGTCTGTGCCGAAATCTCACGTGATCTTGCGGAATTCTGTGAGATTTGCTCACTCCTGAGCCACAGACGGCCATGGTCAAGTGTGTTGTGCGTGATACTGAGCCGATGTATTCTATTTTGCAGGTGAGTTGGGTATATAGAGAGTGTATACACTGTAAGAATGATGTCATGGGCGGATATGTTTCGGATTACGTTTTGACGATGTTTAACTGTGTTTATGACGTTTGTTGAGTGTGTTTGTAGTAAGAGCGAGTGGGTTAGCAGCTATTAGCATTAGCGACAAAATGCATGGAGTCCGATAATCGCTGCAGCAGGGTAGGAGCCATGTTAGGGCCTTAATGAGGTACACTCTGCTCAGCTAAACTGCGTCAGATAGGCTGCTGTATGTTCTGTGGTGAAGAATGATAAGTGATATTGTAATATTATGACGGTTATGTGAGCGTTGGGTTTATACTATGCTGGGAAGTGGGTTATTTTGGAAGAAGAAAACGGATTTGAATGTGAATATACTAATACTGTGATTATTGAATATTACTGAGTACTGGTTTATGGATATTATATTTTCGGTTTTGACATTATTACAGATTTTGGGATTCTGTGAGATTTGCTCACTCCTGAGCCACAGACGGCCATGGTCAAGTGTGTTGTGCGTGATACTGAGCCGATGTATTCTATTTTGCAGAAAAAGCAACCCAAATAAAACAAATATGTGACACCAGTTGAAAATTGCATCCTATCCTCCTTGGTCCTGTTACATATTTTGGCAAGCCAGCCAGGAGGAGTGATTCAGCCCGTGATTCACCAGAAAGGGAGACGAACCTGTGTCGGTATCATCATTAAAGCAAGAAGAATGGACTACGGGATGAAGTAAGCAGAGAACTGCTGGAGTTGGACAAGGCAGAGCTCATCTCCACATGTCGACAGCTAAAGTGCTCAGAGCCATCAGGAGGGTTTGAGAAGGAAGCTCGTCGTGCCCTCATCAGACTGGCTGAGCAGGTGCTGGATGAAGTGGAGGATGGAGAGGAGAGTTCATTGTTTCAGCAGTACTTACAGAATATCCTGTCATGAATGAACAACCTGAAAAAGAAAGAGCCAAGTGAGTTAAAGACTGTACCTGATAAACCAAGTGAATTAGAGGTCTTGAAAGAGAGATATCTCAAGCTACAGGAGGAACAGAACGAAGCCTGTCGACTGCTGGAAGATGAGATCGTCATCTTGGAGGAGATAGCCATCCTGGAAGGAGGACAACAGAAAAAAGAACCAGTGGTAGGCACAAAGACAGTCATGATGTCACCACCTTCAGTGAAACTGCCTGAAGTGATGCTTAGGAGGGAATTTTGGATCTGTGGCCAGGTCGGAGAACCAGGCCAAAGAGAGAAAATCTCCTATGCCAGCTTAATCAACCAAATAGAGGCTGGACAACGTAAGGGCCACTCAGAAGTGGAGATCATAGAAGCTGCCACACGTGCAGTGACCCCAGGCCTACATCTGAGAGACATGCTGGAGATCAAAAGAGGCCTGACCCTGCCCAATCTAAAAACTATTCTTAGAGGTCACTACAAAGTCGACTCATCTTCCGATCTGCTACACCGACTGATGAACATTACACAAGATCCCAAGGAATCATCCCAAACATTCCTGTTCAGGGCAATTAAACTGAAGGAGAAGTTAATGTGGAGCTTGAATAATGAAAATAAGGGTGAGCAGTATAGCCCCGAACTAATTCAGAGAAAGTTCCTCCGCTCTCTTGAAACAGGACTGTATAGTGACGCTGTGAAATTCCAGATTAAGCCTTACCTTAACAGCCCCAGTGTGACAGATGAAGAGTTAATTGAGCGAATAAATGATGGTGCGAATCTGGAACAGGAACGGCAGAAAAAACTAAAAAAGACAGTCATGAGCAAGCCCCCTAAACTCAGTGAAATTCAGACAGAGGTGTCCACCTATGCCCTTCAACCCCCACCAGAAGATCACAGAGACCCTGCAAACACTGCTGAGTTCAAAACCAAAAGTAAGAAAAGTCAGGGGCGCAGCACAGAGCAGGATTCCAACACTAATCACCTCATAGAAGGACTCCAAGCAGAGCTGCTGGAAATGAAGAAGCTAGTTCTTGAGAGCGTAGAGGCTAACAGAAAGATTCAAACAGACAGAACTGACAGATCTTCAGACTATGCCAGGAACAGACCAAGAGGATGCAGAACCTGTCAGGAGGCTCAAATTGGAGAGTCGTGCAGGCACTGCTTCAAGTGCGGCCAAGACGGGCACCTCTCCAGAGGATGTCGACAGAGCAGAGAACAGCAGGGAAACGCCAGAGGGCTGCCGAGTCGCGACTCTCGGTAGCCCATGGACATGAAACCCCACTTTGTCCCACTGAGCAGACAGTTGTCACCCAAATAACGTCTCCGCTCCAGAGCCCCACCAACTATCTCTCACCCCGACGCCGAGCCAAACTTCTAGATCTCATAGGTAAGAGATGTACTGTCCATTGTCAATTAAACAGAGTCCCTGTAGAAGCATTATGGGACACGGGGGCTCAGAGTAGTATTGTTAATGAAGAGTGGAGGAAAGTGAATCTACCCCACTGTGAGGTGAGACCTATTGATCAGCTGCTGGAAGCAGACAGACTAATTGGACTGGCAGCAAACCAAACAGAGATACCTTTCCTGGGTTGGGTAGAGGTCGAGTTCAGACTAGGCAAAGATGTAGACCGCACCAAAGAACCACTCTTAGTGCCCACTCTAGTGGCAAGTGACCCAAAGGTGGCAGAGCAGCCCATAATTGGCTTCAATGTAATAGAGGTGGTGCTAAATGGGGAGGGGATGTCAGAGGCGAAGTCAGCAACCATTCTCCAGGTGAGCAAGGCATTCTCTGTGACCTTCAAATCTGCAAAGTCAATGCTCAGACTTGTGCAGTCCCCAGAGATTAATGAAGAAGTTGGAATTGTGCATACAGGGAAGAAGATCCGACTAGCAGCTGGACAGGTCAGCGTTGTCTATGTCAAAGCTAGTAGTGGAGCACAATTTCAAGGTCAAAGCCTCCTACTTGTCCCTTGTGATGAATCCACCCTACCTGAGGGAGTAATTATGGAAGAGGGGTTAGTCAGCATCCCCACCGACAGGTCAATGTATATACCAATCCCCATTGCTAATGTCAGTAAGCAGGCCGTGACCTTAAACAAACACAGAGTCCTGGGTCACCTCCAAACAGTCAAGACTGCCTATCCAGTAAGAGTGGAACAGATAAAGAGTGATGTCACCAAAGAAGTTGGAGAGAGAGAGAGACAGAACAGAGTGACACTAAACAGACAGGTGAACTGAAAAAGTACCCTACTATCAATCAACGAAAAACACCAAAACCAGATCAGTGGCATCCCCCTGTCGATCATTCTCACCTGACTGATGACCAGAGAGACATTGTGAAACAATTACTGAGAGAGGAGTGTCATGCGTTTGCCTATGATGAAGAGGACATACGGTGTATCGACTCCCTGAAACTTCACATTAGTCTTCAGGACCCCACTCCAGTAAAGAGAACGTACATGTCAGTCCCCAAACCACTACATAATGAAGTCAAAGAATATCTACAAGACTTGTTGAATCGTGGTTGGATAGCCCAGTCAAGATCCCCATACGCATCACCAGTGGTGTGTGTGAGGGAGAAAGATGGAACATTGAGGCTTTGCTGTGATTACAGGGAGCTGAACAGGAAGTCCATACCGGATTGCCATCCAATCCCCAGAATCCAAGATATGCTAGACTCTCTCACAGGCAGCTCTTGGTTCTCAGTATTGGATCAGGGTAAGGCCTACCACCAGGGGTTCCTGAGTGAAGAAAGCCAACCTCTCACAGCCTTTCATAACACCCTGGGGCCTTTACCAGTGGACCAGAATCCCCTTTGGTTTGAGTTCAGCCCCCACTGAGTTCCAGCGTAACATGGAAGAGTGCCTAGTGGGTCTAAGGGATAATATCTGTCAACCATACCTTGATGATAATCTCGTTCACAGCTCAAGCTTTGAGGACCATATTTACCATGTGAGATCTGTGCTCAAGAGATATCAAAACCATGGAGTTAAGCTCAGTCCACACAAGTGTGAGGTGTTCAAGCGAAAGGTCAGATTCCTGGGGCGAATGGTTTCTGGTGAAGGCTACACGATGGACCCCGCTGAAGTGGCCCCTGTGCAGGCTTTAAAGGAGAGAGCACATATCACTGTTTCAGACTTAAGACAGACAATGGGATTCTTATCATACTACAGGCCATATATTCCAAACTTCTCCAGACTCGCAAAGCCCCTGTACCAGCTTCTCTCGTCACCCCCTGACAAGACAGCACCAATAGAGCTAAAGGCAAGCAGAGGGTGTGGGACCAAAAGAAATAGAGGTAACCTCCCATACACTGGACACCAAGCCACCAAGAGACACTGAACTTCCTCATAGATAAGCTGACTGAGCCCCCCATTCTTGGCTACCCTGATTTCACACAACCATTTACTTTGCATTGTGATGCATCTCAGGAGGGGCTGGGTGCAGTGCTTTATCAGAGATGGAACAGTAAGATGGTTGTTATTGGATATGGCTCCAGAACCCTAACCCCACCTGAAAAGAACTATTACATGCACTCAGGGAAGTTAGAGTTCTTAGCACTGAAATGGGCGATTTGTGAGCATTTCAGAGACTATTTGTATCATGCTCCCCACTTCACAATATATACAGATAACAATCCCCTGACTTACGTCCTCTCAACAGCAAAGCTTAATGCTACAGGTCACCGGTGGGTTGGTGAGTTGTCGGATTTCAACTTTTCTATAAAGTATCGCCCTGGCAAACACAACGCTGACGCAGATGGCCTATCTTGTATGCCTGTAGACATAAACAAGTTCATGGAGCAGTGTACAGAGGAGGTTCACCAGGAAGTTATTAGTGCATCTGTGCAGGGAGTGACTGTGCAAAGAGATACACCCCTCATGTGGGCCATGCCAGTGTCTATTGAGGCCGTGACTGAAGTGAGAGACTCACCCACGCTGAGCAAACCTCTAACATCAGAGCAGATCAAAGAAAGCCAGCTGGGAGACCCGGTCATTGGTCGAGTCCTCCATTTCAAAAGTAACAACCAGCAGCCTCTCAACAAGATATTCAAAAATGAGTCAGCGGATGTGAGAGCTCTATTGAGGCAGTGGCATAAACTGTACATTGATGAGAAAGGTGTCCTCGACAGAAAAGCCGGTAACAAACATCAGCTTGTCCTGCCAAGGGAACATCACCCCACTGTGTTTCAGGAGCTTCATCGTGAAATGGGACATCCTGGAGTCGACAGAACGCGTAACCTGATCCGAGACCGGTTTTATTGGGCCCGTATGCAGAGGGACATAGACCACTTCGTCACCAAGGTCTGTGAGTGCCTGAAGACTAAAAGACCCCAAAAGGTAACCAGAGCCCTTCTCATGCCCATCGTGTCAACACGCCCCTTTGAAATAGTGTCTGTTGATTTTCTCCACTTGGAGACCTGCAAACAAGGGTACCAGTATATCTTAGTAGTAATGGATCACTACACCCGCTTCGCACAGGCCTATGCCACCAAAAACAAAAGTGCAAAGACTGTGGTTGACAAGTTGTTTAATGATTTTGCCCTCCATTGGGGTTTTGCTGAACGCATCCACCATGACATGGATGGCGAGTTCCAGAACAGACTGATGGATGAGCTGCAGAGGTGCAGTGGAGTGAGAGCCTCTCATACTACCTGTTATCATCCACAAGGCAACGGACAGGTAGAGCGGTTTAACAGGACACTACTGTCAATGCTTCGGACACTCACAGCTACAGAAAAAGCAGACTGGAAAAGTTCATTGGCCAAGATGATTCATGCATACAACTGCACACGCAGCGAGGCCACTGGATTCTCACCTTATTACCTGCTTTATGGCCGTTCTCCCCGCTTGCCAATAGACTTGCTTTTCAACATACCACCTACAGAGGGACAAGAGAGCTATGCGGCATATGTTGAAAACTGGCAAAACAGAATGAGACAGGCATACGAGATTGCCTCTAAGACAGCTGCCAAGGAATCTGCTCAGGGTAAAACGGGTTATGACAAAAGAGTTCATGGAGCTGACCTCGAACCAGGTGGACGAGTGCTTGTCTGGAATCTATCAGAAAGAGGGGGTCCGGGCAAGCTGCGATCCTATTGGGAAGATAGAGTCCATGTGGTGGTGAAAGAAGGAGCAGTGACAGCCCTGTGTATGAGGTGGTACCGGAAAGAGGTGGTAAATGTCGAGTGCTGGACAGAAACCTCTTACTCCCATGTGACAACTTACCCCTAAGCCACCCTGAAACAGACCCACAACAGAAAAGAGCCAGCCCCACACCGAGGAGAAAAAGGGGACAGAAGACTGATAGACAAATTGAAAGCTCTGACAACGACAGCAGTGATGAAGGTGAGCTGGTGTGCCATTTCCCTAATCACCAGCAACAGAGCCAAAGAACTGTAAACTTAAACCCTGAGGCAGAGCCCTTCGTGCCAGACATGGAAGATCAACAAGGAGAACCTGCACCACAGGACGTAGGACAAGACATCGATGACTATGCGCCAGCAGGTGACAGAGGTGACAATACTTCAGAGCCTGGAGATCGTCTGCTAGACTCATCAGAGCATCTGACATCGGAGGAGGAAGAGCCCGCGGCACCACCTGTGAGTGCCTACCCACAGAGGGACAGACGAATGCTGACCTACGGGACCCTGGGTGAGCCATCAGAGGTTGAGGTTGGTGTTGCTGATCTGTGTGTGAGTATACCTTCAGCCCACGAGAGACTGTGGAGACCTTGGGTCATGCCAGACATTGAGGTGAGATAGACACTCATCGACACTAAAAGTGACATTTGATATTGCCTGATTTGAGACTCTTGAAGATGGAAAAAGGGTATCAGAGACTGTGACAGAGACACTGAGTGCTGAGAACCAAAAGAGAAACATGTTGCCTGATACACATGATGGACTGATCCTGTAAACTGAAAATAATGGTAACAGACTACAGGAACTGAGTGGCCGAAATTGGAGTTCTGTTACATTGGGATATTTGTCTGAAAGGATAAAAGGTTTACTGAAACGGAAACTGTATGATATATCAATGTGGTCTAGTTACAAAGGTAGAAAGTGATTCATGAATATTACTGTTGGGACAGAATGTTAATCTCCATGTCATCTGCCAGGTCCAGACCAACATCATATGGGATTTCAGAGGGAAAAGTCAATGTGTGAAATAGAGATGCCTTCTTTGTACTAAATGTCTGGAGACATTTAAGTTTGAGGGGGAGAGTGTGACGCAACAAGAGTTGCTGACAATTTTAAAAAAAAAGAAGTGTTTTTGAACATATACGGTGTGTTTCTATATGTTACTGTGGGAAAAAAATGGTTATTTTTGGGTGTTTAATTCATTAGCATTCGTATAGTGTAAAAAAACAGTACCAGTATACCACCAGTAGATGGCAGGGTATCACCAAGGACAGTGTTGTCTGTGCCGAAATCTCACGCAATCTTGCGGGATTCTGTGAGATTTGCTCACTCCTGAGCCACAGACGGCCATGGTCAAGTGTGTTGTGCGTGATACTGAGCCGATGTATTCTATTTTGCAGGTGAGTTGGGTATATGGAGAGTGTATACACTGTAAGAATGATGTCATGGGCGGATATGTTTCGGATTACGTTTTGACGATGTTTAACTGTTTATGACGTTTGTTGTTGAGTGTGTTTGTAGTAAGAGCGAGTGGGTTAGCAGCTATTAGCATTAGCGACAAAATGCATGGAGTCCGATAGTCGCTGCAGCAGGGTAGGAGCCATGTTAGGGCCTTAATGAGGTACGCTATGCTCAGCTAAACTGCGTCATATAGGCTGCTGTATGTTCTGTGGTGAAGAATGATAAGTGATATTGTAATATTATGACGGTTATGTGAACATTGGGTTTATACTATGCTGGGAAGTGGGTTATTTTGGAAGAAGAAAACGGATTTGAATGTGAATATACTAATACTGTGATTATTGAATATTATTGAGTACTGGTTTATGGATATTATATTTTCGGTTTTGACATTATTACAGATTTTGGGATTCTGTGAGATTTGCTCACTCCTGAGCCACAGACGGCCATGGTCAAGTGTGTTGTGCGTGATACTGAGCCGATGTATTCTATTTTGCAGAAAAAGCAACCCAAATAAAGCAAATATGTGACACCAGTTGGAAATTGCATCCTATCCTCCTTGGTCCTGTTACATCAGCGCGGGGCAATAAACGTCAAGCTATTCGGACAATACACAAAGGAGTTACGGCCATTCGATGGTTCAATGTGGAAATTACACCAAAATGAAGAGTCGAAACAAAATGGCGGACTTCCTGTTTGGAATACACCATCGATGCAAGAGAGTTATTTGTGCGCCTGGTCAACGTACACGTGTATACCGATTTTCATGTTGCAACTCCCAAAAAACCCTATGGGGAGGTTTTTTTTGAAAATTTTAAGGGGGCGCTATGGAGCCATTTTGTCCCGCCCGCGGACGTGGCCCCCATCAGATGTTAGAGGTCGCCACCCTTTACCTGAGTATCAACTATCATGATGATACGAATTTATTAAAGCCATTAAAAAGCCAAAGAATCGGTCACTTCCTGTTACACTGGGTGGCGCCATGAGTAAGGCATGACATTAATACATTGGAACGTTCGGGGCAGAGCCCCCGTCATGCTCCTAACATGCGCCGTACGCAAGCCCCCCAAAATATCGAATTTCAGATTGGGCCGCAGGAATGTGCAAAGTTATACAACTTTTTAACGTTGGGAAATGGGCGAAATTGGGCAAAACAGATGTACAGGAATAATAATAATAATAATACTAATAATAATAATAACAGCAATAATAATAATTATAAATAAACACTACAGTTTCAATAGGTCCCTTGTGGACCTGTTTCACAGTCCGCTCAGGCCCTAATAACAAACAACCACTAAAACACATTTTTCTATTCAGGAATGACAGCAAATAACTGGAAATGTCTATTGTTGTTTCTTTTTAATAAAAAAGTACATTTGTAAATTCATGGAAAACAATAATTTTATTTTAGCATTAAATATATAATTTTCATGAAAGAGCTTTCATATACTGGTGGATTAATTACTCCAGAAATATTTATTGTTTCTATGTTATATCAGGAATATTTTGGTAATCAGAGATACTGTTAATTTAGGGCAGCGGTGCAAAACACCTTATACTGGGTGGTGTAATAATAAATATTTTAAGCACTGTAGATTAGTATAGAGGTAAAAATGTATAATGCCTTAACAGCAACAGACCACATGAAAAACTGTAACCACTGGTCCAACTGGTGGAATAAGCCGAAAAGAGAAAGGTGCTGCCACAAGTACAGTCCTTTTACACATATTTTTTCGAACACAAGCTTAATTCTTTGAGTGCCATTGACATATTTTGACATCATTTAGAATCCAACGCTTGAATGCCATCAACGTAATATGTTTAACTGTTTTTAGGGTGAAAGTGTCCTCTGCTCTACCTCTGACAAAACAAGAATGGAACAAAGTAAAAACAAACTTTTTTTCATGACGAAATAGAGTCTCCTCTTTCATTTGAGCTATTCTGTGTTTTCTGAATAATAATAATAATAATAATAATAATACATTTTATTTATACCGCACTTTACATTTGTAATACAAATCTCAAAGTGCACAAAAGAAATAAAAGAAAGTTAAAAAGAAAAGCAGCAGACAAGATGACAAAGAAACTGATAAAATCAATAACAAAAATAAAATCCCGGAAATAACAAAAATAAGATCCAGGATATAGGTACAAGGAGGTAAAATTAATCTGTAAAAGCTTTACTAAAAAGGAAGGTTTTCAGTCCTTTTTTAAAAGCGTCCACCGTCTGTGGAGCCCTGAGATAGTCAGGGAGGGCGTTCCACAGACGGGGAGCAACAGCCTCGAAGGCTCTGTCGCCCATGGTTTTAAGCCGAGTCCTGGGCGGGCGCAGACGGTGCATTTGGCCTGATCGGGTTCTGTCTGAGGTGTGTGGGGTGAGGAGTTCAGTGAGATAAGTGGGAGCTGCACCGTGCACACAGTGGTGGGTGTGGAGGAGGACTTTATATTGGATGCGGAAGTGGATGGGGAGCCAGTGCAGAGAGTGGAGGATGGGGGTGATGTGCTCATGTTTTCGCACCCTCATCAGGACCCTGGCAGCACTGTTCTGATCGTATTGGAGCCTTTGGAGACTCTTGCCAGGTATCCCGATGAGGAGTGCGTTACAATAGTCCAACCTGGAGGAGACAAAGGCATGGACGAGTTTCTCTACAGCAGAACGGGAGAGAGATGGTCTGAGTTTGGCGATGTTTCGGAGGTAAAAAAAGGAAGAATAGCTCAAATGAAACTACAAAATATTCTGTGGGTCTTGAAATATGACTCAAAATGGGCAAAATGCTGGAACAAGGCACTTTCTGTTTTATAAAACGGCTGGCAGAGTTGATATAGCAAGACCAGATAAATAAAATTATTTATGTGAGGGTCTGTTTGTTCCAGATGCATAACTCGGTCACAGGATCTTTCAAAGTAAAACTTTTATTGTCCAGATTCAGAGGAATAGCAAAAGTGGATGGCAACAGGGATCGACTCACTTGCTGCCTACTCTCCTCTGCAAAACCAACAAAAAACTAACCTAGGAAGGGAGAAACAAAAACCTAAAACTAAAAAATACAACACTCAGCTAAGGAGGGGGGAAAAAAAACCTGCTGTTTGAACTAAAGGCGCTCACCCAAAAGAGGAAGGAATAAATCTACACTAGAAAACAAACTAAGGAAGCTCTACCTATGGAGAGGGAGATTATAATCTGCACTAGCAAAACAAAATAAGCTTGACCTATGAAAAGGGAGATACTAAACTATACTAGAAAACAAAAGGAGCTCGACCTGTGGAAAAGGAGAAAAACACTGTCTACACTTAGACTAAAAAAGGAGAAATGAAACAAAACACTTTTCTAGAAAAAAACAGCTCAGTGACAGATAAAGAAATGGGCTGGTACAGCAGAGACGGGGTACCAGGACATGACATGACAGTCACAAAGACAAAGGGGAGACAGGACTATTAAAGAGAGCAGGAAGCAAAACGATCTGAAACAAGAGAGAGACCGCATTACTGCAAAATAAAACCAGGAAGTGACAAGACAACATGCAGGCATGAGACAAAAATGGATAGCTTAACCAACGAGACAGATGGAGCATGACAATTTATTAGAGTAGGTGAAGTTCCAAAACTCCAAAATAGTGGAGAAATCAGGATTGCTGACAGAAGCACAGGACAGACTGAATGCACAAAAGGGATGGAGAGACACTAAACTGCATGTGAGGCAGAAATCATTGACAGCATCTGTTGGGACCGGTAGGGCCTCACACAAGGTCAGGATGAGTGGGAACACACATGGGAGAGACTATGTGGAAAAGAGTAACATAAAGAAAAAATGTGCTTCCCCACAATCCATTCCACATGGGAATTAAAATCTATTCAACACAGATCCAGGAATCAATTGACCACAGCTTCTCATTCTACCTCTTATGAATCTATTCATTCAGTTACCAAGTGGCCTTACACACACGACCTTGAAATCCATGCTGTGAAACCAGCTATGCAACACAATCAAACACACTCAGCTCAAACCTGTGTTTCCATGCTTGCCCCCCTCCCAGTTTCTCTCCTCCTTTGTTCTCTACCCTCCTGTAATGGAGCAGAGAGTTTCCCTTACAATAGAACGTGATTTAAGTGCTTTTGAATTTGATCACTGGTATCAAACTTGCCCGTTTGAGCATCTCAGAAACAGCTGCCATTCTTGCGTCGTAATGTGTGGAATTTTCAAGAGACTGGCGTGATAAGCAGCTGTGGTCCTGAGGGTGCGGCATGTCGTGTTGATGAGGGGCGTCAGTGAGAGTGGCGAGGCTCGTTCGAGTTAACAAATACTGTTTGACATGCCGACGGTGACGTGCAAAAAGGGCAGCTTATAAAAATCCAGCTGTCAGACTGCCAGCAAAAGAAGACCACACCAGCCCTCTGGACCCACCAGTTAACTGGAAGACACAGAACAAGTGGACAAGAGAGATGCTGCCTGATACGACAAACCCATCATCTGTGGCAACGTGATGATGATGGGGGGTCAGAAGCCAGCATAAACAACTTCCTGCTGTCAACAGAACCGACTGCTGCTGGGGTAATGATGTGGGAAATGTTTTCTTGGCTCGCATTAGACCCGATTAGCACAGTTGCACTTCATTCGAGAAGTCCTCAAACATTAGTGCTGACCAGGTGTGTCCTCTTTTTTTGGCCACAGGCCTTTTTAAACCTTTCCAGTTGGAGACTTCCAGCAGGTCAACCCTTCATCGTCCTAAAGTGGGAAATGTCACAGCTGTGCTTCTATTCAATACTGTGAGCAGGGCAATGGATTTGCCAGGCAATTACAAGTTCTTTTTAGTGTTTCACATTGTTACATTGTTATTGTTATCCAAAGGAAACAAATAATAAATAGATTTCTTTGAAAGAACATCTAAAGAAAGGCACCAGTACAATTAGTGGGTAAATTATACCTGTGCTTGATATCATGAAATTAAAGGTTTTTACTTGTGGGCCCACATGTTATATTTTTTTCTTCTTTTTTTTTTAGTTTGTTATGAGACCCAGCAGTGAATGCCATGGTGACGTATGTATTTCACCTGTTTAAATCAGATAATGACAGGGAGAAAAAAAATGTCTTACGCTTTTTCTCTGGATTACTTCTGTGTTTTATCAAATAATTAAAAATCATGTCATTATAACACATTTGCATTTGTTGCATTTCAGTTCTATTCTCACTTTTCAAGGGTACATATTTATAAAACATTCTCTCTCTTTTCAACCTTTTGTTGTGCTTTACCTACTAAACATTATCCATCCATCCATTTTCTACCGCTTATCCTCACATAGGGTCGTGGGGGGGCTGGAGCCTATCCCAGCTGTCTTAGGGAAGGCAGGGTACACCCTGGACAAGTCGCCACCTCATCTCAGGGCTACTAAACATTATATGTAATTAAATTACATTCTCTTTCCACAGTACCTACCCAGTATCGACTCATATACAGTATATTGTAATGCAAATAAAATGAAATGCTAATTTAGCAAGAGAATAAGGTTCTGAAATTGCCCAGGCTTCTGAAATGTGTAGTTTATTGCTCAAGTTAAACAAATCGACAAACGAACAATCTACATACTGCTACTGCTAATGCTTATAACATATTTACACGTCAGGAATACATTTTTCTGTTTCAGTTCACCCTTTATCAACCTGTATAAAGCAGGTAAAAACAGGGAGAATGAAGATATATGTATCACTCCACACTACTTCTGAGGGGTTTACAGGATGGCACCTTTTAAAAGAATTACTTTTTTGCATTCAGCTGTATAAAGATGACTGGATTTACTGTATGCTGTATATTTTGTTGAGTTATATACTTTATATACATATTATACACCACTGGAGGAACACTGATTTTTAACAGGAAGCTGCCAGTCCAGTCCAAGTCCATGTTTTGGACATTACTAGACATCTGCAAAATTCTGTTCCTGGTAAAAACCTCCTGAACAATGAACACCCTGGCACTCCTAAACATTGTACACAACAACTCCCATGATCATGCAGTACTTAGCAATGTTACTCCTTCTTTTGTTATTATTTTGATTAAGCGATCGCTAGCGGCAAAACATGACACATTGTGTGATTAAGAGAGCGGCGTCTTCCTTTGCATTTTGTGCAGGAGCAACTGTGCTGGGGGTAGTTATGTAAAAAAGGTAATGGATTACACATAACTAGTCACTTTTAGAAAAAGTAATCCCTAATTTAGTGACATACTGCTTGAAGTAATTAGTTACTACTATTACTACATTACTTTTGGATTACCTGAGATGCATAATTTCAAAGTAAATCTCCTTACTGTAAGAAAAGGAGGACAGACACCAGATCTGTCTTTTCTGGTATTTAATGTCAAAAAAGCTGACAGGAAGTAGGGAAGATCAGTTCAGACAGTCCTTCACAATGTTATGCTTTACAATTGGCTTTAAACCTAAATAAACAAACAAACACTCAGTCTTGATAATATTTCTACCTCTCAAAAAATGTTCTAACATCATCTTTCTGTGCTCATCCATGAGCACTAGCACTAAAGTCAAAGTCATGCTACTCTGTAACTCGTTACCCCCAACACTGATGAGCACATGGGTGAAATTTGGTAAAAATGCCACAAAGATGGGAAAGACGACAGGCAAAATCAGATGAAATCATGCAGGTTCACAAAAACTCCAGCAGCCCACTGCGGACAGGCCCAGATCCAGCTTCACTGCCTTCACTTTGCAGTCGGAGCTCTGGTCGGAGATGGAGAGCTCCTTGACTGGCTTCAGCAGCTCATCCTCCAGCCCGGATAGAGCTTCACCAGTCCTGTGCTATTGTAGATGTTGGAGGAAAGGAAGGCATGGGAGAACCACAACCAGAACAATGGAACAGACTATCAGAACCTTCCAGTGAAATGAAAGGTGTTCTAAATGGACTCTGGTGCTCGGATCACTCTGATGACCACTTTTGTCTCCATGAACCACGAAAACTAACCCAAAATTAAAGTACCTTGTCGTAGCTTTAAAAAAAACAGAGTCATGAAAATGCCTTGCACAACAAAAATCATATCGGCACCATCCAATCCAAAGTTTGAGAACAACAAGGTGTTGCAGTGATGTGGATTTCTGATGGTTTTCCTGTCCTGCTCTGACTTTCGAAAAAGCCTGCAGAGTTATAATAGTTTGCTGCACACACCAGCACAGATGTGTCTGTACTTATTTTGTGAGACTGTGGTGCTGGTTGTGCAAGATTTAATCAAGGTACTTGCATTAGAAGAGGCTTGCATAATTGCATGAGGCTTGATGAGTGTGCACCACATCTCTCAAATTAGGGACTGCAGATGGAACGGTCATACCTTTCACGGCTCGTTTTACTGCAGTCGGACGGATCAACTGAAATTTATGCTTCAGTATAAGTGTTTGTGAGTGACAGATGGTGGTCAAGATGTGTGCCTGGGCTGACCTGATACAGACTGCTCTTCATTTCTACCTCCTCACAACATCAGGATGTAAGAAGAGTGTGTAAACTGCAATTCCTTCAGTCTTTCTAAACTGGTGTTTATTATATGTCCGTAAATGCGTCCTTAATACAGCACAAATATGTGACTTTGATTGTGTTAATCCGTATTTCATCTGATTAACACAATCAGAGCATGGTGTTTTCAGGGCTTCTGCTGTACTCATGTTAATGATTTAATTATGTTGTAATCATACAGTATTTGGTGCATGTAAACATGGCAGATGTTCAGTCAAATAGGTCCAAAGATTCTCTTACACATTTTTGAACAGCCTCAAAAGCATTTAATCGAGTGTGTGCATTAAGTTATTGTGTACTGTGTATTGTGTTACAGCTGATAACTCTGTCCCTGCTTACAGCATAGCAACCACCCTTACTGTAGAAACATGTCAAGCCACCTCTGTGGACTCACTCCCTATGTTATATAGAGGGATTATTTGTTTAGAGTAATAAAATAAGTTATTCCACTAAATTAATATTAGTGAATGGGATGTCTTAATGACCCATACACAAACGGACATCAGTTCTTACCTGATCAAGACAGCAAGCATCTACTACAGGTTGAAACTCATTGCACGCACAAAAAAAATGTACAAACTAAAAACAAATTAATATATTTGCCACAAGGTAAATATATTGATTTAGCACACGCAAAGTGATTTATCAAACCTGAGTGCAATTTTGCGACTATAGAAACTGCATCTGTCTAAGGGAGGTGCAAACGGTGTGTATGCTCATTGCGCACACACGGCTGCGGTTATTGACGCATGAAGAGACATCGGAACTATGAAAGAAATCACAGAGGACGCATTTTCACTCTTGTATGAACATTTTTGGAATGGATGAAAAAACACCCATTAAACCAACGTAGTCTCAAGAAATGGTTTGTATGATCATACGAAAGTTAGGCACAGATTTTCATGCATATCTCTACGAATGACCGGCAACATGAGCAATCAGCGCGCATATGCCTTAAAAATGGCGGATATTCCTTTCGTTCTGAGTGGAAACCGCAATATTTTAATAAAGTTTATGCGTTGAAATACGCTTTGACAACATTGCTAGGGATGGTCAGGGATAGGGTTACAGGGTTAGGGTTATGGAAATAAAATGCATATTTCCCGTTAGAATATAACGAGAATGCTGGAATATAACATCTTAAAATATTGCATTTTCCACTGAGAACATAAGGAATGTCCGCCATGTTTTCACAGAAAGAGCAGCCTGCATCTAACGTCACGTAATCACAACTCTAGTTCCCAGTTATGTGGGTTCTATACGAATTATCGTACAATACTTTTTAACAGCCTGCATTGAACATATCACCTATCCGGTCTTTCCATTTCGGAGCTGCTGGGGGAACTCAGACAGCATACGGTAGCTATTACAGCTGGGATCTCCCAATCCTCTTTGTCAGATATGCTGTCTGAAGTCCTAAATGCCATGTCACGTCGGATGGTCAGGTTTATTAGGTTTCCATGCACTCTGGACTCCTTGAATGAGACCAAACAGCTTCTTTGTTGTAGCTCCTTTCGTATTTATTGGTTTCGTCCACAAACACCTCTAATTCTATCGGGTCCAATTTCATGTTGTGCATTCATTTCTACAAAATCATCTGCACTTTCCAATCTCTTCTTCTGATGGCTTGCAACCCAAAGACATATCTTGTTTGTCTTGGAAGGGGTGCCAGTTGATGGTATTCTCTAAGTCTTGCACGTTTTTTTTTTGTTCTTAAATGTTACACACTGTTCTTTTAATTCAACTGACTACTATTTTAGAAGTTTCTACTCATCTAAAGCACATTTGTTTCAAAGGCTAATGTACAGAAAGAAAGCAGTATCAACAGAGATGCTCCAGCCACTCGTAAACTCACTTAAATATTCAACATTTGTCCCTGTTATCATCTATTTCCAGGACCATCTCAAAGTTTTAATCTGACTCAGCCTGAAACTGGAGTATCCATTGTTTTGCTCAAGGACACTTCAGTGGGATGGATACTTGACACAAACTTGAATCCAGAGCATTCAGTTGATGGAGACCCTCTAGTACAGAGGATGTCAGAAATAGAACAATAAATTGAAATACACCGGATGTCCTGTTGTCTTTAGATTTGTTAAAGAAATGTGTCATATCCTAAAATGTCTTTTTGATAAATCCTTGTGGTCAGAGAATTCTGGAAGCATTAAATATTTTGTGAAAAGATGCTAAACCTCAGTGTTCTCTTTAAATTGGACATCCAGATTCACCTCCTCTTTGCAGAGATTAAAAAGACACATCAAATCTTTCCTAATGATGACGAGGCGGCTTATGTTTCCATTTAAAACAGACCGCCTCTGTAACCACAACAGCGTGCCTCATGTTTGGGAAGGACAGATAGTGTGACAGAACAGGACTGGAGGCTGTCTTTAATATTGGATGTGTGGCTGAAGCGGCCTAATGGCTTAACACTAGTCTGTTTGGGACAAGAATAGTTTGCTATCAGTGTGTGTGTGTGTGTGTGTGTGTGTGTTTTCATGCATGTCTGCAAATGTTTGACGTTGCAGATTGTTTAGAATCATCATTTGACCTTTTAACCCACTACTGTAGCAAGCTAGAAACCTAAGGAATCGATTAGTACCAACTGTCATGTTAGCTTGTTGGAGGAGAATGATAAATAATGCGCCAAAGTTACACTAAGGGCACATTCACACTAGGGCCAGTTGTTCCATGCTGTGCCAAAGCCTGATTGCCCCCCTCCCCTGTCCCCTGCTGGCCTGCACTCACATTACTCTAATCCTACCGCACCCAGGCCCGGTTGCCTCTGAAATATACACCATCACGTTGATTCACGTAATACGCATGGCACAACATCATCATAAATTTGGCCATGTTGTTGCTAGGGATGTTCTTGTTGTTGTGTGGAAACACCATGGGAAATACTGGAATATACTTCTCCAACTGCGTAATATGTTATACAAATCTGTAGCCACGGAGACCCCTCGCAGTTGTTCGTTGTTATGCGTGTTGTGCACCCCTGCTGTGAAATGCATCCCCTCGCAATTCCCCTTAATATCGCAGTAATTATTTGTGAGGGAGACAGAAAAGAAGAACATTGGTTGCTTACAGTCTTTAAAACTCCTCGAAAGAGAGCAAATAACAGTTCTACTCAACACAAAATCGGATAATAGCAAACACAAACACCTTTCGGTATGATCTGTGGAAATATACCCCAGCCATAATTACTAAATGAATTAAATGGATTTTTTGTTGAATGTATGATGTATTGAATGTCCTGTCTGCGCTGCTGCGGAGGCGACCTGTCTGTTTCTGTGTGAGGGGGTGCATTTCACTCGCCGTGGCTATGCGCAGGCGTGACCAACCGTGGCCAACCGTGCCGTGCCCAGGCCCACCTCTTCCAACTGGGCCAAACTGGGGATCCGATCCAGGCGCGGCTCGATTGCACTCATACTACCCATAGAAATGGGCGTGGTATGATGGCCCCACTGTGAGTGTGAGCAAGGAAAACCTGAAAGGGCTATTTCAAATGGGTCCCTTGACCTCTGACCAAAGCTGTTGTTGAAAGTTAATAAAAATAAAAATATTGCAATACTCAGCATATCCCAATGTTAAAATTTGCAATAAGAATGTATTGTGAGTTAAGTACTGTGATAATATTGCATCATGTGGCCACTGATGATTCCCAGTGAGACCTAGAATATAGGCCCCAATGTACCCGACACACACACACACACACACACATTCTAACATCCATATAAAAGTATATTTCTGTCTACATACCCGCCTTCCTAAGTGCCTATAATGTGTGACACGTTGCGTTACACACACTCTGACCCTGCTTTCATATCCCTGTGCTCTGGTGTTGGGATATCACTATCAGAAATGGACAGACGGAAAAGCAAAGCGGCAGAGAGGATGAAAGATACGGGGGATTGTAGTGCTCTAATAGTGTTTGTTCTACCCTGCTCACTTGCTCTCTCTCCCTCTGTAAGTGTGTGCATTGAACCCACTCAGACACCCTTTCACCTAAAGCTGACATCTTTCCCTTTCTCTGTTTCTTTTTGCTGTTTTTCTTTACAGTTTAATTATTCTGTTGGTCATTAGGGTTTTGTTGAAACACCTCCTTGTGCCCCTTCACTTACCACACACGCACACACACACACACACACACACACACACACACACACACACGAACGCCATGAGATTCCATTTTCACACTTGCATTCGCGGTGGATCAAACATCAAACAAGCTGCCGTCTTAGCGAGTGTGCCGGTGTTCATGTGTGGAAAAGAGGCTGACCTTGGCGTGTGTGTGTGTGTGTTTGTGTGACGGGTGTGAGGCGGTGCAGAAGGGCCGACAGAGAGGACCAGATAAAGAGAGCTCAGTGTTTGGCGATGAGAGCGCCTGTGTCAGAATAAGAGCGTTAGGGGAAAACTGCAGACACTATATGAGCCAGTCTGTGTGGAGAGCTCGAATGTGTGTGTGTGCAATAAAAGGACTTGTAGTGTCCTCAAGGTGAAGTCAGTTAGGCGGTCATACATGATAAAATATTTTCTCAGTTGTCTGTCTTCCTCATACTTTTAAATCTTCTCCCGTCCATAGATAAATTATTGGCCTGCATCAGGAAAAACGTACTAGGGTCACCTCGGGTAAGTTTACACATGTTCTCCGGTAGATCATACAATGTGCTCTTTGCTGATGTGAAGTATAGTTTAGCATAGCTTACAATACACTATGCTCATGAGAGGAATTAACTTTAACTTAATTAACTTAACGAATAGTTCACCATAGAGACCAAGAGTTGGATTGTGCTTTCTGTCCAGCTAAAAAGATAAGAAAGGTAACATGACATAGAGATAAACATGTCTTAACTACATGTAATACAGTTTAAAGTATATGATGTTCAAGCTTATTCTAGCATGACATGAGGATAAGCAACATGTCCTCTTCTCCACCATGCCAAACAGATGAAGTATGCGTAGCACATCACCCTCTCCACCATGCCAAACAGATGATGTATGCGTAGCACATCACCCTCTCCACCATGCCAAACTGATGAAGTATGCGTAGCACATCATCCTCTCCACCATGCCAAACAGATAAAATATGCAGAGCACATCATCGTCTCCACCATGCTAAACAGATGACGTATGCACATCGCGTCATCCTCTTCACCATGCCAAATAGATGATGTATGTGCAGCACGTCATCCTCTCTACCATGCTAAACAGAAAAAGATGTGCAGCACGTCATCCTCTCCACCATGCCAAACAGATGAAATATGCGCAGCATGTCATCTTCTCCACCATGCTAAACAGATGAAGTCTGGGCTGCCCAACCCTTACTCCATCATTGCTTTTTTCCAGGCCGGCATTCATACCTTTTAAGGGAACCCATGATGCGTCATTAACAGAGAGTATTGATTTGCCACCAAATAAAAATAAGGCCACAGCAAGGAAAATAACAATCATGGATCGCATCATCGACTACCAGCGAGCATTTGTACTCGTACAAATCATTATTTATCTGCGCCAAGCTATGCTACGACATCTGCTGCCACCATAGTCCACACGTTTTCTTTGTTTGTTTATTTTACCGCGCCTGACCTGGATGAACCTGCTACTTTGTCGTCACAGTTTGCTTAGAAAAAACAAGTTTTACTTGGTTCCTGTCAGGAACCAACTTTTCGGTTCCCGAATGCTCTGATTTTCGGTGTGAACACGTCAGTCGGTTCGAGATTAGGTGCAGGAGCCAGCATCGCCAAGGTTCTCAGTCGGCCCGAAAACACCACATGTAAACTGGACCAATGGGGCAGAAAGCTAATTCGTAACAAGCATGAATGAGACATGAATGGATTCCAATGGGGAGGGAGAGTAATCACATCCTCCATTCCACTGCTCCAACAGATAGAGCCTGAGCAGCATCGCTAAACAGATGAAGCCTGAGTAAGAGCCTCTTCTCTACCAAGTAACCTCGTCCCATGGATACCTGCCAGATGAAAAGGCGAAATATTATCATGCATCGCCCACAGCTAAGGTTCCCCAACTGTCCCATATTAGATAGGATGTCCCCTTATATGGGACATATGATAATTTCTCGTGAGATTTATTTAGTTGTGCAGTTTTAGTAAAGCAACATACTAGACATACAAGGTCGCTTCTCACTTAATTAGATAACTATTTTAATGGAGTAATATTTAAAAACCAATAGAAATATCCTGTGTCTTCAAAGCTGTCAGTATACATGTTTTTTCGACCAAAGGGGATCACTCTTTCACTGTAGAGAAGAAAACACACACACACACGCAGGCTTGAGCGGCTGCATTAGTCCTTTCTGTGTTTCAGACTAAAAGGTTCGAAAAGAACAGAACAGAGAGCCTGCATACCTTCCTTCTCTTCAGTGCTATAATGCCACCCTGAATGTGTGTGCACAGTAAGACATCAGCTCTTTCATAATGTGTTTCTTTAATGTGTCTAAGGCCCTACTCTCTGAATTTAGTCTTTCATCTTTCTTAAGGAAGGTTTTGGCAACTGTCGTTGGAAGTGTGGGTAACACTGGGCTGGGTTTTTGAGTTGGATGAATTTTTAAAACCCAGTAGTTTTTTGTACCAACCAGTGTTGCCACAGGTACTTCTAAAAATAAAAAAAAAATCTAAAAATAATCTGATTACTGATTACTCATTTCAAAAGTACCTTAGTTACTTTACTGATTACTTGATTTTCAAAGTAACTAAGTTAGATTACAAGTTACTTTTTAATTTACATTCAGCAGCCTCAAAATATAAATGACAACCAAAACAAATACTTTTTTAAATAGTCTTTCTTGACTGACAAAGCATATTTTTTAATAAGATATAAAATAAAGAGCCAGTGAACCTTAATATTGTTATCTTTAAGTGACACAAAGTCAATATAGTGGCTGTAATTCCAGCTTGAGAACGCGCATCTCTCTCCTCCCTCCATTGTTGATGTTCATTTTGCTGCCGCTGCTTTAGGTGTGTATATACGTATTACGTGAGTGGTCCTCGTGCTGAAAACGTGACTCGTCACCTACGTGATTGACGCCACTCCCATGAGACGAAAACAAATCTCTTTTTTTAAGGAAAATGAGACAGAAAGTAATGCACACAGTGACTTGGACAGGTAACTTAAATCTTTTTTTTCTTCCACTTTGTCTGCATTGTTCTCACTGTTAAACACCACAAAAAGTGTCAACCTTGAATGAGATTATGCAGATCTTAGTCTTGCAGCAAAAGCTATTAAAATTTGGTGTGTGTGTGACCATCACCAGCCCTCCCTGGAATCTAAGCTTACATTCTTTATTGGAATTTCCTGTTATAAGCCAGAGAGGGAAGTGCTACACCTAGGTGACAAGAGAGGGAAACAAATGACAGACGGGGAGATAGACCGGCCAGGTGTCACCAACCCCCCAGGGAAGCAAGAGCCCCAACGATGCCAAACCCAGAGAGCCACCAGGTCCACCGAGAACTACGCAGCTCCAGCATCCAGGAGGAAGTAGAAACCACCACCACCGAGGACAGGTCCAAGAGGCCAGGGGCACGAGGGCCCAACCACCCCATCCCCAACCCCCTTGCTTCATGGAATGGGTTTCTATGGCGAGCAGGCAATGCAAAGTGTCGGATACAGTGGTGTAAAGCACGCCGCCACTGGACTCTAGAGCAGTGGAGACACGTTCTCTGGATTGACGAATCACGCTTCTCCATCTGGCACTCTGATGGACGAGTCTGGGCTTGGTGGTTGTGCCAAGTGTAAAGTTTGGTGGAGGGGGGATTATGGTGTGGGGTTGTTTTTCAGGAGCTGGGCTTGGCCCCTTAGTTCCAGTGAAAGGAACTCTGAATGCTTCAGCATACCAAGACATTTTGGACAATTCCATGCTCCCAACTTTGTGGGAACAGTTTGGAGCTGGCCCCTTCCTCTTCCAACATGACTGTGCACCAGTACACAAAGCAAGGTCCATAAAGACATGGATGACAGAGTCTGGTGTGGATGAACTTGACTGGCCTGCACAGAGTCCTGACCTCAACCCGATAGAACACCTTTGGGATGAATTATAGCAGAGACTGAGAGCCAGGCCTTCTCGTCCAACATCAGTGTATGACCTCACAAATACACTTCTGGAAGAATGGTCAAAAATTCCCATAAACACACTCCTAAACCTTGTGGACAGCCTTCCCAGAAGAGTTGAAGCTGTTATAGCTGCAAAGAGTGGACCGACGTCATATTGAACCCTATGGATTAGGAATGGGATGTCACTGACGTTCATATGTGAGTCAAGGCAAGTGAGCAAATACTTTTGGCAATATAGTGTAGCAGGCCACCAGAGGCGCCAGCTAGAGGCAACCAATGCTGGGTCCCAACGCAGACTCAGAGGGCTAGAGTGGGCAAGGCAGAGAGAACGGGAGCTGCACCGGAAGGTGTAACTTAAATCTAATTACTGGTTTGGAAATAGCAATGCGTTAGATTACTCATTACTTAAAAAAGTGGACTTATTAGAGTAGCTCGTTACTACGTAACATGTTACTGGCATCACTGGTACCAATCCTAGCTTTAAGCTTTGACATGAATTTTAATGGTGGTAAGCATGGTTGGTCATTTCCCCTCTTTCACTCGGGCATATGAAATGCAATTACAAAACTAATCATTTATCATTACTCCATGGCACCACCAAGTACAGTAGTATTGAATTCTGTGGATGGTAAAAAAAGAATGTGTGAATTTCATAGCACTTTTGGAGATAATAGAAAAAAGTTTCTGCGGTGTCCAATTGGCCAGACTTTGAGAAACTGTGCCAAAGAGCTCTTTAGCAAACCATTGCATCCCTACCTGCTCCAAGGCATCTGTTCTGTAGCTGACCCTGACCGTCTTGAGGAGGAGGCAAGGGAAAATATACATTTGCTCCCAAAGTTTGAAGTAGTCTATTCCTATTTCTAGGTGTTTGCTGTATTTGTCTCAAAAAACTTAAGGTCTTGCTAAACTCTGTTGGTATTTCCCTCTCTGTTCATGTTTTGACTTTCCCAGAAGAACCTGATAAGCACTACCCACATATAACTGACTCACACTACCTGAAGCCAACAGCTCAATTTAGCTTTTTCTGCGATATAGCATAACATAACCTGGCAGGACCTGTTTTCCTCCTCTGATGACTGGAGACTGAGTACAGCTTGTGAGGCCAGGAAGAGGTGGAATAAAAAACAAAGAAAGTGTGGATTATAGGTCCTGCTGTGTCTGGTTAGTCCCATGTGGCTGACACTGTGCGTGTGTATAGCACTAAACAGTCTGGTATTCTCAGTATTCTTTTTTATGAGCCAAAATAAACCAGCTCATTATATTTTGCTTTTACTTCTGGTTTGGTTTCCTGACAAGACTTTTTATATGGCACTGACTGAAAGGGCATGTTCATTCTGACAGACAGTGCCAGTAGTTTTCCATCCACTGTATTCTGGCAAGTCACTGTTTGTTATGAGAAACATCCATTGGCCGATATTTTTACTCTTTGAGTGCCAGTGACGTAGTTCAACATTATTTAAAATCCGACACTTGAGTGCCATCGACGTAATAAAGTGTTTTCAAAGTGTGTTTTTTTTCTGGAGCGGGTTACCGATCGTGGTCACTCACCTGTGAGTAATTTTGGGGCTTCTGGGAGATGTAGTCAGAGCATTAAGAGATGGTATACACCACAGAGATCAAAGCAAGAACTGGAGACAGTCTCGATTAGAGAACAAAACGTCCGGATTCTGGAGAAAATGTGGCATTTTTGGTGAAAGTGGCCTCTCCTCTATCTCTAATAAAACAAGAATGTAATTTTTTTTTTTTCATGGTGAAATAGCGAGTCTCTTCTTTCATTTGAGCTAGTTACTCATTGGCATAATACAAAATATTCTGTGGGTCTTGAAATGTGACTCAAAATGGGCAAAAGAACTGATACAAGCCACTTTCTGTTTTATAAAATGGCTGGCACTCAATGAGTTAATATGTAACAGTAGGAACAGCACATGTGAAACTACCCATTGGTATAGTGCATGCTAAGTGACCTAGTATGCACTATACCAAGACCCACCTCAATGGAACAGGCTATAATTAATGTTATTAATTAAATCTGTGTTTACCCTGCAAAATGACTGCTGGGAAAAGGGCTTATTCCTTTTACCTGCTTTGGTTTTAAGGTCCCGTGTTGTGAACTCAAGGCTTCAAAGGACTTATCTTTGTTTTTTCTACTATGATGAATACTTGCTGTGAAAAAAGACAGTTTCTTAACATTAGCTGTTAGCAGCCAGTGGGCAACACAGTCAATTTGGGTGGGTTTGTTTCCTAAACCTAAAGCCTGGTTTACGCTTCTGCGTCGCGGTGACGGCGGAGCTACGGCGTAGACCCGACGCCGTCGTTGAGCATTCGAAGCTCTGCGTCGAGGGAACGCGTTGCTCTGCAATTCACCGCCAAGCTGCTAGGGGGGTGTCTGTGTCTTTGTGTGGCTTGTGGGGGCTCATATCGGATTCCTTGGTTTTCTTCTGACAGTAAACAATGACAACGTTTGTGGAGGTGGTCTGTCCGACCATTCCGTACCGCCCGTGCTGCTCCGTTAATAGCGGTGTTGTTGAGCTGTTGTGTTGTTGTTGAGGCGGAAAAGCAACCGCCGGATATTACGTTCTGAGCGGACCAATCACAGTCCTTGCCGTTCGCGCTTCAACGCGTTGCCGCGATGCGTAGTCAGGATTTTTTGGAGGTGCGCGTCAGGCTACGGAGTAGGGTCCGCGTAGGGGTCCGCGGCGTCGGCATAGCTACGGCGTCGACGCAGAAGCATAAACCAGGCTTAAGGGTCCGCATCGACGCCCTAGCTACGCTGTCGCGGCAATGCAGAAGCGTAAACCAGGCTTCAGGATATTTTTGTCAGAAATCCCTGAAAGCAAACTTAAAATAAGGCACCTAACATCTAACTTTAAGGAGATTCCACTGGGTTGCATTGTGGTGTGGCGACAGGAGGGCAACAATACCGAAGCTCCACTGAGTCGTACTGTCGTGCGTTCAAGCTCTATTTGGTAAAAAATGGGAGTATTATAACAGTATCATCATATGTTCAAATATAATATTGTAGAATGCAGTTTTTGACCAGAAACAAGGATAAATAAAGTTGTTTGAAGCAGCTGTTTTCACCTTATGAGGCGTAGCTGGAGCAGCTTAGGTGTGTGTGTCTATGTATGTATCTCAAATTGTCGTTGTATCTCAGTTGTTTTCTTCTTCCTGGAGGCAGCCTTTTGCACATTTTTTTGAATGAGATGCAGTAAAAAAATGCTCCTTATATGATTACAAGTTTATGAAAGTAATAATTGACACATTTATCAGTTATTAAAATGTTTGATAGTTGCAGCCCTAGTGCTGCAGCTTTGACCTTCACTCAACCATGAAGACCATGGTGAGGCACATAGCGTACTCATGAAAATATCCAAAATAAACAGCTGAAATGTTGAAATATATGCTGTACACTTTCAATTACAAGTGATCACAAGCAGGAATGTGTCGAAAGCCAGCTGAGATGAACACTTTCCAACAGGTAGTGACAATATCGCACAGTATCCTTTATCATATTACTGTTTTTTCAGCTTTGTACTTCACATCAATTTGGTGGTGTTAGATCCCCGTCCTGTCATCTCATTGCCCATCTTCAAAGGCAAATGACTGTGGCTTACACATGTACACCCAGCTTGTTTCTATCAGCTATCCCACTGTTCTTTGAATCAAATGTGATTTCATTCTGCAGTCAAGCTGGAACTTGAGTTCCTTGTGTTGTCGATGTATGAAAAATACAATGAAATGTCTGCTGGCATGGCTAATCTTCGCCTTCGATGTCACCTGAGTTGACTGTATATGTGTGTGCATACACTGCAGAAAGCATGAGAAAATCTGATTGTTTTCTATCAGTGTGATTTCACATAGCTGGCTCTAATACTGCAAGTGTGTGTGTGTCCCAAAGCTTTTGTATTCATGGTCTATGGTTGAATCTAATTTAGTTTCTGTATTTTGAATCTAATCAGTTGAAAAAAAAAACATGTTTTCAAACCCCCACCAAACCTGTGTTTCCAATCAATATTAATGCTTTTTGTGCTTTTCTCGCATTCGTTGTAATAAAGCATTTAGTTTTTCACTTTTAAAGCATATTGGCCCACACACAACACAGTTTGGGGTTACCCTATTTTCTTTCCATCTGTAGCTTGTAAAGACTGAGGGATATAAACAGACCTGAAGTCATTTAATGTCAAAATAAGACAAAAACACTGAAATTACTGCACAGTTTTTTTCAGTATCGCAGTCGTATACGTTGTGTGGGCATTTGCAGATGGGCACTTTCTAAAATGAAAGCATTGAAAGATTTTTAGTCAGTGGATTTATTCCTTAAACCTAACTAAGTGGTTTTGTTGCCTAAACATAACTGCAGTTTCCATAGTTTTGTCGTATGGTGTAAAAATGATATGCAAAAAATGCAAAAAGATTAAAAATGCATTCAAATGACAAAAGCACGAATCGGTGAACCGGTACGTCAAAACAAGAGTTATTTGTGTCTGCACTGGATGTCACTGGATGGACAAAATCAAAAGAAAAGGCAGCCAAAATTGAACCTACAAACAAAAGGCTTACTAGAGGAAACTAAGACTACTCTATATCTTGATGAAACTACAAACAAATAACAGAGGTAGACTTAATATAATCTAAAATGTAAAATAACAAACAAAACCACTATGTGTGTTAACTCATTGAGTGCCAGTCATTTTATAAAACAGAAAGTGCCTTGTCCCAGCGTATTTTGCCCATTTTGAGTCATATTTTAAGACCCACAGAATATTTTGTACTATGTCTCTGAAAACACTGACTAGCTCAAATGAAAGAAGAGACTCTCTATTTCATCGTGAAAAAAATGTTTGTCTTTACCTTGTTCCATTCTTGTTTTATCACAGGTAGAGTAGAGGACACTTTTGCCAAAAACGACACGTTTTGTCCAGTCCGCTTTGCTCTATAATCGCGATCGTCTCAACTTCCTGTACTCAAGCGTTGGATTTTAAATGAAGTTGAAATACGTCAATGGCATTCAATGAGTTAATCGAAATCAATCATCTACTAACAAGGAGGAAAGTACAGGGGTTGGACAATAAAACTGAAACGCCTGGTTTTAGATCACAGTAATTCATTAATATGGTGTAGAGCCTCCTTTTGCGTGATCTGAAACAAGAGGGAGACAGCATTACTACAAAATAAAACTGGAAATAGACAAGACAACATGAATGAATGAGACAAACAGGGCCACCCCTGACCAAATTGGGGCCCAAAGTGAAATTTTATTTGGAGCCCCCCCCCCCAGTTTGTATCCTCTCAATATTTATGGCCATCAACTGGTCATTTTACTACATATTAGGGCTACTGGAAAAAAAAATCTTCAGTCTAGACAAAGACTGGAGACAGAGATTCATCTCTAATGAGTAGCAGCTCAGGTAAATTGTGCCACAATTTTCAATTTCAACAACATATCCACCTGCTTTACTCGCTCCAGACTCATGATGTCTTTCGGCTCTGCAAGTGCGTGCCGGCGCTCCTCTCTGATTGGTCAGATGTCGAGTGCTGTCAATCATTGCGGCGATGCATTCGTGGTGTGATTACAGCTCTCTTCTCTTCGTCCTCGAGCTGGTTTAAATGCTGTACATGCCGCGCATATATGCGTTCCTTCACGCAAAATGTGGCCCCTCATGAAGGATGAGGCCCTACGTGTTCTGCGTTTAGGGAGGGGCGGCGGTGGAGACAAAAAATGGCTTAGCTGAACGTGACAGGACATGACTGGTTAGACACCTCACCATGAGAATGGGTTGGTGGATAAGGTAGTATTTTTTTGTATCATTTGTGGGCTACCAATCTGCATAGCTATACTGTAATTAACTGATGCTAATGTCAGTGGCCTCACTAGTAATTTGGTAGTTTATATTTGAGCATCTTTAAAAATCTGTTTTGCTTGTTCTCCTGACATACTCACCTCACAATATGACCGTGTATGCTAACAGTAGCCTATTGCTGCTCAGGTGCTGGACTATTGGCACCTGTGAGGTGTGTTGTGGTGTGTGAAGTGTTGTGACATTGCAGACTGTTGTTTCCGATTAACACAACTTTCTCTCAACTTGTTCTCCACAACTTGTAACAACCACAACTTGTGGTTGTTACAAGTTGTTCTCCACAACTTGTAACAACCTTGCAAGGAGTACACTGAACACACTGTAACATCCGGTGTTATTGAAAGTGTGATTACAGTATATACTGTACGTATATCTGCATGCAGTAGCTTGTGATTGCCAGTGAGAATCAGGATATCATATACTATACTGCCTCTAACACTTTGTTTCCCACTGTATCCTGTTTGTCTGAAGGTGCTGGTGGAGAGTAGAGAGATGAAGACCATATCCCTCCTCCTCCTCCTCTTCCTCCTCCTCGCCTCAGGAGCCTGCGACGACGTCAAGTACATCTCCAAGAGGAACTCAGGTAGGATGAACAGCCTTGCTGTTTGTTGTCTGTGGGCACACTTGGAGCCATGTCATTTTGCTGAAAATGAGCCTTTCTCTTCTTGAGAGTTGCCAGGCTTTGTCTTCCTTTGAGGGTTTTGTCTCGCACTGATACTCCCTTTGTGTTTTTTTGTTATACTGTCATCCTTTTTCATTGCAAAGATTCTCTGGCCTTCTCTCGAACACAACGATAATGCCACTTGTCTTTTCTCATACGACTCCTCCTCGCTCTCGTTGCTGTCAAACGTGCCCCCTCGCTTCTTTTCCCCACTCTTTCTGATGCATTGATACCTCTCAACTTCATACATACTTCTGCTTCTTTCTTTTTCACAATCACCACCTCTGCCTCAGTCAGATAACACTTCTCTCCACAGTCTATCTCACAGCTCACACAGCCTTTCTGTTTCCATGTCTCTCTTTTTTTTTATCCTGGTGAGGGTGTGTAATGATCAGCTGCTGCTGTCGTTGTTGCTCCTGTTGTGCTCATTTGTGTTTTGGTGGCCAGCTGATGACAGATCTGCTGATGGTCTTTTACCCAGGATCGATTCGTTGTGTCTCGCTGATTGGCTTGACGGAGAGAGTTTGATCGGGTTATTGATGTTCGACATGCGGTCTCAATAACACTTTGGATGATACTGTACAGTGTGTGCAGCATCGAAGTGAACTACCCATTCTAGCTTTGTGTACGCATAAGCATATTGTGTTTTACTTTCAGGCATAATTTTTACAGCAACTTTTACTATTGACAACTTTATTTCATTGACATGCACCTCGGCCAAGTCCTGAAAGTGATAAAAACAGAAAATTACTTACAGACTTTTTAGCAGACTCAGGTCATCTAATTATAACAATCCAGTTAGCATTGATTCCCCTGTAATGTAATCTTGTCTCGCTAATATTTTGCTTGCTTGTAAGGGAGAGTGTTGGTCCTGGCGGTATAATCGAGGGTTTGAGGGCAACCATAACAATCCTTTAGAGATCCTTTCATAATTACACACACGGCATCTGAGAATTACATCACAGGGCTTCACTGAGCTGAGTTAGAAATAACAAAGTTCCAGTTGAGCTTGTAAGGCCCTGAAAACTTATTTTCTCAATCAGCTTGGTGCTATGGGAGAGAAACATGATTCATTAACATGCTATTGTTCCATAACAGTAATAGCAGTTTGGGTTATTTCACAAGTTTGCATGATTTGCATTTGCATTTTGATTTTGCATTTCACAATCTGATAACAGTTTGTGGGTTCTTGTTTACTGTCAGTCATATTTGATCAAACTTTTTCTAGGGCATTAAAAATGGGACAGTAAAAATAAAGCCTCAATTTTAGCAGCTGGCTAGATTTGCTCAGCATAAAGGCTGGAAATAGGGGAAACGGTTACAGTTAGCATCTCAAAAGTGACAAAATCCACTTTATTTTTCGTCTGAAAAAAATTGTCAAGCAACCGTTCCGGGAAGTTATTTTTTCCAATCAAGAACTAGTCCAAGACATAACACTCATAATTTAATATCAGAGTGTGAGTTTTTCATACTTTGAGTTTTCTTAAAAAAAAACAAAAACAAAAAAAACACAATATAATGTGTTAATTAGTGATTATTAGAGTCACTTTTAAGTGGATTACTTTCAGACAGAAAATGCTATTTACCGATTTCTAAAACTTGCTTTAAGCTTACATATTTGCTGAGAAAGTGAATAATATTTTTTCTTTTACTTGTATGTTATTTATATAGTTTTGAATATTTCATTATTTATTGAAAGATTTAAAATTTGATTGAGCCTTTAAAGAATCAGTATGTAACATTTAAGAAGATCTATTGGCACAAATAGAATATAATATTAATAAGTGTTTTAATAAGTTTTCTTTAGTGTAGAAGCACCTATTCTAATAAGAATGGTTATGTTTTCATTGCTTATAATGAGTCATTTGCATCTTCTGCTGGGTTTGTGTTGTAAATTTCAACTGAAACGCCCGTCGAAGTCAGATTTCAACCCCGACTTGACCGCAATGTCATTATCCAAGATGGCAGTGCCCTCGATTAGCGCTGTGTAAAGTTAGGCTATACGTTACAGCCTAGAGTAATCAAACGTTTTTCCCACACATAATTACGCAGGAGAACAAACATACACCCTCAGCATCTTCTTTGCGCCTATCAAAAAATGTTTGAGGACCTCATACTGGTACATTAGCTTTCTGTATTCCAACAGAGCAAGCGCAACAAACTTTTCATTGGAGGCGTCCATCTTGGTTTTCCGACTTGTTTACTCGTATACCGTAAAGTCGGGTGTGACGTCATTCCCAGTTCCAACTCCCGACTTCCGATACAAGAAAAATGCAGCATACAGACCAAGCAAGTCCTCTTCTACATTTTTCTACAGTAGCCCAGAATGGACAAGACAAACAGTGGCTCTGCAGAGACTTTCACCCCACTTTAGTTCTCCTATACACTTGGTTGCAATATGCAAGCTCACCACCAGATGTGCCAAATCCTACAAACACTGCACGTTTAATGTTCCACAAAAGATGCAAATTGCCAATAGGAACACATCAGAGTCCATTTATAATCATTTCATTTTCTGGCAGTAGTGTTCCTACTGGCTGGGATATGTTAGCCTCTATAAATAGGTCAAAGGTCAAGGTTATCTATAAAACAACAGGTTTATTTGCAGGAATCACGGTATGAATGTAAGATGTGCTAAACTACACTTGCCAAAATGTCTTCCAGTCCACATAAAGTCATAATATTCCACCGGAATAGCAAAAATTATTCATTTGGAATGAGACAAATAGACAAAAGGAGATGAGTAAAAATACTCAACACATTTCTGTTGAATTTGTTATTTTGTGGGAGTAAATCTGTCTTTTGTTAAGCTTAGTGAGGGTGGGTTTCGGAGCGTTCTCTGCACTCCTTGCTCAGTCTGAGTCGCTTCTTTCTCTCACACTCTGTGTACTGACTGTGTGGGTGAGCTGGTGGGAGTTTTGCTGAGGTATTTGCGGCATATATGTGCGCTCGCAGGCACATCTGCATGTGTGTGGATGGTCGGCTTCATGCAGGTGCTGTATATATCCAAGTATGTGTGTGACCTCTAAGTGTGCTTTAGTGTAGTGATCTATGGGTGTGCGCTCTCCTCTTCCTTCTCCTTCTTTATGTGTGTGGGAGAGGTGTGCACACAGCAATTATGTGATCAGAGCAGAGCCAAGCGGACATTTATGTGGGCGACCGCTAGAGTTGGCCAAAGACAGACTGTTAGATCTTTTTTCTCCCTCGCTGCTTGTGTGTATGTGTTACTGGACACCATATGGATCGGAACTACCATTTCCTTTCTCAGCCTCCCGCTGTGCTTTGATGCATCACCCATTGCAGCAAAAAGTGGACAAAATTGTGATGAGACACAGCGGAGGCAAGGGCAGTGGTAGGTGAGGAGACACTTTAAAGTGTTTTATAGAAAGCAACACAAAAATAATATAATAATAATGTACTGTATCTAACTCCTGTCAGGAAATCCTCATCTGGCCGGGTTGATGTTTGCTGACAAGAGTTTTGGCCTCTCGCACCAAAACACCATGATACATAAGAATAAGTAAACAACAGGGTAAAGCAACACACATGACTTGGACATGATTCTGCCAACTAGGAGCATGCAGCCACATTGACAACCATCCATCTTGGCTCCAAACGGAGACTGCATAATGAAGAATATATTGTATGTACTGTAGTATTGCATTTTAAATGAAAAAAAAACAAAAAAAACATCTGTAAGTGGTCAGTGTTTCTGGACAGGGAAAGTCTGAAATTTGGGGCATCCAGGTTTTACCGTGAAAACGTACTAAAGGAGGAACCAGTTCACGCTAAATTGGCTCACTGTGGAGTCTAGAGCAGTGTTTCTCAGTTTTTTTGTGGACTAAAGACTTCTGCTTCAACAGTAAGTTAATTAAAATTACACCATTAAATGGAAATTTTACCTTGTTTTTTACCTTGTTAACTTTTTGAGTGCCATTGACGTATTTATACATCATTGAAAATCCAACGCTTGAGTGCCATAGACATATATGTCAAGGTAGTTTTTCGGCAGCAAGCACAATGGGGCACCCTCACACAGCCTGTAAGTAATTTTGGGGCTTCTGGGATTTGTAGTCGGGACGTAAAGTGGCCTCTACTATCCTCCAGATAAAACAAGAATGGAACAAAGTAAAAAAACAAACATTTTTTTTCATGATTAAATAGTCTCTTCTTTCATTTGAGCTATTCAGTGTTTTCAGAGACATAGTACAATATATATTGTGAGTCTTAAAAAATGACTCAAATTGGCCAAAAACGCTGGAACAAGGCACTTTTGGTTTTATAAAATGACTGGTACTCAATGAGTTAATGAGTAGAATGATGTTTTTACTGGGAAAAAAAAGTCTTCCATGTTTAAGTTTCGCAACTTGAAGGGTTTGATGGGATCCAACTGACAATGCATGCTAAACTTGTTCCTACTGCCTGTTGTGTCAGAATTTGAATTTGCAAAATGTTGCTTTATGTAAATGTGTAAATGGAGACACTATTGATAAATTCCATGATTAAATCGATTATATCATGTTCTATTCCCTGTCCTATGGTGTTTCTGAGGAAACCTGAATCATAGACATAGAAGAAGACATGAATGCACCATTGCTTTCTCATACATGGATGTAAGCCAGTATGTATGAATTTGTTGCGTTTCAATTGTACACGAATGTCAGAATTTCCAGGCTCCAAGTCACAATTTAAATCAGAACCCACCTTGAAGTCGGATCTCCAATTCATAAAGTCAGATTAATCTCACCAACCTGACATATAATTCATGCTGATTTATATGAAATCTGAGCTCCAAGTTCCGACATCCAGTAAACAAACCATGGGGCACACTCTTACTCCCCAAGTGGGTCCTAAAGAGGAACTGGTAGGGGCCTGTGTCTGTTGATCATCATCAGATCAGACCATTGTCTCGTATCACAAGTTCTTCATGAAGCTGCATTTGTCCATCACTATTGTTTTTACCTTGTTCTGTTCTTGTTTTATCAGAGGCCACTTTCACCAAAATCACCACTTTTGGTCCAGATTCAGTTTGTTTTGCTCTCTAATTGTGATCGTCTCCACTTCCTGCTTTGATCTCTGTGGCATATACCGTCTCTTCATGCTCTGACTACAAATCCCAGAAGCCCCAGTCTTACTCACTTACTCACTTTTGTCTCCGCTGCAGAAAAAATATGTTTATGGCACTCAAGTACTATAAGATGTACATACATGCCTTTGGCACTCAAAGAGTTAATATAAATTAAATTTGAATGCTCTGACTGTACATTCTGAATTATGTTTTTTTTTAAAGAAAGATTTAATGGTTGCGGCTGTGGCTCAGTGGTGGAGCGAGTTGTTTAGTGATTGGAAGATCACTGGTTCGAATCCCGGCTCCCCTGAGGTGCATGTCAAAGTATCCTTGAGTATACTGAACTCCAAATTGGTCCTGATGAGCTGTTGGCGCCTTGCATGGCATCATTGTATGAATGAATGGGTGAATGGGGCATGGAGTGTAAAGCAGTTTGAGCTGTCGGTAGACTGGAAAAGCGCTATACAAATGCAACACCATTTACCATGGTAAAGCAGAGTTGTGCTATTGAGGTAAGAAACCTGATGCGGGCTAATAAATGCTCTGTATTGAACTGGATCGCATCATATCGAACAATCATATCAAATAATTTTTGAATCGCGTCGTTATCATGAAGAGGAGCGAATCCTATTGCATTGTATTGATGGGGGGTTCAGGTTATCGTTAATTCATTATATCGGTGGCAGCGTAGCAAGATGCGTATCAAAACGGCCTCAGTGGTGGAGATATACATCCCTAGTAGACACATTGTATTATCAAGAAAAAATAATCAGTAACAACTTTGAGACAAAGGCAGAAGTGTGTCTCAGATTAGCTCATTTCACTGAAAGTGCTAATGAGCTCACAGTTGGTACAGAGATATGGCAGTGCTGGAAATAATGCCTGGAAGTCATTCAGATGTATGCACACTTACTGCCTACACATTCCTGCAACATACATACAGTACATATCTCGTTTATAAAGCAGATAGTTACATGGAACTTGAATTCAGTGAACACATCCTCCTCGCTTTATCATCTCTTCGTCATTCCTGGTTGTCTAAAGTCAAGGCCAGATCTTAACTGCTTCAGCGTGCCAGACAAAAACCAATAGATGAGCTGAGATGGTGAGCGCAAAGATAAGCAAGCTCTTATCTAGATCCCTGATACAGCAAGAGAACTACGGCGAGACAAACAAATCAGATATAAAGACATATAAGAGTGCTACTCTGCATGTGTGTGTTGTTCTCCTCATTGTTTAGTAATTAGATGGATTTTCAACATTGTGTCCTATGGTTGCAATACATTTTCTCCATATACTGAACTATTTGTACCTCTTCAAACTGGTTCACGTCGCTACTCTTGGTTTCTGTCACCCCTCAGCTTTGTTTTTAGTCTTTAAAGATGTCCACATGATGTGCTGATACAGATGGTTTGTCGTGATTGACTGCCAGTGAATGTCCTTGTATGTATGCGTAAGAACACGTGCGCCTCTGCGTGTGCGCTTTCTGACGCAGCTAACACCAGAGATCAAAGAACGATTAGATCTCAGTATGATCTAATCGCCAGTTCACTCCTAGCATGCAAAGCAGAGAAAAGATAAGGGTGTGTGTGTGTGCGTGTGTGTCTGCCTTATGGCCACATTGGGGTTACACACTCCACTTAATACCAGTTGATTGGGGACGGCATGTACAATTGGGGACAAAATCCATGGAATGCCTAAATACCCCAACGGTGACTTAAGTAAATATGTGTGTATGTGTGTCGTGCTTCAGCCCGGTGTGAGGCATATTTGCATGCTGCAATGTGTGACACAAAAAAAGACATACAGAGCTGTCTTTACCTGCACACTCGATCTAATTTTTGCATTAGAAAGCATCTCAAGTTGAGCGTATTTTTAGCTTTTGTTCTTCATGCAGACACATTTCCTACAGAAAAATGTTGACGCACTTCATTTTTACGCTTGGCTGTGATCAACTTTGCTGCACAAAGAACATGACTCCGTAAAACAGTGACTTCTTTTAAAATGACTCTGTTAGAAAATATGTGCATTCAGGTTAAGCTGCTGAAAGACAAGTCAACAATATAGGAGAAAGAGGAAAAACATAAAATAGAATTCTGCACTAACTGATTTAAAATGATGAGTGGCTGTTTGAGGAGCAATTTGTGTGTGTTTCTTTGCCATTATTGTTGGTGCTGCTCAAAGTGCTGAGGGCAAAAAAAGATTTATTCACCATTGTGGAGAATGCAGGCAGTGACAGAGAATAAGGAGAACAGAGCAGGGCATAAGGGATATTCAACATTTATAAGCTCTGATTGTACTACAGCAGCTGGAGAGAAACAGGGAGACACTTTTGTTTTCCATGGGATGCCAAATGGTGCAGGTAAGTGATGTAACTTCATGACAGAGTTGCAACAAATACCTTACATTATGATGGTCTTTTAGTTTTATTTTCAAAGTTAGTTTCAGTTCAGTTTTCCAGGGACATATCATGAAAAACTCACCTTTGGAGTGCTTGTGTATATACAGTACATTTGGGTATCTGGAGAGTTTACCCACCCAGCAACTGTGAAAAATAAAACAGCCAAGCCAAGTTTTATTTCACCAGTTTTAAATTCAGCAAGCCATATGTCACATGCAGGCTCATAAGAATACACCCACTCCTTGAGAACCATTTGCACAGGTGCTCCATGTTTTCTCATGAGCCACTCTGAGCTTTTTAGGGAAGGAAACTTTAAGACCATGTGAGTGTTTCAGGCCATGTCCACATGGAGACAGATTCAGGAGTAAAAGCCAACATTTTTGTCATATGGTTGTTTGGTTCACAAGGATAAATCCCTACACTACAGTCCTGCAACGGGCCGGGTACCCACGCATATCTGACGGGTACCCAATTGACGAGTACAATATTACAGCACAATATTTATAATTTCACAGGTACGGGTACGGGCACGGGCACGGGCGGAACGTAACCAAAAGCGAGCAGGTAACATTTTATTGTGTCGTGAAAATCACTAGTTTCAAGCATCATGACGCAGCGAAGACACTGTGCACCGTGCAGCACACACTCTGACCTCCAGTACATAAACACACCCCCCGGCAGCAGCGCATGCACGTGCGGAAATAACAACAAAAACAGCATGGAGGAGAAGGAGATACGAGCTAAGTTAACAAGCGGTGAATATGAAATAGTGGCCAACAGTTTGTCAAGAGCCAAGTCGGATGTTTGGGAGAAGTTTGGTTTGCATCAAGACACGGAAAACAACATAGTTAATGGCCATGCCGCTTTCAAAAAATGCAGGAAAGTTTTAAATTACGACAGCTGCAATTGTAGGCTATTTAGTGCATGTAATCACGGGTAACGGGTCGGGACACGGGTCCATTTTTTGACGGGCGGGGCGGTGTTGGTTTGACATTTGATGTAATCACGGGTAACGGGTCGGTTCACGGGTCTGATGATTGACGGGTGGGGCGGGCACGGATTTCGAAAATTGACTGCCCGACACACCACTGTGGCAAGTTGATGTGAACAGCCTATACAGATGTTTCTTGAATCGCGTCTCCCTCACCTGTGCGTCTACTTGTGTTTCTTCTTTGTTGTTACACTTATACCAGCAGGCAACACTGGGGTCTGTTCAATGAAGCCCATACGGAAATAACTTAAACTTGCATTCTCTCCAACAGCCAGCAGGGGGCGATACTGGTGGTTTAAAAAGACGTCTGTTTGTATTAAAGTCTATGGGAAAATGACCCTTTTCTTCCATAGTGTAGCAGCAATGACAAAGCGTAGCATTCCCACAATTTTGTTGCGACAGCTGAAAAATGCTTTGTGATAATCATCGGCTGAGAAGAATGCCTATTATTTCACCATATATTTGACCATAATTCACTAAATGGACATCCTGGTGTATAACAGTATTTAAACTAATCAATGAGATCATAAACTCATGTTACACTGTTTGTAGACATAATAAACTAGGGGAGAAAATTGTCATTTTCCCATGGACTTAAATACAAATAGACTTCTTTTTGAAAGGACCGGTATCGCCTCCTGCTGGCTGTTGGAGAGAATGCAAGTTACTTCCATATGGGCTTCATTACTGTTGTTCACAAGCCAACGGGTGATGTCACGATAGCTCCATCCACTGTTTATATACAGTCAGTGACTTATACGCAGTGACTTATGCTCAGTTTCTTCTTCTCTGTTTTCTTCTATTTGTGTGGCTGTGTTATAGTGCCACCCACAGGTTAGTTGTATATATTACAGCGTTTCAGCGGTCTCATGGCGACACAAACAGTTTCTGAGATGGTTTCAAAATGAAGTCGGCTCTGTTTCCGTGTGGACATGGCCTCAGTCAGAGGGTAAATAGAGGCATATTCATACAGTCTGTGAAAAAAAAATGTCAATTTATTTAACACTGAAGCATGTAAACCTGTCCTGGTAGAAGCCCAATATACAAGCAAGAACCTGAGAACATGTCATGGAGCACAGAGAAACAAAGCACAGAGGGAGAACGACTTCATCACTCCTCTGTCTTTCAATGGACAACAATGCACTGGATATTGTATAGTGAACATTTAAGTTTAAGCTCAAGTATTGACAATGTCATTGTCAAAAGCATTTGAAAAGTGTCAATGTTTGCAGACTCATCAACCTTTGAACACAGTTTTTGGACATGAGTGTATACATCGAAGCATTTGCGGCCTTAAATATTTTGGATTAATTTCATTTTTGCTTAACTTGCCTTGTGTGATTAGAGATAATTCTGGCCAAATGTTGCAAAGGTTATATACAATATTTACTCTTTTCACTCCAGATTCAGTCAGGTTTGAGATATGGCTTTAGTCTAAACCACAGGGGTGTGCATCTGCATTTTCTTTGGACACATTTGAAAATAGAGCTGTGAATGAGGCTATAGTGCTAACTGTGCCAGGCACAGTAATGTAGTAAACATGGGCAATTAGAGTACTGCCGTTTCTCATAGTTAGTTTTGAACTTGACATGTTTTGAAAGGACTGAAAAATAAAGTATTTATTACTGGGAAGACCTGGACTAGATACTGTATCAGTGATTTGAAGCCCAGCTCCAGTAGTTTGGGGGGAGGGACAGTCTAAAATGGGGTACAGGGGTTGGACAATGAAACTGAAATGCCTGGTTTTAGACCACAATAATTCATTAGTATGGTGTAGGGCCTCTTTTTGCGGCCAATACAGCATCAGTTCATCTTGGGAATGACAGATACAAGTCCTGCACAGTGGCCAGGGGGATTTTGATCGATTCTTCTTACAGAATAGTGGCCAGGTCACTATGTGATGCTGGTGGAGGAAAACGTTTCCTGACTCGCTCCTCCAAAACACCCCAAAGTGGCTCAACAATCTTCAGATCTGGTGACTGTGCAGGCCATGGGAGATGTTCAACTTCACTTTCATGTTCACCAAACCACTCTGTCACAAGTCTTGCTGTGTGTATTGGTGAATTATCATCCTGATACACGGCACCGCCTTCAAGATACAATGTTTGAACCATTGGGTGCACATGGTCCTCCAGAATGGTTCAGTAGTCCTTGGCAGTGACGTGCCCATCTAGCACAAGTATTGGGCCGAGGGAATGCCATGATATTGCAGTCCAAACCATCACCGATCCACCCCCATGCTTCACTCTATGCAAGCAACAGTCTGGGTGGTACGCTTCTTTGGGGCTTCTCCACACCATAACGATCCCGGATGTAGGACAGACAGTAAAGGTGGACTCATCAGAGAACAATACATGTTTCACATTGTCCACAGCCCAAGATTTTCGTTGCTGGCACCATTGAAACCGACGTATGGCATTGGCACGAGTGACCAAAGGTTTGGCTGTAGCAGCCCGGCCGTGGATATTGACCCTGTGGAGCTCCTGACGGACAGTTTTGGTGGAAACAAGAGAGTTGAGGTGCACATTTAATTCTGCAGTGAGTTGGGCAGCTGTGGTTTTATGTTTTTTTCGATACAATCTGGGTTAGCACCCGGACATCCCTTTCAGACAGCTTCCTCTTGTGTCCACAGTTACTCCTGTTGGATGTGGTTCATCCTTCTTGGTGGTATGCTGACCCTGGATACCGTGGCTTTTGATACATCACAAAGACTTGCTGTCTTGGTCACAGATGCGCCAGCAAGATGTGCACCAACAATTTGTCCTCTTTTGAATATTATGTCACCAACATTATGTCACCCATAATGTTGTGTGCATTTTAAGCAAAACTGTGCTATAACTCTGCTAATTGAACCTTCACACTCTGCTCTTACTGGTGCAATGTGCAATCAATGAAGTTTGGCCACCAGGCTGGTTAAATTTGGCCATGAAACCTCCAACACTAAATTGGCCAGTGTTTCAGTTTCATTGTTCAACCCCTGTATAACATGCCAATATGACATAACAGTGATGTGGAATGGCACAATGCGTTTGTGTGTGTCCATCACGACATTTAGAATGAAAAATACTTCCTGTGTTTACAGCACTGCTAGCTAACGCCTCTCCCCAGCATGACTAATTACCACAAGTGTCTCTGTCATCCACTTGATTTTCCTCTCCTCTGCATTAAACTCTTTGTGTTTTCTCCGCACACAACAATTACAATACACTGTCTGTCTCGCTGCTGCCCTTTTGTCGCCCCTCTCAAGCTAAAGATAACAGGCTACTTGTGTGTGTGTGTGTGTTTGTGTATGCTTCAGCTTGTTCTACCTGGACCAGTACAAGCAGCTTCAACTATAACACCAAGAGCAAATTCCAGTTTATTGGCTACCACAGCTGCTGTTAAAAGGAAATCTGTCATTTATGATGAAAAATGACCTATATTTTAATCACTGTTTAAATTTTGACACTTGCTCCCAGAAAATATGACACAACTAAGTGCTTTATTTTTAACTCATTGAGTGCCATTGATGTATTTCGATGTCATTTAAAATCCGACGTTTGAGTGCCATCAACAAAGAAAGAATGAAAGAGTCCTCTAATCTACCTCTGATGAAACTGAAGAATGGAACAAGGTAAAAACAAACATTTTTTTCATGATCATATAGAGTGTCTCATTTGAGCTATTCAGTGTTTTCAGAGTTATAATACAAAATATTCTGTGGGTCTTGAAATATGACTTAAAATGGGCAAAAACGCTGGAACAAGGCACTTTCTGTACTATAAAACGTCTGGCACTCGAAGAGTTAATGATGTTGTTCACCACTCTTCACTGATACTTTATACAGAACTGTAGATTCTCTGCCCTGAGGCCAGAGCGTCACCAAATAGTCTCCTCTCAAGTGTGTTTCTGCAGCTCCTGAACAAGGACATCAGTTTTCTCTCAGGAGAAGCTTTTGTAGCAGAGCCTGCCTAGACTCCTGTCTGTCTGCCTGTCTTTGTTAGTGATGTGCAATACTACTAATTTCCTTTCCGATCACATACCATGTAAAACTCAGAAAAACTCAAGAATCGCATGCATCATAAAGCTTCCATAAAAATAACAATAAGTACAAAAGATTAAACTTCTCAATGTTATTATTTATGAAGAATTATCACATAAAAAAAAAACTCAAAATGTCCATATTTAACAAATTTCAGAAATACTTATCAAATTTATAAGACCACCACCCAGTGTACGGTGTTTCACTAGTTGTTCTGATTACCAAAATATTTCTGTTTCTGTTAATCCACCAATATGTTATCTGTGAATTTTAAAATGTTTTACAAAAAACTTAAATAAAATAGGAAATCACAAAATATTTTTTGAATCAGATGCTAGTTATTTACATTCCTGAACAGAAAAAAAATATTAATTTCTGACTCCTCAGAGAATTCTAGTGTTCTGGCTCAAATCCGGGTATAAAAAGGGTGAATTCAGTTTGAAATTGCTCACTTGAATACCTCAAGCACACACTGTAAAATCCAATTAATTATCATTACTTCAAAAAGCATGCAAACCGAAAAAAGAGAACAAGGTATTATAAATTGTACTAACTAATGCTTTCTTCGTAGAGTACACATAAATGAGTTCAATTAAGTATTGTACTTTGGTGTACCCTCAATTTTGTGATTCTGAGTAATCTCTACTCTTTGAATCTACTAAATCACTGCATGTGAAATGTTCTATGTTAAGCACATACAACACACTTATCTAATTTGGACTAACTTAGCATTTCTAAGTAATATTTAGATGAAGAGCAACCAAACATACTTAATAAAACCATGCAGTTTGTAACAGATTGTCTCGGGGAAAAAAAAACCCAGTAAAAACAGTAACAAGTATTATTTCAGCAAACAAGGTGTCACAACTATCTATACAGGAATGGAAAACAGGTTCCAATCTCCAATAAAATAATGTGAATTACAATTGAACATAGCAAATTAAGGTAATATCCAAACAACTGTAAAACTGTAATATCAATAACACAGGCAACAGCTTCAAAACTGTAATAACAGTTTATAGACCAGCCGTGGTAGAGAACCAATACAGTGACAAGTGCACTTCTGTATCCCTTTTACTCAAAAAAGAAAAAAATCACTATATAAAAAAGTATAAAAAAAAAAAAAAACATTAATTCAATGAGCACAAAAACCTGAGAGGGTAATGACTGGCAATGGCTCTCACATACTGTATATGTGAATGAATACACATACACATCTACAGCCTCACGCAACTTGCTGAATATTTGAGTGGAGTGTCTTAGGTTACTTTCATACCTAACCAAGCGGACTCGGTTCACTTGGAGGCACTGAAAGTTGCAGCATTGTTGCATTTATCACTTGGGTCAGTTCTGCTTTCACACTGCAATTCCTGAACCGCAATTTTCTGAGCATCAACAGTCAGGTATGTAACGTCACAAACTAGAAACAGGGGTGGACTGACAATCTTGTATTGTGCTCCGTTACATTATTTGAGGAAATGCTACAACGTTAGCGATGCCTACCTACATATTAGTGAACGCAATCGAACACAAACTTTGACAATATAATGTGTGACAACACATCAGCACAGAGTTTAAAGGACAGTGACTGTTGGTAGTTGTGATTCATTTTGTTCAAATGTGTCAAATGAATTTATGGGTTATTTTGTTCAGACGATTGAGCTAACTGCTAACCGTGGTCACTCGTTGTTTGTTTTGGTTTGGAGTGTGCACAGTACTTGCTGTACATGCACTGCGTACATTTGGTCCTGTGTTTAGTGTGGTGAGCTTTCACACTGCATACGAACCACACCAGGGTTCACTTGGAAACAAACCGAGACCCCAGTTTTCAAGCGGACCAGTCTGTTTGGTCCGCACCAGAGTTTGTATGAGCTTTCACACCTGCCCAAACGAAGCAGATTATCTGAGGAAACAAACTCTGGTCCACTTAAAGCGGACCAAATGAGGACAGTGTGAAAGCAACCTTAATTTAGTGAAAAAAAAGAAAGAAGAACTGAATCCCTTCATTAACACGTGAGATTTGCCAAATGTCACCACTGGTACATTCCCATTTCAACTCGACAAGAGACTTTGGAATTTGTTCTCTCCCAAGCCAAGCATCACTCTTTGAATGAAGTCAAATGTCTTTTTCATGGCTTCAGGGTAGTCCAAACGTAAAGCATATGACAGCCCAAACAAGAGGCAGAGTGCCTCAGGTAGGTTCTGGAGATCATACATTACAATCACTCCGTCAAGAATGACGGCAGTCGACACTGGGTGGAGGTGGAGCTGATTTGGAGAGAGTTGCACATCTTAGCAGACAACAGTCAGCAGCCCGACAGATACTTGTGCCCAGGTCTTATCAGTGTCACAGTCCTGTGATGAAACCAAATAAAACATTACATTACAACAGGGAAATTCCAAAATGTCATGGCTTAACATGATGGTTTAACTCTGCGCAAACAATGGCAATGGATAGACTTCAGTGGTAAAAGTGAACAAAATATTCACTGATTTGCCCTAAGTTACGATGTTAACAGCTGGAAGCCAGCCAAAGGACTATATCGATCTGGAAAATATTTAAGATTTTTTTGGAAGCATTTCTAGTGCCTCTTGTAGATAGAGAATATGGACAAGAACTTGTACTTAAATAACTCAGTTTTGGAGATGAAAGACAATCATCTCACTTCACAGGAGCTAGGCTGGTTCAGTTCACATACAGTAATGCCAATATTTGCAATGAACTCATGGATATATTCTGTATCATTTTTTTTTTTTAAATCTCACTTTCATTGAGACACTGGTAAACACAAATTAAATTTGTGCTCCTTTCAGATACACCTACGAGAACTTACGGTGTTGTAGAAGTCACTGGGGTCATCACCAAGTAGAACAGGGAGGCCTCTGAGTATGATGGTGCGCACTGCTATCACATCTGGTTTTTAGAAGTGGATGATGAACAAAGTAAAGTAGTCAGTGATGTTGCACAGCTAGCAAGAGAGCGAGCAAGATCTGAAAGTGACGCTTTCTCTAAGCTCCTCCCCCTCTTGTCATGCTCCTGCTAAAGCCTGGTTTATGCTTCTGCGTCGCAGCGACGGTGGAACTACGGTGTAGACCTGACGCCGTCGTTGAGCATTCGAAGCTCTGCGTCGAGGGAACGCATTGCTCTGCAATTCACCGCCAAGCTGATAGGGGGGTGTGGCTGTGTCTTTGCGTGGCTTCTGGGGGCTCATATCGGATTCCTTGGTTTTCTTCCGACAGTAAACAATGACAACTGAGATGGAGCGGGTGTTTCTGGAGATGGAGCTCATAAAATTTAAAAACAAATGCTGTTACTACAAATGTTGAAGCACAGAAGACGTTTGCGGAGGTGGTCTGTCCGACCATTCCGTACCGCTCGTGCCGCTCCTCAAATAGCAGTGTTGTTGAGCTGTTGACCGGAAAAGCAACTGCCGGAAATTACATTCTGAGCGGACCAATCACAGTCCTTGCTGTTCGCGTCTCAACGCGTTGACGCGACGCGTAGTCAGGATTTTTTGGAGGTGTGCATCAGGCTACGGCGTAGGGTCCGCGTAGGGGTCCGCGTCGACGCCGTTGCCGCGACGCAGAAGCATGAACGAGGCTTTAGGGTGAAATGCAGGGTACACCCTGGACAAGTCTCCACTTCATCACAGGATACATAGAGATAGACAACCATTCACATTCACACCTACGGACAATTTAAATTAGCCAATTAATTAGCCATGCATGTCTGGAGTACCCAGAAAGAACGCACACAGACCCGGGGAGAACATGTAAACTCCACACAGAAAGGCCCCGGTTGGGAATCAAACCCGGTACCTTCTTGCTATGAGGTGACAGTGCTAACCACTACACCACTGTGCTGTCCCCATTTTCACTCAATAGAGATCAGCAGTACCATGTCGCCCCAACACCTCAGTCTCATGTTCCCACCAGACTGAATTAAATATGCAATGAAGCTGAGCTCCATGGCAATCCAACTGACCTTCATCAACAGAGGGCTACCCTGTGCTTGCACATTTTTTTTCTCTTCACCAATGGTAAGAATTACAAAAACTGCATTTAATAGAAAGCACTTACACATAAATGGAAATGACCTTAACATAAACTTGCTCTTTACGCTAACCCCAAACTTCTACTCACACAGACCTCTAAAACTTTCCCAACACTCTACTACAGAGCCTTGACACATTGAAAACTTTATGCATTCCAATACAGGGAAGTAATGGCTGAGCACCCCCTAGCTTTCCAGACTGCCATCATTTAACATATCAATTAGGGCTGTAGTGATACACTAATCTCGCGATACCATACGATACACAATATTCGGCTCGCGATACGATACGATACACGATATTAAGCTCACATCGTTTTATGAAAGATTTTAAAGGGACAAGGTGATTTTGGTGACATCTTGTGTGTTCCATAGACTTATGTAATGTTTGGGGCAGCGACACAGATGGGATTTTTGAACTGGGTTATTTTGTGTAATTTGGCTTTTAATAATGTTCATCATCAATATTTATTATTATATTGTTAATTTATGATTATTTAAACTCAGCAAGATATTTTGTGCAATTTGGGCTTTATCATGGAAGACAAATGGTCTGATGATGATCAACAGGCACAGGCTGCTACCAATTCCTCTTTAGGACACTAGAGTTTGTCTTATGGTGTGTTCACTGGAAGTTGGAACTTGGAGCTCTAATCAACATAACCTCAAAGACCTCAAAGTTTAGTGCTCCCAGCTCTTCCAGTCTTACAGACGTACAACACATGTAGCTACTGTTTACGTCAGTAACAGCATGAATTTTATGTTTGGTTGGTGAGATTAATCTGACTTTCCATCTTCATTCGAACAGGGAAAAAAACAAGAGCTTTTATCGTGTGCCCAAAGTAGTCTTACACAAAGGGGAAAGATGTAAGAAGCTGACTGAAAAATGCCGGAAAAAATGGCTTTTTAATCTCCGCCTACGGTCTGGAGGAGCTGTGTCGGATAATGCCCGTGTGTGCAGTGACCACTTTGTCAAAGGTAATGACTCATTTTTAGCCCGTAGTTAACAAATTCTTTCATTTCGAAGTTGAGTCGTGTCAAACTGTATAGCTATGTCTATTAAATGTGTACCGTAACATTACGTCTCATCTGTTTAGGTTGTCCAAGTAATTTAAATGACGTTGAGTCGGTAGACTGGGCTCCAACAGTTAACCTCGGGTATCAGAGAGATAGAATCATGTCAGGATCTGCCCGTCGACGTGAGGAGAAAATGAGGTGGAGGGAACAGCAACAAAAAAGCCCAGAAGATGGAGAAGCTCTGTTGCCTGTGCAGGAGACAGCTGCGAACTTAGAAGAGGACACTGGTGAGATTAAATAATTATCTGGACATAATGAATTATTTGAATCACTATGTATAGTCAAAGTTATTGAAGCTAGGTACTTATCATTACTGTGTTGCAACTGATCTGTTTATTCTGAATCCGCTATCGTCATAGCTGAGAGCAGTATACTGCTGATGCTTACAGATGCTAACACTAAAATAGCCATAAAAACCTACCCTGGCAAAAACCAAACGAAGGTCATTCGGTAGTAGTTTTGAGCCCAGGTCGTGCACCCACCCACTGACAAAATAATTGTAGGCATCCATACTTTTGTACGCCTTCTTATGTTGTTTTGTGTAGAACGACGTCTGAAGAACAAGGTAATTGGCGATGTCCACTGTGATGTGTCCACATGTGCGATGTGAGTGACTTGGCTACTTGTTGTTGGAGCTTAACTGTAAATAAAGTAATCTTCACCTAAACACTAAGTATTTGGCGTTTTTCACCATGTCAGGAACTGTTACTTCATAAATACCAATCATAATGTTGATAACCCTGTAAAGTTAACTAATATATGTATTTCAGGGCAGCTATTTTTTTTTTAGTGTAGGGATCCCACTGAGAAAGACAGTCCCACTTAAAGCTCATCATGATGCTGGAGGCTCTTTGAGAAAAATAGGGCAGATGCTCTAAAACATTTGTTTAGCACTGTATATCTTAAAAAGCTGCCCTGAACATTTTAACACAAGCATTTAATATTCACACTTTTTTGTTTAGTGGCATGTTAATCAGCACCCATGAATATTTTTCCTCATATTTTCCCTCATTCACAGTATAACTCGGTCCACAACGATGTGAGCAGTGTGCTATGATGCTTATGCATTTATGCAGCCATATTTCACATATGACAATGACAGGTGGAAGGAGAAGTAGCTCCTATAAACTGATTATTACTTAGACAACAATGGTAAAGTTGCTTTCCACTGTGTTCCTGTTAACTATACATTTACCACAAATTAAAATATTTTAATATCTAGAACACAAATGTCTTGTATCTGAAATATTGATATTTTAGTATCAATCCCCACACTAATAGTTTTTCGTGTCCTGTGACATGGCACTGTGGATCAGGCAAGAGAGTGATGCCACTGAGAATGTATTTTTAAAACTACATTCCTGTTTTTTTATTTCTTTGTCTGATCATAGTCTCCTAATGCAGAATTCAAAGAGAACTGAAACAAGAACTGCTTTGAAGAACAGTTTTTCCTCTGTGTATCTACAGTGTCACAGAAAAGAAGGATGTGCTCTTCAGCCTCTGTATAAATATTCAGCTGTTCTCACACAATTTAAAACCCCACAGCACTCCTCTATTTCACTTCACTGCTAAAGCTACTCTGGCAAAAATTCTCCATCTTTGGCATCCATTTTTACTGTATTGATCTCTATCCCTTCTCGTCTGCTTCCATACCCACTTCTGCACTTTGTCTCTCTCGTTCCTGCAGTCTCATTCTGTCCTTTGTGTCTCTCTTTCTTCACTTTCACTCTGTGTCTCATCAACTTTAGAAAGGGGTTCTTCTAGTCTGTAGCTACCAGGAAGTAATGTCACTGAGGGTGACTGTGTATTTAAAGAGATAAGATGGAAGTTAAGTAACCTTGTGACTTTGTCTTGTATGGCATTTAGCAAGTCTACAACATCCAGTTTAGACCATTAGAGCTAACTGAGTTGTCTCCCTCAAGTTGAAGGAATCAGGAAGACACACACACACACTCTTTTTGTCTTCATTGCACTTCAAGGTCATATTAAAGATTCATTCATCCTCTGGTTCTGCAGTCAAATATTGATAAAGGCTGACACCGCTTGGACTCGGCACACCTAAGCCTTCTATTCTTCATGCGTACTCACGCACACACAACCTTGAACGCCCATACACTTATTGTACAGGTTAATATGAACATGACTGTACACATGCAAGCGAAAGCAAACACAGGTGTTGAAACACTTGCATTTTACACTGAAAAAATAACCACGGGCCACCATAATAACATTTAGATTTTCTTGATCAGGTTTTTGAAAAGGTCAGTGACTCCTGCAGCATACAAAGGACTCTGTTTACACCTCATCCACACCACCAACGTTCTTATTTTGCTTAAACATCAAGTGATATCTCCAAATGAATGCAGATGGTGAGTTCATGCTGGAAAATAATTGTTAGCAGGTGCAATGTGGGTGGCTAAATTGACTTGGCAAGATTGGGCAACAAATGAAAAAACGTTTAATATATTAATATTCCCAAGCAAAAAAAGGAACAAAAGGTACAGGGGAAAATCTCCTCTTTTCCCTCTAATCTTATCCAGACATAATGGTTTTGTGGATGAGCAATGTTTATATTCCCTCAGTTTGTAATTGAAATGGAAGGATCTCTTAATGTGAAAAATGTCTTTTGGTCACCTTCTGTGAATAATCATCAAAATCTATCAATTAAAATATTCTCTGCATGTCCCTGAAATTTGAATTTGAGGCATGCACAAACAAGCAACATTTGTGACATCCCATGGCACGCCAATCACAAGGCTCTATGTAAATTGCACAAGCTTGATGTGGACACTCCAGAGCACATCCACTGAGAATGTAGTTTTGTGTGAAGCTAGAAACAGTTTGTGTCCACTAGTTAAACTAAACCTATTTGCATATTCATAAATTCTGGAATTCTAAATCAATGAAAATAATCTGCTCACAAGCTGCCTTAAAAGAAAACTGTTTACATTGACATGTGTGTTTAATTGTGCATGTTTGTAATGACACTATAATAACACTGTAATCATGTAAAAGCTTTCTCATACTAAACTGGTTTGCTGATCATAAACTGACTTCATGCTATCACTGTGATTCTGTGCGCGCATGTGCGTGCATGTGTGTGTGTGTGTGTGTGTGTGTGTGGGCTTCATGCAAAACTACAATAAAGTGTATTTGAGCAATGTTCACTCACATGTCTGCTGAGGCTTGTGTGTGTGTGTGTGAGTGCATGTGTGTGTGCTTGACAGTAATGACTTTGGACAGAGGGCCCAGGGGAAAGAGACTATATGCAGCCCTCTATTAATTACCCCCTTAACACATGCACACGCCGAGAATGTGCAGAAAGATGCAAGCATGCACAAATACACTCCAGTCGTGTCACACCAGTTGATAAAAGAAAATATGGTGTAATTAATCCCTGTTGTAAACAAATCTTTTCCTCTTTTTCTTTTCACTCCTCATTACTAATGTCTTTGTTTTCTTCTCTTTTGCCTTTAAATGATGTCGTCGGATATTCTAACTTCATCCCAAATCCTCTCTCATCTCACACACGCACACACTCAGTTTCTCTTCCTGTCAGTCTCCTCTGTCTTTATCTCAATCTCTTTTGCAGTGAAAGGCATGAATTTAATTATACAGTGAATTATGAAAACATCACAGCTGCAAATGTATCATATATGCACATACAGGTACTGTATGTACATTAAGGACCACAAACACACATAAGAATATCTGCACTGGCAGCATTAACAAATAAACTGATTGGATTTGCAGTAGACAAATTCCGTAAGCCTTTAAACAAATGAATGTAAGAACAGCTGCCTTATCCAAAGAACATGCAGAGTGCAAGAAGCACCTGAAAAAAATTCTACATATAAATGTATATGAATTCAAACACAGGGAGATAATGTAATAAAAGAATAAAGGTATTTTGTGTAAGATTAAGAGTTTATTTAGGTGATAGTATAGCCATACTCCCAGACTGGACAAGGGCATGGTGGCGACCTGTCAATCCAATCTGGTATCACATGTGAGGTGTGAGAATAACACAAAATTACAAGAGGACACATTATATGCCATGCAACAAAACTGCAGTCAGGTTTAAGCAAGGAAATTGCTCACTTGGCAACAATACCAGTAAGTCAGGTTTAGACAACAAACCCATTCAGTTAACCATTCGCTGAAGTTCAGGCAACAATACAAATTAGGTTTAGGCAACAGACCCACTTACATAGGTTTAGGAAAAAAATACACTTGCTTAGATTTAGGCAATGACACCACTCACTTCACTTTAGGCAGTAATACCAATTGATTAGGTTTAAGCAACAAAACCACTTAGATAAATTTAGGCAAATGAACCGCTCACTTAGATTTGCAACAATACCAATTGGTTTGGTTTAGGAAAAATGTCATGTTGCACTTAAAATAAGCACGAAAACATGGTAAAACACAAAACTAAATGAACATCATGCTGTATTAAAGGAGAACAAGAAGAACAGCAACACTGATTGGATCATTTGACACCATAAACTCATGTTTATGTTTGCTGAGGTAATAGATTCAGTGACAAGTATGATCATTTCTCACTGACTTCTCCATAATTGGACATATTTTGTAACAGGAGGAGTCACCACCTACTGGCTAGTGGGTTTCACTTTTCACATCCATGGTTTACTGTCTGATGAAATTATAACCACCCCAATCCACCTTCAGCTATCCAGCCCACCCCAGACTCTGCCAACCAATAATAAGCAGATAGAAATGTAGCCCAGCATCTTTACCAGCCATTAATAACAGGGAGAGAGACAAAGACAAAGTCGTAGGAACCAAACAAGTGAGGAAATGAAAAGGAAACAAAGACAGAAAGAAAGGGGGGTGGGGGGTGAGGAAGACAAACGAAAAAAGAAAATGTAACATAGTCCTTGCTGTCAGCCAGTGTGTAATTAAGTTCTGAACTCTGTCACCATCGCTCTGTAGAACTGGTAATTTAACTGGGCCTGAGCCAGGAGAGCAGATCAGGGACAGGAGAGGAAGAAGGAAAAGAAGAAGGAGAGGCATTGAGAGATGCTGGGAGAAGAAGATGAAATCATCAAGAAGAGTGGAGATGAGATGGGAGGAAAAATTAAAAGAGGAGCAGGGGGGATAAAGGAGATGAAGAAACAGGAGAAGAAAGGAAGAAAGTGAGAGGAGACGACAGCAAGAAGAGAGGAAGGAGAGTAGAGGACAACGTGGGAAAAAGAGATGAGGAGCAAGGACTACAAAGAAGCTCATAATTGAACAGAAAACTAGATTTTCCAGTTGGCTTGTATGGAGCTACGAGTACCTCAAAGCTGCCAATTGGCTGTTCACATTAATTTAACAGTCAGAGCACCATTGGGTCAGACTACTTAGTGGCTTCAGTCTATGAAATTAAATACATCTGATCATTTTAGTAGGAGAAAAGCAATATTTAAATCACCAAGAGACCCTCGATGGACTGATTATACCTCTAATTAGGACTCTGTGGGTATGTTCATGTGCATGATTAACATTACATACAGATATACAGTATTTGTTTGAGATTTTAATCTCTGTTAAATTTGCCTGAACAGTCTTGTCTCCTAAAAATTAAGCTGTCATTCAAAGAAACTGAATGGTCAATTATCTGTATTAATGTATTGCATTTGTTTATGGGGTTTCCAATCACTTTTAACCAGGGAAATTTATGTTTATCCATAACTCAAATAGTGTAACAAACATTTTTCTAGTCAATTGAAATAAAGATGCACGCGCTCATATTAAAAAAATGCTATATGGTTTACGGCTCAGTGTCCACACTGAGCCAGATTTTCAAGGGAGGAAGTTGTTCAGCGGGCTCTTTGAAATAAAGTTCTGTTTGACCAAAGTTCAGCTGTGCGGCAGGAGCGTAACCCAGGTGAACAGGGGGTTTAATCTGATCAACTGTGTAAGCTTCTTGTGTGACCGTCAAGTCAAATACTTCAGTCAAATCAGAAAACATAATGATAGAAAAGTAAGAGCCATAGGGAGAGAAAAGTCACTGAGATGAGAAAAGAGGGACTAGAAACGCAAATGGTGAAAGGCAACCAAAGAAAGAACTGTAGTTAAGCAATGGTAAATGGCTTTTCAATGTGCGAGCCTCTTGGGACAAGATGGACAGAAAAAAGAGAGAAGGTTTAAAAAGGAAAAAAAGATGGAGCTGTGACACTGATGAACCTGCTACCATCTTTGTCCTTGCGTGTGAATGTGTATGTGCACATGGTGTGTTTGTGTGCGTAGTAGGGGGGTGGTAAGAGTGTAGCAGATTCACTCCATGGGGAGTCTGAATGGACCATTGCACAAGTGGGACTGTGTGTGTGTGTGTGTGTGTGTGTGAGAGAGAGAGAGAGAGAGAGAGAAAATAAGTGCTAAAGCATTTGACTGAAGGGCAATTAAAGGATAGTGGGTGTGTACGTTCAACCGATGGCTCGTGTGAGGCCACACTGCTGGGTAGCTGGGTATTGACATTGTAATTACCAGTGACTAATGTAAGACCGTATGTGTGTGCATGAATGCGTGTGTGTGTGTGTGTGTGTGTCAAGTGTATTCGCTTGGGGAGACTTGCTATTGACATTGTAATTAGACAAAATGATAAACTATCCCTATTAAGAATAAAGTAGAGCTATACAGTCATGGAAAAAATTATTAGACCACCCTTGTTTTCTTCAATTTCTTGTTCATTCTAATATCTGGTACCACTAAACTTATAATACAATGAACACAACAAAAAATGCAGCTGGTCACATAATACTTTATGTCCTATTTGACATTCTTAAGCTTAATTGATTCCCAGGGTATATAAGAGGCCATTTCATGTCACAAGCAGCACTGCACATGCAAAGGCCTAGAGTGGTTTCCTGCTTACATTCAAGCCGTAGCACAACTCAGAAGTTGTCAGCTCTCACATAATGCCTAAAACAAAAGAATTATGTGAAGCAACAAAGGCAGCCATCTTGGCACTGCTGGAAATTGGCATGAGTGAGAGACAGGTAGCGAAAAAACTGAAGATCTCCAAGACAGCCGTTCATTCCAACAAAAAAAAACAAGCTGAACATGGCACTACCAAATTGCTACCTGGCCGTGGCAGGAAACGTCTTTCTACCCCACGAGATGACCGTGCACTCATCCGTTCCTGTGTCAGGAATCGTCGTCAGACCTCCAGGGACCTTAAAAATGAGTGGGCACTGTCGAGAAATGTGACTTGCTCGGCAAGGACAGTTCGAAACCGACTTGTTGAAGCTGGTTTGAAGTCACACAGAGCATGCAAGAAGCCTTTCATCAATGAAAGGCAGAGGAAGGCCCGGTTACTCTTTGCTCGAGACCACAAGGATTGGACTGTTGATGATTGGGCAAAGGTTCTCTTCAGTGATGAATCCAATTTTGAATTGATGCCCACTCCAGCCAACTTACTGGTTAGGAGGAAGCCTGGAGAAGCTTACAACCCAGACTGTCTTGCCCCTACAGTAAAACATGGGGGTGGATCAGTCATGATCTGGGGCTGTTTCAGTCTGAGTGGAACAGGGCAAATGCAATTGTGTGAAGGCCGAATGAACCAGGTCAAGTACAGGACTACCCTTGAAAACAGTCTTCTTCCATCAGCTGGAAAACTCTTTCCTGCCTCGAATGACTGGATTTTCCAACAAGACAATGCCCCTTGCCACACGGCAAGGTCAGTTAAAGCCTGGATGGAGAACCACAACATTCGCACCATGCCTTGGCCTGCTCAATCACCAGATCTTAATCCAATTGAAAACCTGTGGAAAATCATCAAACTCAAAATGGAGAACCACAAGCCCAAAAACAAAGAAAATTTGTTTGAATTTGTCCAACAGGAATGGGCTGCTGTGACAGCAGAACAATGTCAGAAGCTGGTGGAGAGCATGCCAAGACGCATGGCTGCAGTCATCAAAAACAATGGTTATGCAATCAAGTATTAACTCTTGTGTGTATCATGTGTTTAAAGCAAACAGAAAAGAAAACATGGAATGCTTAAAAGTAGTGTTTTTGGCGGTACAATGCCATAGCTATTGATGTAAGAATTTAAGTAATTTTGGTTATTATCAAGAAAACCATGGAAAATGAATAATCCTTAGTTCTTAAATTAAACTCTCATAAGCTATTTTTGTTGTTATCATTATAATTGTCCAAACAAATATACCTTTAGTTGAGCCAGGCATTAAAATTAACAAGAAACTGAAGAAAACAAGGGTGGTCTAATAATTTTTTCCATGACTGTATATAGTGGCAGTTGGTCCATGCTGCACTGTTGACCCACCCCCATGTTGGCTCCACTGCTTTGCTCCATGGCTGTTGCTAAATAACCAATAGGGATTATATACTTACATCAGATTAGCCCATGACGTATTATCTTTAGAATACAATTTTAAAGGGGTTATAAGTATATTTTTACCTAAAAATTACATTATTTAAAGGATATTTGGGAACATCTTAGCTCTAAACAAAGCTACGCTAATTGTCTGCAGTTCTATCTTCATACTGTACCCAAACCACAGACATTATATTGTTATTGGTTTTCTCATTTAATGCTGTGTATAAAAAATCAACAGGCATAAAAATAAATCAGGGCAAAGCACTAGACTTCAGTGTGCCATGTGGCCTCGCCAAATGTAAAAATTTTATAGACCCTTATGAAGGTGCAGTGGTAGGAAGTGACATAATTTGCACTTTGCATTGATCGCTTGGATTTTATCATAATTTGTACCTTGCATAGGTCTCTTTTATTTTATCATAAGCACCTTGCATTCCTCCTATGTTATATCGTGATACTTTATTTTTTATTTTATTTTCCTCAGTCCTGAATGCCCCTGTGTGTTTCCATCTTTCAAGCTGCTGGAACTGTGAATTTCTCCATGAGAAGAAAGGATCTATCTATCTATCTATCTATCTATCTGTCCATCCTAAGTCGGTGGTGTCTGTGTAGGTTCTCAGTCATCCAGGTCGAGGTAACCACTGAATGAAACCACCAAGACAATAGGTCTCGTTGGGGGGTCATTTGTTTGTTTTCTGCTCCACCAAAGTATCTGGACTGTCTACCAGTCAGTTAGAACTGAAGAAGCCTCTTGGATGAGAGGTGAAACATCTTTAACAAAGCTCAATCAATCCAGTTGACTCTTTTTTGCTCTTTTTGATTTAATGGTGTTCTTGCCCAAACCTAAGTCCATGGCTTTGTCTCCCCCTGCTGGTACTACACCTTAACTGTTTGAGTACCACTGATGTATTTTGACGTCATTTAAAATCTGACGCTTGAGAGCCATTGACGTATTTCAACGTCACAGGTTTTTTTTTGGCAGCAGTTCGCCGATTGCGGTCTCCCGCAGCCTGTGAGTAATGTTGGGGTTTCTGGGAGATGTAGTTGGAGCATAAAGAGATGGTATACGCCACGGAGGTCAAATCAGGAAGTGGAGATGATCGAGATTAGAAAGCAAAACTGAAGCTGGACAAAAAGTGTTGATTTTGGTGAAAAACTCTCCCTCTGATAAAACAAGAATTGAACAAGATGAAATAGAGAGATTCTTCTTTCATTTGAGCTATTCAGTGTTTTCAGGGACATAGTACAAAATATTCTGTGGGTCTTGAAATATGACTCAAAAAATGGCTAGCACTCAAAGAGTTAATATCGATGCGTAATATTAATGCCTCTACAAGGCAAAACATGTCATGGGTCTATTACATGCTTTTACGTGATATTGGTTGAATGAATATGGAGCTAGAGCGACGAGGCGGTCAGCTTCGTTTATGTTAAAGATGTGAAGCAGGACTAGCCTAGCTCTAACCCTACAACATTGGTCAGCCATATGTAAAAGATTTTTGTTTGCTTTGGTGCATTTTTAACAGTTCTGACTAATTTTGTAGCATCTCTCAGCATATTTTTCAGTATGTACTTATGCCATTTTCCTCAACTCCCCCCACCCCCGTGTCTTCCCATCTTTACCCTCCCACTCTTCTTTTGGCACTCATTCGTTTACAATAGAACTTGACAGGGAATCATTAGGTGCATAATGAAAAGCAGCAGACCACTAATATATACCATCACTGTCTATTACAGCCTCCTTAGCCTAAAGACCCTGAATGTAAATGAGGCCATTTTATACTCAGTTAAAGTCTGAGTGGTATAAGTGGTTCAGAAATGCTTTTAGGACACAACCCTGACAGTTCGTATTGTTGCCTCAATGGTCTGAGATGAAAAAAAAACGGCATGAAATATGTAGGAAATAGTCAAGTGTATTCAAATTCAAATAACTATCGTTCAAATGGTTGGATAATTATTTCAGCTTTTGTACGCTGATGAATGACTTTATGTATGGGTTTGAGCGTAAAGGCCAAATTATTGTGATCTTCTGAGACTCTTGCTAGTTATTGCTGCGACGTAGTCAGAGCATAAAGAAAACGGTATACGCCACAAAGATCAAATACGTATGATGAAATAGTCTCTTCTTTCATTTGAGCTATTCAGTGTTTTCAGAGACATAGTAGAAAATATTCTGTGGGTCCTGACTCAATAAGCTGGCACAAGGCACTTTCTGTTTTATGAAATGGCTGGCACTCAAAGAGTTAAGGATTTGATGGATCAAGACTGTAATTGCTTTGCAAGTGACAAGTATTTCTCAAATCTTCATTAGTCATGTCAAGACCAACAAGTCCCAAAGTCATAATCAAGTTATTATGCACCTTTCAAACTCCATTCCATTTTGTAATTTAAAAATTCAGCTATGCTCTTGATTTTTTAGCCAGCACAGACCATTACTATTGCATATTAAACATCAGTCATCTCCAGAGGAAGGCCATGTCATCTGTCTAACAGTGGATCAAGTTGCCCTTGTATATCATCCCCATAGACAGTATATGAGAAGTGGATGTAGTCACTGTAATGTCACCCATCGGTTTGGCATTTTGGTTGCCGTCATCTTGGTTTTTGACTGACACGTCTTGTTTTTGACAACTGCAAGTGACATGAGAGGCTGGAACAAAGTACAACTGACCGCTGAATGAGGCTTTTTAGGCAACCAAAATGTTACACTTTTGAACTGAAAACGCACTGCAAATCGTTTCTAGAAATGATTTGAGCCTATCCCTCCACCAACACTGTACCCTCCATTTTCCCAAAGACTGCGCTGTATGGGTGGGGAATTAAAAGGTAAATTTTCTGAATAGCTTTAATCGTCTATGTAAGACTGTCATTGTTGTGGAACAGGTATCTGTTCCGCTGCACTGTGAAGAAAATCATGAAAGACTAGTAACCTAAATTTAGACTTTTGGAAGGTGTAGTGTCTTGTCGGTGGTGTCTTGTCAAGCATCCCTTGCTTTATGATCTGTTTCACTCTCTGATACTGTATAAATGGACCATAATTTACTAAATGAACATCAAGCTGGATTGAGGAAGACTTGGGTCACTGTCACACCTAACCAAGCAGATTCAGTTCATTTGAGGAGCTGAAAGTTGCAGCATTGTTGCATATATCACTTGTTTCGGTTCTGCTTTCACACTGCAATTCCTGAACACACCAAACTTTCTGAGCATCAACAATTAGGTATGTAATCTCACAGACTACAAACAGGGTGGACGGACAATCTTGTATTGTACTTCATTACATTATTTGAGGGAATGCGACAGCATTAACTTTGCCTACCTACATACTAGTGAACGCAACCGTTACTAAAGCTAGTGTAGCTCCTCAGTTCAAATATTCAATTCAAATTTTTAATTTATAGGTTATGTTGTTCAGACGATTGAGCTAAGCTAGCTAACTGCTAACAGTGGTCACTCGTTGTTTGTTTTGGTTTGCAGTGAGCACTGTACTTCCTCTACCCAAGATGCACTGCGTATAGCGTCACTACGTTATGCACTATGTACATTTGGTCCGGTGAGCCTTCACACTGCATACGAACCACACCAGGGTTCACTTGCAAACGAACCGAGACCCCACGTTTCAAGCGGACCAGAGTTTGGTTCGCACCAGAGTTCATATGAGCTTTCACACCTGCCCAAAATGAGGACAGTGTGAAAGTGGCCTTGAACTCAGCGGGAAAGCTGGTTGGCCAACGATCAGAAGGTTGGTGGTTCAGTTCCTGCCTCCAGCAGTCCATGTGCCGTGGTGTCCTTGATCAAGATACAGAACCCCAATTTGCACCCATTGCTGTGCATTGGTGTGGGAATGTGCACTTTCCTCTGATGGTTAGCTCCCACCATCAGTGTATGAATGTGTGTTTGTGAATGAGCGAATGTCATATGCAGTGTTGAAGCACTTTGAGTGGACTAGAAGGGTGCGATGCAAGTAATCTATTTACACTTGTAATGTGTACTGAGGTGATAAATCAGGTGATAAGGAGGCTCAGTGGTTTTTGCAACCACAAGAGTTGAAAGACTGGAACTTTAGGGAACTTCCACGTTAAATTTTTTTTCAGCATATATATTTCAGCATATATACAAAAATAAATACTGTGTCTGAATTCATCAGATTCATACCTCAACTCTGACTCAGATTATGTGATAATAGCAAATACCACTGGTAGAAAGTGACCAAAAGGATTGACAGAAGTTATTAACAGCAATAATGTGTTGTTTGCTTGTTGGCCTATTTAACTCTGTTCACTTATGCCACCCACCACCAAGATTATGTGGTTGCTTCATCCTGATTTTCTTTTACATATTATCAATACAGCCCAATGTTTGAACTTGTAATTTGTATTTTCCATGTAATTGCAGTACCTATGAAGGCCTTAGTATTGTGACTGTCCTTTTGTTTGCAATGCCTATGAGTGCATGAGGAAGACACACATATCCCTGCACTGCTCCTATATGGGGATGGGGAAACAGATGACTTTTCTCCACTGACAATAGTTGGGAGATTGCAACAGTAATAGAGACATCAGCAAAAGCTATCAAGTTCACTGTAGTGGAATACACAGTCATAGTTGCATGGTCTTTGTACACACACACACACACACACTCAGCTGACTAAACATGTGTCTGAGAAAGAAAGATTGGAAAACTATTAGCTGAAATGTGATCTTAGTGTCTCCATAGACATTGCAATCTTTCTTTCTATCTATAGCACTGGTCCTCCTCTTGCACTCTTTCTATCCATGCACACACACATACAGTACACACAAACAGAATCTACTTTCTTGTCTGTGTCGTTGTAATACAGTACCATTATTGAAGAGCAAAGGGGCTCTGGGAGAGAACACATGTAACAGAGCGAGAGAGGGTCCAATACCAACTGTGATTTGAGACTCCACTACAGATTTAACAGTACTCAGAGAGGCCTGGCTACTAAAAAAAATGCAGCTGACATTGGACCGGGGCTTTTCCCAAGATGAAACTGAACACAAAATAACTAACTCAGGGATCACAGTTCTAAAGCAGACAGCATTTCACAAAGGAAAAAACAGCAAAAGGGTAACTGTCAGTGCCCCAAAATATGTGAGAGTCTTCAATATGGAGTGTTTATGGTGTATATGAAGGGAACTATTCTCTGTGCTGGTAAAAGAGCCAAGTTGAAGAGTTCTATGAGTTTGAGCAGCTGGAAGTGAGGCACTTCACTCCTCCATACTTGGGTGTATCATTGTGTACTACACTAAAATTAAGTGTCCACAAACTTGTCTGGATCGAAACTCTTTTTAATATGTGAAACATAAGCAGTGAAGATTTTGGGAAGAGTTCAAATCTGTGGTTTATTTTTGATTGTTTTCCTCGTTTCATTAATCATACCATCAATCATCATGTCCTAAACACACTTTTAATGCCCAAATACTGTCATTAGCATAATTTCTGCCTTTGGTAACAAAAGATCATTTATTATTGTCATGGGTTTAATGATTGTTGTAATTCATAGTCAATATGCCAGATATAGAAATGACTTCAAGGAGGGTCCTGAACAAAACCAAAAGCCTACCAGCCCTGAGCAAAAATACAATCAATGTTTTAAAAAAAATCTGCCCACAAGGAAAAGTTACATTACAGAAAGGATCAAAAACTGCAACTGCAAAACCTCTACCCTTCTGACATTATCCTGACAGCAATATTCAACTGAGTGACAAACTCCTGACAAAATAGCTCACAATGAACAGTGTGGGTGTAAGCAGGAAGCAAAAGTAGAAGTGTGGCTCCTTAGCCTTTATGTCCCCCCAGTTAGACTGTGACTTACTGCAGGTTGCCAGATTGAACACCAAGAACACAAGGAAGTCAGAGGAAATACTGCTGAACAAGTAGGTGATCGCAGAATAAAAATGAATGCAAATGAGGAAGTGCCTTAAACTTGTGTTGAGAAAATTAACCTACTTCTCACTTAACTTACTACCTCTGTAAACATTTGAAACATGAGTTAATGGTCTCAGTCATTAGTCCCAAGTCTTCTTCAATACAGTGTGATCTCCATTCAGTAAATTATGGTCCCATTTAGAGTCAAATAGACCATAAAGCAGGGGACTTTGTGATTGACAGGTTGAGACCACAGTTATCAATGTTTTCATCTTACTACTTTAACTTTCATAGTGCACTTTGTGTCACTTCTGTTTGCAAAAAACAACATACCAATGGCTAAATTTCTTATTTCAAAAAGGCAGTCCATAAACCAAGTGACAAAATGATGACTACATCTACACAGTCTATGAGCCTAACACACAGCACATAATAACCGAGTTTACCACCTTCACCTATGGGATGGGGTAACTGTTAGCATGTTTATATGCCAAACTATAATTGCTTGATACTATTTTCAGTATTGGTACTGTCAGCTTGTTAACAAGCCAACATTATCATTTAGTTCAAAACACAGCTTGGTTCCAGTACAGTCTGCAGAGCTGTTGGCTTGGATGTAAACTCGTAGTCTTGTTTTGATTAGATAAATTATCTTGATTCAGCCTTCCCAAAAAAAAAAAATCCTCCAAATTTGTACTCAAATCTGTGATGGGTGGGTTGAGAAAGCACTGGCTCAAACTGCTTTGAGTCCATTAGAATTTGACTCAATGACACCGATAATGATTCCCTCCCAGGTTGATGAACTCTCTCGATCACAGTGTGTGTACCCAGTTGAATTTCTAATGCTCATGGTTGTCCATGCAATTCAGTCGTGATTTCCACTTGTATCTAAAAATTAAGGCTTCTTTGAACACTCCAGACTGTTTAGTCTCCTAAATCCACCTGCTTTTAGATCAAATAGCATTTTTTTGGAGAATAATGAATCTGTGTGTGTTAAGGGTGGGTTTTACATCATGTGTTTTTAGCTGTTTCCTGGCTATTTTCTCCTCCTGGGTGTCAGGTTCCTCCCAGGCAGTGTCAGATTGTTGCTGGTCTTCAGTTCTGATTACACACTTCCTTAATCAAAGCTTCGGATGATCATGGAACCACTTCCTCCTTCCAGGGGCAACTTACACTGTTGGCAATACCATTACTTAGAGAGGTACCTGGCATTTAAATTAAAACTAGAAAAGACAAATTTGTATTGACTGGAAGCTGCAGTAAATGCAAAAGTTTTCTTCACCACTCACACACACTTTTCTTCACCACTCACACACACTCACACACACACACACACACACACACACACACACACACACACACACACACACGATGCTGACACAGTTACACTGATATGACACATTTTTATGTACTGTATACTAGGGGAGGGAATCTCTTGGCACTACACAATTCAATTCAATGATTATCAATGCATTTGGATGTAATAATATTTTATGTAAATGTATTTTTTATTTTTGTTTCCTTGCATGATTTAAATGTGTGTGTATATATATATATATATATATATATATATATATATATATATATATATATATATATATACACACACACACACACATTTGTGACTCAGTTTGCTAATCACTGCTTGCTTTTGTGATGTTCATTAACATTGAGTTCCAGCCGTTTTATAAAACAGAAAGTGCCTTGTGTCTGTTTTTTTGGCCATTTTGAGTCAGTGAATTTTGCTGGATGTGAAAATAAGCTACTATATGTTTGTTATAATGTCACAAATCAATTCTGTTGTGTTTATAGCTTGTTGCACTGCATGTAAGAGGCCAAAAATTTTGAATGTACAGTTTCTATACTATTTGAAAAGTACAAATGCAGTTAAAAACTGCAGAAGTTTGTTAAATACTATTGTCTGAAAGTTGTGGTGTGTCCATTTTGGGAATGCTGCTGTTTAGCAGGCAACTCAAAGCACTTCAATGCAAAATTTTAGATAAAAAAAAAAAATAGAAAGCAAAAAGAAGTATGTGTCCATCCAATGTAGAAAAATTGTGATGTTACAAAATCTCAAACTTAACCTTATAGTTATTATAGTAGTTGGCCCTACAGTATTTCATGCCGTTAAGAAAAGAACTTTTTGTCAAACAAGAAAAACAGGCATGTAAAAATGGGAGTATTGTTTTGGATCCGTAAAGTTTCTCTTTTAATGTTTTTCATTTTTATTATTTTTTTTTTTAAATTATAAATATTTTATTTAAATTTTTCATAACAAGCACTTTACTTACCCCACCGACGTGCCAACGTCTGCCGAAACAAATCGACAGAGCTTCTATTTTTGTCGGACATCGTCAGGAAGTCACGTACAGACACAAAATAAAACATCCATCCATCCATTCTGTTCCTCTTATCCAGGGGTCGGGTCGCGGGGGCAGCAGCCTAAGCAGGGAAGCCCAGACTTCCCTCTCCCCAGCCACTTCATCCAGCTCTTCCGGAGGGATCCCGAGGCATTCCCAGGCCAACCCGGGAGACATAGTCTCTCCAGTGTGTCCTGGATCATCCTCGGGGTCTCCTGCCGGTGGGACGTGCCCGGTAAACTTTACCAGGTAGGCGTCCCGGGGGCATCCCAACCAGATGCCCGACCCACCTCATCTGGCTCCTCTCGATGTGGAGGAGCAGTGGCTCTACTCTGAGCCCCTCCCGGATCTCTAAGGGAGAGCCCGGACATCCTGCTCAGGAAGCTCATTTCGGCCGCTTGTATCCGTGATCTTGTTCTTTCGGTCACGACCCACAGCTCGTGACCATAGGTGAGGGTAGGAACGTAGATCGACCGGTAAATTGAGAGCTTCGCCTCCGGCTCAACTCTTTCTTCACCACGACGGACCGATACAGCGTCCACATCACTGCAGAAAAGTTGCACCGATTCGGCTGTCGATCTCACGCTCCCTTCTTCCCTCACTCGTGAACAAGACCCCGAGATACTTAAACTCCTCCACTTGGGGCAGGATCTCATTCCCAACCCGGAGAGAGCATGCCACCCTTTTCTGACTGAGGACCATGGCCTCAGATTTGGAGGTGCTGATTCTCATCCCGACCACTTCACACTCAGCTGTGAACCGCTCCAGTGAGAGTTGGAGCTCACGGCTTGATGAAGCCAACGGAACCACATCATCTGCAAAAAGAAGGGATGTGATGCTGAGGCCACCAAACCGGACCCCCTAAATGCCTCGGCTGTGCCTAGAAATTCTGTCCATAAAGGTTATGAACAGAATCGGTGAGGGCAGCCTTGGCGGAGTCCAACTCTCACTGGAAACGCCGGCAGTAAGTCGGACAAAATAAAACATCCAGTTTATTTTGAAAATAAAACAATCTGTCTTCATGGTAGATCATATAATCGATTTCCTTCTACTCAGTGGACACAGGGTGGTTCTCTTTCACTGACACTCCGCTATAACCCACTATAACGCATGATTATACGTGAATTTGTGAGATCTCGTTATTCAGCGTTAGTCTTATACCAGCTGTCCAACGGAGCAGCAGCGGGCGGATATGGTGCATGTTGATGGACGTCGGACATCGGCGTCATTCCGCATTCCAGTGGAAATTAGGGGTTAAGCTTGTATATGTAAGCTATGTTCTATCAATAATTACTGTGCAAAATATCATCTACTTTAAAACTGCTTCCTCACCCTTGTTGTAGTAAGTACAACATTTAATATATGCCCTAATTTTAGGTGTATATCTGGATAATCTGTGTTTATCCCCCTGCTTTTCCCTTCTGACCATTTTTCAATTAAAAAACACTAATATCCCCAAGACTGCTTTGCCCTAGTTATTAGACAACCACACACACACACACACACACACACACAATCTCCAGTTTATCTGAGCACTGTGGTGCCTTCAGCATCTTCTCCTACTCATGCCTAAGTACACACACTGCTTGATTGAATTAGAACACTAAATAGTGTGTGTGTGTGTGTGCGTGCACTTTCCCTGTTTAGAACTGCTTTGTCCCTGTGTGTGTGTGTGTTTATTTATTTGCACCTGGTGTTCATCACGTGTGTGTCTTCTGGCGTGTTCTCTCTCTGTTCGTCTCAAACCGGATGATGCTGTTTGCTGTCAGAGGAAGGTAAATAGAGACAGTCATCTGTGTGAGAACTATATCATCATGTTCATTATGTTAGTGTGTTTGGGCATCTGTTTAAGTGTGATAGTGTTTGTGTCTCCATATTGATGGCATCCAGCATATTAGTATTGCATTTTCAACGATATCAGTGAGAGACGTTGCAAAGGAAGCAAGAATGAATCTTATATATCTTCAAAAAACAATGCATACTGTGCAAAGTATTCAGACACTTTTATTTTTTCACATTTTGTTATATTGTTATATTGCGTCTTTATGCTAAAATAATTTAAAACATTCTAGTGTTTTCCCAAGAATCTACACTCAATACCCTAGAATGACAAACTGAATTTTAATAATGTACAAAATAGGGCTGTGGAAATTAATGCGTATTAATTCAAATTCAAAATTCAAAATTTAATACAATTAACCCATCTGCAGTACAGAATGACTTTGAATGTCTCCAACTCATTTCAGGCAGTTGGTCCAAGTAGTAGCGGCTCAAATGGTCAGTTGATCTGGACAGGAAGTAGAAACAACCAGACTAGTTTCTACTTCTGCGTCTCGTCTCACTGGACACTACAGAGTCTCTGAGTCTCTGCAGACCTCTAACAGACCAGTAGATGCTCCTCAGTGGTTGGTCCACACCGAGGCTCTCTGTCTGTCTGTGAGCGACGATGCAGCTTTTGGATTAAAAACATCCAATGTCCAATTCCAACAACCTCCCCCACTGTTTGCGTTCTGATCAGTTTATGAGCTTCCACAGTCAACAAATATCCACGTCTATAGTCTCCAACTGGAGGTGACACAGCATCATTCAACCCCGACACACAGGTAGAGTGGAGCAGATAGACGAACGATGGTTGATTGTGGATAAATGATTGTTGAAAACTAAGAGACAAAACAGTTTTTGTTTCAAGTTGTTTTGTTGAAACTAGAAGAAAAAAATTATCTTTATTGTCTTTAAAAAATTGTACAATGTACAATTTCAATGTACAAGAATAAAATGAGTATAAAAATAAGAAATGGGCATGAAAATAAACAAAATAAGTATAAAAAAATCCTTATTTACAAATATGAATATGAATTTACAACAACGATAAATACTGAAAATATGAACAGGAAGTATACAACTGTATTGCACTGTAAGGTGTTTAATAAACACTGCTTGCTCATGCAAGTGAAATGTGATTAATATAACACTTTTACAGCCATAGTTCAGACTCTTTACTCACTTGCAGCTGAAGCACCTTTGGTAGAGTTTACGGCCTCCTGTCTTCTTGAGTATGATGCCACAAGCGTTGTACGCCTGGATTTTGGGATATTTTGACATTCTTCTCTGCAGATCATATGAAGCTCTGTCAGGTTGGAAGGGGACTGAAAAGGATTTTTCATTTTTTTCTCCAGAGATTGGGTTCCAGTCTGGACTATGGCTTGGCCACAAAGGACATTCACAGTTTTGTCACAAAGCCCCCTCAGTATTGTCTTGGCTGTGTACCTAGGGTCCATTGCCATGTTGGAAGGTGAATCAGATCAGATTTTCAAGTCTATTTCTGTACTTTGCTCCATTCAGGTTTCCCTGAACCCTGTCTAGATTCCTTGTGAATACTGTCTTGGTTTAATCAAACCTGAGAATTTTGTTTCTAACAGTCTGAGAGTCCTATGGGTGATTTCATGTGTCTTTCACTGAGGAGGCTTCCATCAGGCCACCCAGTGCTGCAATGACAGTTGACCTTCTGGAACTTTCTCCCATCTGCACACAGGATGTCTGCCAGAGTGACCATTGGATTCGTCATTGTGTCTCTTACCAAGAGTCATTTTCCCTGACTGCTCAGTTTGGTCGGACGGGAAGAGTCTTTAATATTCTTCAGTAGTTGTTTCAACTACTTGATTTGATTTATTCGTCAAATATCTTCTGCACTTAAGTAACACCACTTCTATGGTTATGTTGAGCCAAATGTTAAAGATAAGAAAATAAAATAAGATAAGATAGAACTTCATTCATCCAAAAATTCTTTCACAACAGTTGCCATACACAGTAGGAAAAAGTAAGGAGCTTTAAAGCTTTTAAATATATATACAGTGCAAAACCAGCAATCTAAACAATACAACAATGTACAAAAATATTTGTATACATCACAAATAAATATTATTTGTCAAGTAACTTCCACACTTACGTAACACCACTTCTATGGTTATTTTAACTTAAAAGTTGATTTATTTGTCACATAACTTCTGCAGTAACACCACTGCCGTACTTATTTTAAGCAGGACCACAATCTCTACTAAATAGTTTTAGTGCCTAAATCCAGCCAAATTGTTTCTTGTTTGGATAGAATTTTATTTTCAAAAGACTATAGATATTTAATTAGTGGGAATTAACCCATGTTGCATTGTACAAGCACACACAACAAATTAGGGATTACTTTACTACGTAAGCTATCATACCAACCGCTGTATGACGATATGTTGACATCACACTATAGTCTGGCAGTGGAGTATGAGGACGATGATAGTAAAATAGGAACAGTTGTAAAAGGCAAATTATAAACATAGAAGTCAATATATTGTTTTACTCATTTTAAGATAAGTTAACATTTACTTATTCCCCCTCAATTGCTACACTGGATCTCACAAATTAATAACAATTAATATCCAAACATCTTTGTTTGCTTATGTGCTGAGCTAGCTAACTTTCGAAGCACCTTCAATGGATTCATTGAGTGAGTGATGTCTTCCACTTTGTTTAATTACCCAGCATTGATTGTCTTGCTTTTTTGGCTTCAGAAAACCCCAAAAAAACATGACATCTCCTCTCTAAACATTGACAATCTCTCCTGTCAGACTTTCAGGTTCAATACCATTGAAAAGCTTGGTCATTTAGGGTTGCTTTGTGTTCAGAAAAACACTGATGCCTTCAATGCGAAAAACAAATTATCCGTACTGAAACACGGGTATCTTATTGGCACTGGTATCAAACACAATTTGCACCCTTTAATGTAGCGCTTATTCACAATATTCCAGCTGTGTTTTCCACTGCTGCTAGTAAATGCAGCCAGAAACACAAATCCAAAGGATAGACAGGAGCATAAAGTGATCTAGTAGAGGGGCAATATCTGAGAAGAAGAAAATAATGTTTGCAAAGTTTTCTGTCAACTCTTTCCACATATTGTTGCTTTGGCAGGCATCAGATATAAGACACAGTTGGATAAGAAGGCAAGCTTAATAGTTTGTGCAAATACAGACGTTTCTTTTTGCCCCAAAACGCTGATGTGCTGAAGATGCAGAATCCTTTAGAGTAAAGTGAGACAACTGCTTTCAACACTGCATCTGCCCTGACTGTCATTTCAGAGCGGGTGCTGTTTGGCAGAAGAGACAGAAAGACTGATTGACTGCAGAGAGGGATTATTATATTCAATACTTACTTTCAAGTGCCAAACTGCATTCAGAACATTATGTTTCCTCTGCCAAATGATCTGCTCAAATCTAATTAGCATCATAGAACCAGACAGTGCTTGGATTTTCCCCTCTCTCTTGCTCTCTCTCTCTCTTTCAAAGTGTTTACTTGAAATAAACTGATGATTTTCTGTCCGGATGAGTGATAAAGTAGACAGTAGAAAACAGTTTATTTCTCGATCTCCCTATTGCTCTCCCTGTCTCTCTCTGTAATGAGGTTCTCCTTAATTACATTTTAATGGGCTGGAAACAGCTGCTAGTGGTTTATCTCTCTTCTCATCCCTCTTTCCCCCTTTATCTCTCCCTTTGCTGGGCCATCTAAACCTTTTGTCAACTTCCCAGCGCTCCTCTCTTTTCTCTTATGATCAAGGTCAGGCATCCTCAAAGTAATGATGATTAAAAGTACTCCTCAAAATTGTGTTTTCTTAACTCTTTCAGGATGAGCGAGGTCTGTGTGACATTTACTTTGTCCAATGAATGTGAAATGAGAGGAACAAAAGCTTTACTTCACTGCCGGTTATTACCCTACCCTTCATTCCTTTAAACATTTCTAATAATTTCTTAAAAAAAAAACTTCTATGTCTTGTTTAACTAATTTCAAATTTCCTGGAAAATGTATGTAATTTGGAAGTATTTCAGAAGTTTAATTTGGAAATAATTTTAGAAGTTTAATTTGGAAATAATTTTAGAAGTTTAATTTGGAAGTAACTTGGAAATTTTTATTTTTAGTATTTTATTATCTATCTATGTATTTATTATCTATTGTGATTTTTTTTTTTTTACATTAATGTGCAACTCTTTATTGCTGCTCTGTGTGCCTTAATTGTCTCTCTGGGACACATAAAGTTTTTTGAATTGAATTGAATTATGATATTAATTGTATTTTTGAGAGATAACCTTCTTTGTAGTAGCTGTCACACAACTAAAAAGTTTTTAGTGTGGTTGTTAAGCTATATTGATTGTTGAGTACGAATCAATATTTGCTTGGGTTAAAGTTATCGGTCCCGTCACAATTTTTTTTAAATGAAAAAAAATATTTTCAGAAGTGCCAACTTTCTGGCAGTTTTTTTCTCAAGTCACTCAAGTATGAATATGAAAGCAGATGTTTATGGCTAAATGTTAAACCGCCTGTGTTTTTGGAGCGGCTTCTCAGAAATTCATGTTAAAAAGCTCAGATTTTTCCAGATGTGTGCTGGTACGTTTTTTCAGGCAATCCTCTGGGTTGCGCCCTGGGTGAGAAACATTAGATAGTCATCCAAATAGATGATTAAATGCAAAGGGGGTGCTAGTCTATTATACAATGGGTCTTAGATTGGAGATGAAATAAATAATGTTGTCACAATATAATATAATAAAATAAAAAGAAAGAAAAGTGCCATATGGCTGCTCGTCCTCAGGGTGTTATCACATCCGATTCCACATTAAACACAATCGTGCTTACATGTTTCTTTATAATGCTGATGAAAAGAATGCACATTTCTGTTTTTGTGCACACAGTTTTTGTCGTGACTCTTTATGGAGTTTTATGCATTTGGCTCCCAGAGGGCCCAACTCCTCAGCAAAGATTCAAATAAAAAAAAAATGGTGAAATGTTCAGCACAGGTTTTATCCTGCAGGACACACACACACACACACACACACAGTGAAACCTGTGAGAGGTGCTCTTATTAAGAGTTTCTCTTTTTGTTCTGCTGAGCTAACCACGTACAACTACAGTATGTCTCCACCAAACTTTCCTAACTTAATCTTTTGTGCTTCCTAGACCTCTGTCCTCTCTCTCTCTTTCTTTCTCTTTTGTCTCTTACTGGCTGGTTTGTCATGAAGGAATGCCAATAGCGGAAATGGTGACAGTGGAGACATTGTGACAGAACATAAGGAGCTGCTGTCGTCTATCCATACAGAAAGTAACATCTCTTTATACCGGTCTGTGTACTCTTTATACAAAAGAGAGGGAAAGCAGACTATTATAGTTGAAGGCAATCACACAGGTGTTTCTAGTCCCAACAACCACACAGTCCTCCACACTCAGAGGTAGTGAGTTTGACAGGCTTAATTAGACACTCTGGGGAACAGGAGACTCCCAACTGTCTGATGCTCCACAGCAATTAGCCTATATCGATCGACCAAAGGAGAGAGAGTGAGAGGAGCAAAAAAGGGAGAATAAGGGAACAAGTAAATGGAAGGGAAGGAGAGGAGGTAGAAAAACACACAAATTCCCAACAGTCTTTAAACAAAATCAACCCAGCACATTGTTAAGAGTTTAGTCCATTGTCAGCTTGTACTGTATCTTTTAGCAGACTATCTCTACAAAACAAACCATGAACCACAAATCATTTCACACAAACGCAATGAACTGATAATCCATCATATCTTTCTCTGATTCTAACCGACTTTGGTGCAACACACACACACACACACACACACACACACACACACATATACAGGTTAAGCATCTTCTTCCTCAGTTTGCTGTTATGAAAGTATGAATAGATGGTCTCTCCCAATGAGATTCAATTATGCTCCTTGGAATGTGTGTGTGTGTGTGTGTGTGTCTCAGTCCGAAACAATTTTGCGTCGCCAGTGATAACCTTTAAGTGGCACTTCAAATTGACTTATCTTAAACTAAGCTGCTAATCTTAAAATGAGGGGATAATCTCTGACTGCCTGATGATCCAATATTAGGATTAACACTTCATGCCAATTCATGTGCAGGGCCAGGTCACAGTGGACTGATAAAGGTGTGTGTGTGTGTGTGTGTGTGTGTTTTAGAGAAGTTTAGAGTGTGTGTGTGTGTGCGCTTACGACGGGGTCAATTCACTTTCTAAAAATCTGTGTGGGTGTGTCATTGTTTCTGTGTGTGTTAGATGGATTGTGTCAAGGTGACCGTCTGGGGGTTAATAACTAGTGACCCATAGGAGAGACCAGAACTGGGGGGCTTAAACTCCACACACACACACACACACACACACACACACTTACTTTATGCTCTCGGTCTCACTTAATTCTTCTATTTCGTGTTTCTCTTAAACTGTAATGGTCTCTGCTTTTTGAAATTGATTTGACAGTTTTGTTCTCATCAAGGAATAACACAAAACTGTGGGACCATACTGTATGTGTGTGCGTGATAACATCATGTAAAGTCTGGCTTTGGCAATGGATTCTTTGACCTTGAGTTTTCCTCATCCTTTCCTCATTTTTAGATTTGATGCAGGAAGGATTTCACATATATTAATGCTTAAACTAATGCCACATTCACATCTGTGTTTTCACTGTGGAACTACAGCCAGGAGTTGATTAGCTTAGCATGAAGCAGGAGGAGACAGTTATCCAGGCTCTAATCCTCCTACAGACATATAAAGCTGACTGATTAACATGCTTAACATTAACAACCTCAGGGTTGGCAGTAACTCAGGGCGGTTTCACACCTATGGTTCATTTGCTCTGGTCCGAATCAGGGACCAACTTGTTACAATGTTGATTGCCTCGAGTTTGGTTTGTGTTCACATGGCAGCATTCACAACCGGACCAAAATGTGTGATGCGTGAGGATACTGCTCTCTAATTGGTCAGAATTTCCTTGTGGAAAACTCCGGGAAGTAAACAAAGAGGAGCAGACTCCAAAGCGCTAATTTCCAATTTTACAATGGAGGTAAAGCTACGCGGGTTGCTCTTGGTCCTGGTCATTGTGTATTACATTGTTTGCACTTATCACTGTAGGCAGACCACTGTAATACAGTTTGAAAATGAGGCAAGACTGAGACTGGAAAATAATGTCATGATGCACTTGGAGTCGCTGACGATGCATATCAAGACAGTTCAGGCGGAGGCGCGCAGTAATCCTTCTGAAACAATGCACAGCGCAGCTGGCTACGGGAGGCGGTTTAGTCCAAAACAGGCAATGCGCCCTGCAGTTGGGCGTCGGATCGAGGTTGGATCATGTTCACACCACAATCGAACCGCACCAGAGTTTGTTTGTAACCGGACCAAGACCACCTCTTCAATGGGGTCTCGATCCGGTTGTTTTGGTGCGCATTCGACTGCGATTGCTGTGTTCACACCTTCCCAAAGCACCAAGGGGGTAAAGGCTCCAGGGTTTGATTCAACCGAACTAATCAAGGCAGGTGTGAAAACGCCCTCAGTCTGTAGGGGCTGGGAACCAGAAGGTCGTCCGTTCGAGTCCTGCTCAGACTGTTAGTGGAGAGGTGCCACTTCCTCTTCCTAGGCAATGCCAAGGTGCCCTTGACTAAGGTACCAAATCCCCAACAGCATGGACCACTTTTACATTGCAACCTTCAACATTTCCCGTTTCACAAAAAGTAATGTAAAAAAAGGCAAGTTGTGGTTATTGGCGGTGCATGCTGTAGCTCTTTCTTCTTTCTTCCTGCTGTCTCTACTGGTTGCCTCACATGTCAGCAATAACAAGTTCTCAGGTTTATATGTCGACAAAATAAACAAGATTCAGCATGTTAATTTGTAAATATAAGGTAGCATAATAGGCCCATTTCACAGTATGAAAAAGAACAGTTAACGATAGCTGCATTTTATTCAGGGAGGCCAGTTTCAAGATCCTGGTGTTGGATGATGGCTCACTGTCACACATGCCTGCTGTGAAAAGGATCCATTGAGTTCTGGCTTGTGCCCCATAGTTAAAGCTCAGACATGAGGATGGCGTTAATGTTCTCTTCTGACTCTTGGCAAAACGCTGAACTGTGCCTTGAAAGTAGGGCGCTGTCTTGCTGCAAAGCTGTAGCAAGAAACTAAACTATACAGGTTTTTGGCATGTAATTGTCACTTGCACATTTTTAAGATGGGTAATTTATTTGTTTTGCAATGAATGAGAAGTTAACCATTTAGTCCACAGGGCCCCTCCATTTTAAACACACCCATTCAGTCACTTGCTCATCATGAGAAGCCACTTCCTCCAACTGAAGTACGCAAGTCCAGTTGACTCTTTTTTTGCTTTTTGACATTACAAAGTAGTGTAGATTATATTTGTGTGCAACTCAGTAATGTAACATGTTAGTGTTGCTAATTTAAGTCATCATATTACAGTTACTAATCATAAAACCATGTTGTTAGTGCCTTACTTTACGTCTTTCAACTGTCTGCTTTACAGAAGGCAGAAAAAATGTTATCAAATGTCCCTTTTCATGCAGGTTTGATCAGCATTCGACATGATGTGACTTTGACTTTAGCTCTCAAACTCATGGATGAGGAGATGGAACAAAGATGGAGGAGAGCGGTGGAAATATGAACATCACTGAGAATTTGTTGCACGAAAGGACAAGAATGTGACAGTAAAGTGTAAACCAGGACTGTAGCCTTACACATTTTTCTATGTTTCAACTGATGTTCACAACTCGGCTGTCAGCTATGTGATATTACAGTGCTTTATATTCCACTACATAACAGACAGGCCCACACAACGATGAATCAACAACTGCAGGAAATTTGTTGAGAACATCCAGGACATCAGGAGGACTATTGCTTTGTGACCTCTTGTCCTTCCCTTGCACATAGAAATTTACTTAGTTTCAAGGGTATTTCAAACATTGACATGCACATAAATACACCGACAGAAACCATAGCACTACAACAATGTAAGTGAATTTAACATACACTCCTGAAGTATATTTCCCCCTGTTACCACCGTTCTCATATACCTTAACGTAACTTATTAAAAGTGACAGTATAAATAAAAGAAAAATGTTTTACATTTATGTCAGACTTGAAAAAGGCATATAGCAATTCTGTCTCCTGTGACTACAGTAAATCTGTTTTGAAAGAAACATAATGCCACCTGGATTACCTTTTCTGTGAACTTAATGAGGAAATGTTGATAATTAACGTAATCTGGCAAAGGTTGATACTGTTTCATGTCGTTTTCCCAGAACATTCATTTGCAGTGTGATCAAACATTTTCATGATTATGTTTAGGCACCTTGGACTGTTTGTGTGTGTGTGTGTGTTGTGGGGTTTGGATTGTGTTCCATCAAAAGCACACACACACAAGACACACAAACAGTGTAATTACCTACATGCCATAGTACAAGCTTTTTCGTCTGGAATCTTGGAGTCCATTTAACACTGGAAATAGATACAGGTCAGGAAGTTAAAACACTGGCATGCATGTGTGTGTGTGTGTGTGTGTGTGTCTGTGTGTGTGAGAAAGAAAGAGAGAGTGCCACCATGCACATCAGTGTGTGTGAGTGGTAGGTTTTTGTAGGTTTTGCCCCCCAGTCTAATTGAGTTTTCAAGGAGCTCTTATCCTTTGAGAGAATAGTGCAGCATTTGTCTGTGTGGAAGGGTCTGAGGTTACATGCATGCGTCTATTGTATTATTGTATGTGTACAAATATGTCTTATTTTACACATCCATCCATTTTCTACCACTTATCCTCACGGGGGGGCGGGGATTTTTGGATGGTGGGAGGAAGCTGGAGTACCCGGAGAGAACCCACACAGACACAGGGAGAACAGGCAAACTCCACACAGAAAGACCCCGGGCTGGGAGTCGAACCCGGTACGTTCTTGCTGTGAGGCGACAGTACTAGCTACTTTCTATATAGCAATAAAATCACATATTATATAAATATATAAACCAGCCATTAAATGCTATATTAAATATGAAAATTACTCACAAAATTGCTACAATGATTAACAAATGAATGCTGTTAAAACAACAGAATAAACAGTGCCAGTCCATTTTCTTGTCTCCTCCCTCTTCTTTTTCTTATATATTACAGCACTAAATACATAAAAACATTTCTTCTTCCTTTAATAATAATGTCACCATCTCTCTTCTCGTACCTGCTCATTTATCTTTCTAAGGTGCCATTTTACTCAAGAGCTGTGAAAGAGCTCACACATCTCATAACGCTCATAGACTGCATAAGTACGCTCATGTACTCATACAAACTATTAAAAATGATATAACATCCTTATGTAGTCTCGTTGTGGTGCAGTTGCCTTCAAGATTCATGTGTTTGCTGAGAGAAACTGTGGTGTGTTCTTGGTGGTTTCAGAACGTAAATCGGTTTCTATGACCTGGCCAGAGGCACCTCCTGTGCTGTAGACAAAGTGTATTTGTGGTGTAATTTGGGTGTGTTTGTCTGCTGGAAAGGTCAGCATCTACCCCCCATTATTTTACTGAAAACTCACCTCCAACTGTTTTCTGGAATAAGCTTGTGCACCCTCTGCACAGTAACTGACACTGAACTGGACTCCAGGGTTTTGGATATGCTGCAACCTCTCCCTCCATCTTGTTGGGTTTGATTGAGTAACCTGGGACACCTTCGCTGTGTTCCACGGTTAGTTCACTCATTGAGTGCCAGCCCTTTTATAAAACTGAAAGTGCATTGTGCCAATATTTTTGGCCAATTTGAGTCATCTTTCAAGACCCACAGAATATTTTGTACTATGTCTCTGAAAACACTGAATAACTCAAATGAAAGAAGAGACTCTCAATTTCATCATGAAAAAAATATTTTTTTACCTTGTTCCATTCTTGTTTTATTAGAAGTTGAGCAGAGGCTACTTTCACCAAAAAGACCACTTTTTTTCTCGATTCCAATTGCTCTCTGATCCTGATGTCTCCACTTCCTGCTTCGATCTCTGCGACTGATGGTGCATTCCATTTGTAATCTTGAATAGGAATTTCCAGGTCGGACGTGTCAACGAAAATGCCCCCGAAGTTGGACAACCAAACCAGACTTGTCCACAATGTCATAATCCAAGGTGGCAGCACCATGTAGCGTAAAAATTTACAGCCTAAAGTACAGTCAAACATTTTTCCCCCACATAGAATTACCCTGGAGAACAAACATGCCCTCTGCGTCTTCTTTGTTCCTCTTCAGTGTGTTTGAGGTGGACCTCATATTGCACCATTAGTTTTTTGTATTCCAACAGAGTAAGCACCAACAAACTCATTGGAGCTGCCCATCTTGGTTTTCTGACTTGTTTACTGGAATGCCATCAACTCAGGTGTCACTTTATGTTCCAGCTACATATCCCAGAAGCCCCAAAATTACTCACAGGCTGTGTGAGAGCGTCCTTTTGTGCCAGCTGCCAAAAAAAAAAAATTGACGTATATACAGTATATATATATCAATGTGTGTTAATTTGTATGTATGTATGCTTGAGTGCCACTGACATATATGTATGTCAAATTGGCAAGCATTTTTTTACGATGAAACAGAGATTCTCTTCTTTCATTTGAGCTATTCGGTGTTTTCATAATACAAAATATTCTGTGGGTCTTAAAATATGACTCAAAATGGGCAAAAATGCTGGAACAAGGCACTTTCAGTATTATAAAATGGCTAGCACTCAATGAGTTGAAAAAAAAAACATTAATTTCAATTGTGAGTCAATTGTGTTTTTATTTCATGTATTTTGTAGGAGGGATCTTCATAAACAGGAATTTGGTGCAAAACCATCATGATTTTTAAAAAATACCTTAAAATCCTAATTATACAATTAAAGGTCGCCTATTATGAAAAAATTCACTTTATAAAGGTGTTGTAACAGTAGTATGTGTCCCCATAGCCTGTGAATGAGGCCCCAGGAGTGAAAAAATCTGTCACCTCCTTCCCCTGCTTGCTCCTTTTCTTTGCCAATGTGTGCTGAAACAGGTGAGTCTAAAATCTCCCCCTTATCTACACAGATAAGGGGAATGCCCCTCCTTCCAGTAGGGGACACTGCCTTTGAACCGCTCCTGGGTATGAGTCCTCCTCTAAAGTTAAAGTTTCTCCTTGCAAACAAACCTGAGAAAGTTAAGAGTAAAGCACGGCAGCTGCTCTGTTGTTGGCTGCTTCAACGAACACAGCACGCTATTTTTACTCATTTTTTACCCTGTAGGGTTAGCAGTACGAACTGAGCCCCGGAGGTTCGAGGCTCGGTTAGCACTGCACCAATAGCTCCGGTCACCTCGGTTCGTACTGCAGCAGTAGCTCCAGAGCTCTGGCAAGCAATAGCTGCAGTGCCAACCGAGCTAACCGGAGACTCGGAGCTTGGTTAGTACTGCATAAATAGCTCTGGTTAGCTCGGTTAGTACTGCAGGAGTTCCGGTTAGCAGCAATAGCTGCAGTACTAACCGAGCTTCGAGCTAATTGAATCTTTGGTTAGCACCACAGCAATAGCTGCAGCTCCGGACCTTCGCATATATAAGTAAATAGAAGCGCAAAGGAGCTCTGGTTAACTCGGTGCTGCAGTGCCAGCCGGAGGTCCAAAGGTCCGGTTAGCTCGGTGCAAAACATTGGGGAGTTCTGGTGGTCCCTGAATAATTAATATCAGGAGACATTCAACATAAGCTCTGTGAGCACAAGGCTCATTTGAAGCTAGTGTTATTCACTTATTTGTAGTTGTGGTGACTCTGATTACTGTTGACGGTACTGTCCATGCACAGCAGAGTAACGTTAGCCTCTTTAGCCACTGCCTGTATGCATCTAGAAGTAAACAGAAGTGCACGGTAAAGGCTGGAATATACTTCTCCGACTGTGTAGTACGTATCCGATGCCGTAGCTATGGAGACCTCTCAAGCCCTCACGGTTCTCCATTGCATTGAAATACACCCCCTCGCATTTTTCCTTAATATCACAGACAAAAGCAGGGGAAAATACTATTTTATGATTTAATTATTTGTGAGGGAGATAGAAGAGAAGAACATCAGTTGCTTTCAGTCTTTCAGCTCCCCTAAAGAGAGAAAATAACAGATGTTCTTCTCAGATAACAGCGAACGCAAATCAACACCTTTCAGTATGTTCTGTGGAAATATACACCAGCCATAATTACTGAATGAATTAAAAGGATTTTTTTGAGCAAGCATGTATTTGACTTGAGTTTCACAAGGCTAATTGATACTTTAGTTCCTGTCCTGTCCGCGCTGTTGTGGAGGAGACTTGTCTGTCTGTTTCTGTGTAGGGCGAGGGGCTGCATTTCACAGCAGTGGTGCAGCTAGAGGACCAATCACAGCTCTTGTCGTCTCCGTCTTCCCTTGACGGATTGACGGACAGTTAAAAAATATTTCCTGTGCCCAGAGAGGACAAAGAGGCTCTCCGACAGGCTCTCCAGCGACGCAGAGGGCTCTCCGTCTCTACGTACAGCAAATTACAGAGTACTATAAATTTGCCTTAAGGCGAGAGAGAGAGACACTTCCTCTCTCCAGAGAGGGGGCGTAGTCAGACACAGCTCAGGAACATTTAAAGGTACAGACAGAAACAGTCTGTTCTCAGCAGAGCATAATACAGTGAATTTTACCTGGCTGGAATTCAGCACCAGGGCTGACTTTGGGGTAATACACTTTGAATACCATATTGTTGGATGTCTGAGACCTATATAAAATTGCAGAAAAAGTAGGAGACCTTTAAAACATGTATATTTATAACAACTAGTGATCAGATAATGACATAATAATATATTTATCTTCTTCTTTAATCCTCCATGTTTTATTTTGAGAGAGAGGAGGACATTTTCTAGAGTGATTCATTACCATGCAGTTCGAATATTATTTTATCCAGTCAAAGTCCTTTCTAATCGCCTCTTAATTCAACCACTATTGGCTCACGTTAAAACACAAGCTCCTACAAACATACACACACACGCACACACACACACGCACACACACACACACACACACACACACACACCACAGCAGCAACTCCAGCTGATGAGAAACATATTACCTAACTAATGTGTACACCCTGCAGGCTATTGATCAACAATATTCAATTAATCTGATTAATTAGTCCACCACGGCAACAGAGAGGAATGGTCAGCAAGTCTCTACAGCAGCTCACAGGGTTTTTAATACACACACACACACACACACACACACGCACATAATTGGGGTTGTTTGAACTCAGCTCAGCATGCAAACACAAATGCATACAGTTCACATATAAAGAGACAGAGAACAGAAACAAATACAAAGAATTAACAGATGAAACACAGAGGGAAAATGTTTCTCATAGTTAAATAAAGACTTGAGTTCAGACTTTAAAAAATGCAAGCTTTCAGCTCTGACCATCTGTGGTTTGTTTTCATTGATTGTAACAAATCGACACCATTAACGTTCATGAGTTAAGAGAGTTTTGGAGAGTGAGGGTACCTGAATTAATAAGCTGCAGTGTTTGACTTTGTAATGGCTTAGCCCAGGGTACACATGTCCATCAGTGTTGGGCAGTAACGCATTACTAGTAAGGCCGTTACTTTTGACAGTAACTAATATTCTAATGCGTTACTTTTAAAATAAATAAACACAGTTACCGTTACAATATGGTGTGTTTGCTCATTAGGCTAATGATAAATGATTAAATATTAATGATTTCTTGATTGATGAATTCAAATTGCAATTCAATTGTACACAAATGTCAGAATTTCCATCTTCAAGTCAGAATTTAAATAAGAACCCCCGTGAAGTTGGATCTCCAACTCGAAAAGTTGAATTAATCAACCGAACATAGAATTCATGATGAAACAGTAGCTACATGTTTTGTTGTACGTCTGAGGCTCCATCCACACAACAGCACGTCAATGCTTGTGAGAACGTTGCCGGAATTATTTCCGTCGACATGACAACGTGATAACGACTGACAAGGATGTAATATATATACCATGCTGATAGATGGCGCTGCAAAGAAACATGGAGAGACCCACGAAAAACAACGAAAGAATGCAATGAGCATGCTCATGAAGTCCTTGTTTACTCCTCCTTCTGGTCATGTGATGAAGTGACGTCATCGTTAGCAACAACTCAGGGTACACACTGCAACTCCGAAACGGCACTGTCAGATCTTCTCACTCTGGAACCCGTTGTCAGAAAATACCGTTTTCGGTCTCCGACAACGCTGGAGCCGTCTGTAAGCAAGGCGGAATCGGTATTAAAATTTGGCGGATTCACAAAATTCTGTTGTTGTGTGGATGGCACCTGAAAGGCTGGAAGCGCTGGGAGAATTTGCATTTGAAGTTCTGACTTCAAGTGAACACACCATTCGGCAAACTCTCAATCCCCAGGGTCCTAAAGAGTAATTAAAAAGATACTTTTGCAGTAACGCATTACTTTTTGATGTACGTAATCAATAAAGTAATTGAGTTACTCTTTGAATGAAGTAACTAATTACTATTTTTCAGTAACTAGCACAACGCTGGTGTGCATGCATGCTAATGATATGCTGCTCTGACTGATTCTAAATATTTTTACTAGGGTTCTGCCTCTGAACCTGATACCGAGCCCTTACTAAAAACAATGCTTGAATTGGAAAATAATACTTCCCTGATTGTATATATACATACATAGATATGTAGGATTAATCCACGTTAACAGATGCATTCCCTTCTTTCTGTTCGCTCATGCAAAATGAAATAAACACTGTTATGTTAACATTTTACTTACACAATGTAGGGACCCCAGTGTCTCATTTCAGCCTCTTAACACACGATCACATGGGCGGGCAGAAAAATACAGCAATTTCAAAATACCAATTTCAATACACAACCACAAGAATGAAAGTAATGTAGTAAGCACTACTAAATTTTGATCAGGAGTGTATTATCCTCTGGGGACCACGAATCAACAGTATTTCATGGCAATCCATTACAACAACTAGGAACAGGTAGGTGGGTAGGTATTTAGGTAGGTAGTCTCAGACAGGCACACAAATAGGTAGGCAGTTCTGTTTTTGTCTTCTTTTTTAATGCAGTAGCAGGCAGCAACAAATACACTTCCACTATACGCTTTCTTCTTAAAGTTCTTACCTACCTGACAAATGTGCATCTTGAGTGAACAATATTTTGCTTCAGTCTGTCTTTGTTTCTTTCCAAGAGATCTTCATTTCGGCTGCTGTCACAACCACCTTTGTGTTACAGATTCACTTTCAGTAGCATTCTGCTTTAGTGTAACATCACAGTGCAGTTCTGTCAGAAAAAAGAAGAACACCGCTGCACATGTACACCTTTAATGGGTTTTAAAACTTTTTTTTTTAGATTTCTTTTATTTCATTTTCAAGCAACAGAGGTAGCAGAGTGTGGCGAGACTGCTTGTTGCTATGAAATGAAAATGTCACACTGTGGCATCAAAAGAGGAGTCTGGACATCAAAATCATCTTAGAAAGTTCAGAAATCTGAGGGAAATACTGTAAGCTGTGAGACAGAGTCGTCACACAGGTACAAGAAGTCATTAAAAGAGCAATCTTGTTCCGGGTTGAAAAAACTGACAAAAGAATGAGTCCATGAGAAGGCATGCTTGACAGTAAAATAAAGAAAAACGTGGATCCACAGACTAACAGATTCAAGATAGCTACACAATATGACTCAGAGGACCACACACATGTATGTCTATGTTCTGAAGTGCAGCGTCAAACTGGAAGAGTCAGAATCAGAAAATACTGTGAATTGTGTTTAACTCCCTGCTGATGATAGAAACAGAGACAAAAAATAGTAAGCTGTACTCAAGCTGAGACAGATAAGAGTGAGCTAAGAAGGGAAAGCAGACGGGAACCAGAAAGAGAAATGGAAAGAGTCAGAAAGTGAAAGGTGTGAAGGCACTGATTGAGGAAAACAAAAGGAGAGAATGGGAGAGAGTAACAGAAAAAGAAAAAAAAGACCCTTAGGTGGTAAGTGTTCCTTTGGTAACACACACACCAAACCACTTAAAGACACATTCTCTGCAAAACCTGAGGTCATCTTGACACCCAGTGAGGTGTTATTTTGGCATAGAACTCTTGGGTAGAGAAAAGATATAAAAAGGTCACATTTGTCCCACACCCTCTGGTGTCTGGGGAGAAGGAGAGCGATAAAGACAGACCTATTATATTTTTTTTTTAAAAAAAGGGGAACAGTATTAATTTGGACACTAAAATTCCATCCCCCAGCTTTTATTTTATGTCACTTTGCAATTGGTGAAACAATTACACTTGGATTAGTCAGTAAATCGATATATGTAAGCAAAACCAGAATCTCCACTGAAGCTTCAACTGAAGAGGAAAATATCACGTCTGTGTGTCCATTAATACATCAAACAAACATCAATGTCATATTTCCATCATGAATAGTATATAGTATGTGAAAACAGAATAAAATAGTATAAAATAAGATGAATATGTTCACACTATACACAACAATTAATATTCTGGGCAGATACTGAACAGCAGTTATATACGAAGAGAATATATATATATATATATATATATATATATATATATATATATATATATATATATATATATATATATATATATATATATATATATATAGGTATATATATATATAAATATATACCTATATATATATACATATATATACTAGGCGACACGGTGGTGTAGTGGTTAACACTGTCGTCTCACAGCAAGAAGGTACTGGTACTTTGATTCCAGGCCCAGGGCCTTTCTGTGTGGAGTTTGCATGTTCTCCCCATGGTATGGTAAGATTAGGTTAATTGGCTAATTTAAACTGACCGTAGGTGTGAATGTGAGTGTGAGTGGTTGTCTGACTCTATGTGTCCTGTGATGAACTGGAGACTTGTCCAGGGTGTACCCTGCCTTCTGGCCTGAGACAGCTGGGATAGACTCCAGCCCCCACGCGACCCTATGTGGATAAGCGGTAGTAAAGGGGTGGATGGATGTATTTATACTGTATGTAACATCTCAAGTCTACAGTTTACAGTTTAAGACACTTCACATTCACACTAAACACTAAACTAAAAGTTATTGCCAAAATATGTTATTTTGAAAACTGCCCTTTGTCCTTATTAATATCAAGCTATAATATTACAGCAGAGAAATACCTTGTTTTTTATCATTTCTGACTAAGATGTAGTGCTGATTACAATGAAAACTGCTGCTGCTGAAGGTCACACTGTTAATATGAACATCCAGGTCCAATCCACCATTGCAAACCTGTCATTTCATTAACACAAACAACCTTAATTCAGACAGAACCATTTATTATGTGGGACCTTCACATAAATGTGTTATCTTCATGATGGGATAAAAGCTGCCTTTTTGTTTTAGTGTCACTGGAAAGTGAAAAGGTATATAAGTCAGAAAGATGGACTGAGTTTTGCTTTGGGGCATGTGGGATACAAGCAACACAGATCCAAAATGTCAGTTTATATAAAGTCCTGGAGTGGGACATGAACCCCAACCACCCAGTAACACTGTTTTCAGCTTGTTATGTTTCCTCAAAGTGGAAGTAAAATACACCAGTTATCACCTGCTAACAAAGCTCTCACAGCTACATTCATGGATTCCCACCACAATCACTCGCAAGACACATAATTCAAAACCAGATTTATGTTGATATGAAATGTCACTACCATGGGAACCCTTCAACAGGACTGCCTCTCCACCCACTATGTCAGCTTAGCTTGTGTATCCCTCAGGCTAAATGAGACCGTCAAACTGGAAGCAGATTGTGGCCACATATTGTTGGAGTTAAGAGGCCAGCAGACGCCGATGATAAGGGAGGTGGAGTGAAACAGCAAGTGAAGGAGAAACCACAGCCAAAAGGCTGAAATCACACTATTTGGATGAGTGACAACATGGCAGCGTTTTTACATTGCAAGCAGCTCAGTTTTTCTGTCAGTGCTCTGTAGAACAAATGAAAGGTAATATGTGTTACTCATTTTCTAAGTCAAATATGAGTAGTGAATAATTATCTGAGCTTTCTGCCTGAAAACAGCTGTCTGCTACAACTGGAAACTGACGAGAGTCAGACTCAACCAAAATGGTAAAGTTGTGGCTTGGCAAACAAAACAATGGGCTAAAATACATTAAAGCACTCCATAGAGTCACATGAAATATCGAATTAAAATCTTAAAAAGTACAATTTTGTACATAAATTAATATGCATATTCATATTATGTATGTTATAAATCATAACTTTGTAAGTCATAAATTACATGTGTAAAATATGTGTCACTTTAATCAACATACTTGATGAATTTAGCCATAGCTGCGCGGGTGTTTTTGTATGTGTTTGACAGAAAGAGGTTGTATGTCAATTCTTATCAGTATTTCTCAAGACAGACTGGCAGACACAGAGTTAAAAATGGAAGCTGTTTACACCGGTGTCATCTCAGCTGAGTGTGTATGCATTTATCTATACCTGATATCCGTGTGAAGTACTCTACTTCTTGCCTTTTCCACCTCTACAGTTCCATTAGAGCAACGAGGAGGATATTTTTAACCTCTCTAGCACACAGTATACTGCACAGTCCTCACTGAGTGAGCGAGTTACTGAGTGTATACTCATATACCTCCACAGTGAATCAAGTCTGCAAAAAATTGCAAACCAGTGCTACTGACTGCTCTGAACCACTTCATAAAAACCCTTAAAACGCACACTGAGGGCTCTATTTTTGTACACCGGGAGCAAGAAGAGGGAGTAGCGTGGCGTAGCTATGAGGTTAGATCAGTTTTGGTAATTTGGCGGTCCCGCGCAGTGAGAGAGGGAGGGCTTCAATGCAGTGGGTGTGATCACTGCCGAGTTCAATCATTCCCTTTAAGGCGTGCATCATTGGCAGTCTTGACATGGTGGAGCGCACCAGGCAACCAAACTTCTCCCAAGAAGAAACTGATTTATTCGTCTGGAAGGTCCAAGCAAGGTCTGTCAGTCCAGACTACCAAATTGGCAAACATGTGCAGCTTTGCACTGGCACGAAAATCTGGATATGCCGGCATTTGTGCCCCGCCTGACTTGTGCCGTCTAGGAAAACAGAGCCCTAAAGGTGTGTAGTAACGTTTTTAATGGTGGATTTAAATCAATAGGAAGACAGGAGTGGATGCAAATTGAGACACATCTACGCTAAGTGAAAATGGTTGAACTTTATGACTGGCATACACATGCAGCGAGGAAAAAAGGAGACAGCCTGAAGGAAAATAACAAAAACTTGAGGGGTTAAGTTCTGGGATCATTCAGAGGTAGAGATGACACACACACACACACACTCCACACACACGGATAGACACAACGGATAGACAGTTCACAAGCTCCAATATTTGTGCAACTGCCACACGTGAAGGTGTGCGTGGAGTTGACGTTATTGAAGACGCATCAGCTGACGTCTGCGCCACAGCTGCCAGGACTGGATTCAGTTCATGAGTCCAACCCCACTTATGTCCAACCATAACAGACGCACCGTTTAATGCAAATATGACACACAAGATTGAGTGTGACTCAAAATGTGCCACAGCTTCAACTACTCATTCCTCACACATTTTAAACAGCACAAACTCTTTTTTTTATATGTCAAAAAACATTACATGTAACATTCCTTCAGTTCCTTTTCATGTGCCTGGAGTGTATGCAGAATTTTGGAGGTAATTTTGAATATCATAGCTGAACATTTTTACATGACTGGGGAGAGCAAAAAATACATACTATATATAATTATATCCATAATGCCTACAGCACCCACACCTCTTTAAATAAATACTATATTCTTGCAAATGCTGTAACACCATTTTGAGGAGAAGCCTCTGGCCTTGTGTCCAAAAACTGAGACAGAGTTACTGTTTGGTTGCTGTGTTGTTGATTCATAGTTGACAGGTTCACTTGAGTCAACAAGGCAGTCATGGTGGATGATATCAAAGAAGGAAAGATAGGAATGGACATGCAAACTTGACTGGCTTTCACTTTGGTGAATCTGGAGGCCTTGTCCTTTGCATGTGTCGTCCCACCAACAGATCCCACATCCTGATAGTCCACGCTAGCATTTTATTTTATTAACTCTTTTATTGCTTTGGCTCTTGTGACAGAACAATGAATCAATCTTCACGGGTTTAAGAAAAGATGGATTTGGTCAGATTTAGGGAGTGACGCTACTTACTTAGGGTGAAGAGAAAAGATTGAATTGGTTAGGTTTTGGTTGGGTATGGTTGGGTTGGGTATGTTGGGCTAAGACAGGTGAAAGTCAGCAACAACAAAAACAGCAAAAGGTATTAATAATGACAAACAAGCCACGAACAATGCTAACATGTTTAGAGTGACAACAATGGCAGCTTGTGGCTAACAAAATTAGCAAACAAAAGCTATCTAACACAACTGGGAATCCTTATGACTGCTCCTTTTTGAATCAAACAAAGGAAAAATTGTTAAGTCTGGTTTAAATCTGCACAGTTTATCTTTAGATAGAAGATAGAAGTTACTTACAGTCAAAGTTGGTCAGTAAATAGCAAGCTAATGAGTAGCCATGGATGTAATGGAGAGCGAGACTTAATGTCAGCCTGTGAATTAAGCTAGACTAAACAGCCTTGGATGAACCCGATTTTTTAAGTGCTAGATTAGGTTAACCTTAAACAAGTATAGACAATAATACCTATTTGTATAGCCACCTTAATGGCTTGCTTAATATGGCCAATTCAGTTTTCATAGTGAGGCATTAGGAAAATATACAGTATGTGAACAAGATATCAGCATGAAACTGGACAGATCACTCTTTGCCTTAAGGCAAAGTCAGTTTGGTGTCATGCTCATAATTGAAGCCTGTTGAATCTGACATGACCACAGTGAAATATGTGGTCCAAGTGCACACAGCCAATTTGTATCCCTACTTTATATCACATAGGGAGGCAAAATGGTCCATGTGGAGGTAACCTAATTCATCTGCAGTTTAACATATCCGGCTTCCCTCTCTCTCGCTCTCTCTTTCTCTCTCTCTCACGCACACAGACACAATGCATCAACACATACAGCTCTGTATATGATAAATTGGCTGAATATAAATTTATACGAGAGACAATATGTCTTTGTTTCACGACATTCTGGCATGGATCACACACACACACACACTGTAGTGTGAAAGCTCTAATACCTGCATACACACATAGACAGAATGATTTGTCTACTGCCAGATTCACACTCAGTGTTAATTTGTTACGGGACGAATCGTAATCCTTCAAACTTTTGAAAGCGTGCATGTGCTTGTGCTTGTGTGTCTGTTTGAGGCATATGCATGAAAGTGTGTGCGTGTTTGAGTAAGTCGCAGAATTTGATTAACCTGCAGCAAGGCAACCTTTCACCTCGAACATCTCTACACATGTAACCCATGTGGATGTGTGTGTGAATCAAAGGCATATCTACATGTGTTTAGTGTGCTTCTTTTCATAACCACAGAGAATAATTCAACATCAAATATAATCCCATGTTAATCAGTCACACTGTCAGTGTTGTGGTGTACTTTCATCTCTACTGTCATGGTAATTTCATGGGAATGCAGAAGCATATGTACAGTATGTAACCCGATTAATATATTTCTGGCAAGTAATAATCTTGCTTTAGTGAGTAGAAAGAGAATCTGCCCAGTATGCTGTAATGAAGCTGCACTCTAATCTTTTTTATTCTGTGTTTTCTTTTGTGTCTGTCAATGCAAAGATAACACCTCACTATGACGGGCAGAAGTAGCCTAACATACAAAATACATGTTTAGAATTGGGTGAGTGGTGCTGTGCAAATACTGTATGCACTGGAAGGGGTTTAGGGGTGGCAATGTTGGCTTGTTGAGACAGCATATGCAGTATATAGATCCTATTTCTTATTGCACCAGCAGTGCTTATTCATTCCAGAATCTCACCATCTATAGGATCAACATATTCTCGTACGACAGTTCATATAATATCTGAGCAAAAGCTATTATAGGTTTTTCTATGAATATTGTGCAACATGTAACTCAATGTCACTATCAATTTCCTCCCATTACTTACATGCATAGTCTTTTAAAAATAAACTTATGTCTTCAAAATAGTACTTTGTTAGGTTGAGGAAAAGGGACATGGTTGGGTTTAGGATACAAAATTACTTAGGGTGAGGAAAAGATTTAGGGAAGAAAATTCATTAGACACAAGAAAGAATAGCCTAGGTTGGTTCTGGGGAACAAAATTACTTAGGTTTAGGAAAAAGATCATGGTTTGGGTCTGGAAGTTGACAATAAATACATCAATATTAGTTAACATTGACCTCTGGCCTCCTGGGCAAATATCCAGTGTCTTTTGACTAATTCCACCCACCAGCACTCTCTATACTTTCATCATTAAGTTGATTATAAACAAGTCAATTTTGTGGGATATATACAAGTTACAGTGTATTACATTTGTAGTATAGCAGCAGACAGTAAAATGGCAAAAAAATGCATGGTCCCTAGATGATAAATCCAGATAACCTCTGTGGTCCATTGACTTTTCCTCTAGTGCCACCATGATGTTGACATTTGTTGTTTTGGATTTAATGCTATTGCTTGTTACAGTTATTCATGCTGCCCTGAATTGTAATCACTGAATTGTTAATCTCATCTAGTGCCATCATCAAGTTCACATTAAACTTTTTTATTTACAGTTGTATTATTTCTCTGTCCTCTATTATACTCACACTATTTTTATTCAAATATAATTTCCAGTATACTGACAAGTAAAAACATGACTCAGTGAATGCCTTGATTTTGCATGCATGCTGTTTACATGCAGTGGCAGCTCATGTGACCAGTCTTCTATTTTTCAGTCTCAAGGTGTAACCTTCACAGGTGGCCTGTCAAAATTCAACTTTCAAGAAGGGATTGTTCATAAAGTTTTTTCAAAATTTAGAAATATCTGAAAGAAATGCTTCTGAAGTCACAGTTCAATTTCAAAATGAAATAACAAAAGTGACAAAATGATCCTTTCCAAGTTTTCGAAGCCAAGTCTGCAGAGATTGTCGCTACAATAGCAGCCAACAGCATCGCTGATGTTCTATATGTTTTTGACAGCCAATTTTTGAAAACATACACACTTTTGGATCTGTGTGAGGCTATTGTTTATGTGTGCATGTTTGGATGCATATTCAAAGCCTTCTGCATATTTGAGATGAATATGACTGCCGATGTGTACGGAGCAAAATGTGTGTGTGTGTTGTAGATGTTGAACAATCAACTGCATGGAAATAATATGAGCCGACTCAGGCTTCTACCTGATGGTGCCCTCAACTGCACACACACATCTGTGAATGAAAACACACAGTATGTATGTGGGTGTAACATGCTCGCAGACAGCTGGATCACGCATCCTCGGTCTCAGAGTAAAGCATGTCTAACAAGACAATAGAAGATTCCTGTGAGGTGTGTGTGTGTGTGTGTGTGCACGTGTGTCCGGTGTAAAGCACAATACTTGGCATGCAGCCTGGAATATTTTAGCAGAAGTCCTGGATCTGGATCACACACACTGGGAGCGAGAACAGTTCTGTGAACACCCGCCCACACACACACATGCAGTAAAGACATGCACACATGCACATGTGACGGGGTGGGAGGACAGCTTAGTCTTTGTTTTTGCTGCACATCCACGGTCTTCTTTTTTTCTTGTACCTTAATATTTTATACCCTCAAACTATACAGACATCTGCTAGCAAGATCAGTTCTAAAGGAGCTAAGTGTGAGATATGGAGCATTTCTATTGCCTCCATGTGGCTCTCAACATGGTGACGGATGAGTCAACTGCCGATAGCTGGCCAGTGGGGCACACTCACATGCACAGCAGACACGGCTATGTCAACAAAGCACAGAAAAGCTTGATATGCAGCACACACAAAGGGAGAGCGACTTCATCCTCTGCTCAGGTAGACATTACTCCTCTTCATGTTTACATAGACATCAGTTGTTTCATGCTATGTTAATGCTTTGAATATCAATGGGGAGTGATTTCAGACTCAATTTAAAGGCTGCTGAATGAAACAATAACAACAAGTCCATTTTTATGGTACTTGAAAATGAGTTTGCATCTAAAATTTCCATCTGCTGGTTTAATCCATAAACCTTGTTGTGAGGAAGATTTAATCCCTGAAATCATATATGTCAATCTTTTTTTATGCCACTTGAATGAAAGCTGTCTGCAACCGACATTGGCTTATTCTGATGAGATAATGATGATGCGCACACTTCCATTCAGCACTTCAGTCATGCTAATTCATAAAAAGATTTTTTTTTAAAATAATGATAAAAGTCAGTGAATGCCTGCTGTCCGTGCCACAGAGACTTTTAAAGCATCTTTGTCTATTTTTACAGTACAACTCCAGTAGTGCAATAAATTTTGTCATTTTGTGTGCACCACGAATGCATTCCACCCGAGTCTATAAAGCTATTTCTACACACATTGGTGCTCTAAAGTCCACCTTGTAATTTTTACAGTGGAGTTGGTGGAATAAAATGGCTTCTGTCTACTTTATAGAGTAAAATTTCCCATGGCTTGTACACCTCCTTCACGCTTCACGTTTTATTGTAGCATTTCTAAATTCATTGCTGTCATGGATACCACAGTTCTCTCTTTGCTCTGTTTTACCTGACAGCAATAAATGTAGGGGATAAACTGAAAAAAAGACTGCATATTTAGTGATTTTTATAGTTTGGTGAAAGTCAGAATTGTAGTTTAACGCGACCCAACAGATGGGAAAGTTCACAAAGAATGGATTAAGCCGCTGATGGCACCATGAATTGAGCATCATTTGCAACCACTATCTAATCAAATTACAGCATAAACTCTCCTTTAAAGTTTTGTTGCTGAGTGCAAGTTACCCTTTTCCACATTTTCTGCAATTAAATATGTGGCAAAGTATAAATGTGCTATTCAACTCTTATTTTTTTCTAATGTGTTTTACAAAATTATATGTAGACAACCTTTATACATTTATTTTCCATGCCATAACTGTTTTTGCATCCTGTCACTGCATCCCAAAATAAATGTGTTTGAGCAGACACCCCTTATATATGTGCTTCGGTTACCACCAATTCTCTGAAGTCTTTATGAATCAGACTGTTTTTGCAATGAAAAAGAAGATTTCCTTCCACACCTTTGAAATTATTAATATTTTTTTTCAGTTCAGGTCTGAAATACACATGCATGCTTGAACATGACCTATACACATGCATTATACAGTGAGATGTCATATATACAGGCACTCCAAGCAGTTGGGGGATTAGATGCCTTGTTCAAGAGCACCTTGGCAGTGCCCAGGAGGAGAAACTAGCACCTCTTCAGCTACCAGTCCACAGTCTGTACTTGGTCTGTGCAGGCACTTCAACTGCAGACCCTTATGGACCTACAAGGCTTATTTAAATGGGTCAGATTTGTGCCAAATACATTACCTCAGTAAAATCTGTGCAAATAACAGACAAGCACAAAGACGCTGTTAGCTTTGCAGCACAGTTAAGGGTGCATCTCATCCTAAGCCGTGAAATTTTGTCGTATTTGAGCAGATTTGGTGGCTGCAAACGTGTGAGAAAAACTGTGAGTGAAATACACTGGAGACACATACATTATAATGTTGATGCTGCATCTTTATTTCCAACGATTAAAGATCACGCCCTTTTAAATATTTCAAGAACATTTTCTAATTCTGGCCTTTGACAAATAACTGATGCAGAAGTAAAACTTGCTCTTGACTCACACTGTGACCAAACTAAATCAAAGTTATCGAATATTTAACATGGACTGACAAAAACTATTTTCAAAACACCTAAATTTGGCTTTCGGCTGTCACATTTGGCTGCCAAAGCTGTGAACTATTCAATGAAGGTGCTGGGGGCATTTTCTCTCTTGCACACACACACATTTGCTTCACTGTGTGTTGAGTTTTTGGCAAACGTCCATGCAAACCTGTCAGTGTCTCTGTCTACACGTGTCACCGTGTGTCCCTGTGTGTCTCAGTGTGTCTCAGTGTGTGTGTGGATAGAGCTGTCCTTTCCCCCGCAGACAGGTGCACCAATTACCTCTCCATCTCTCTGTCTTTCTCTCTCTCTCTGACTACCTTTTCCTGCCTGCTGCCCTCTATTCACACCTGCTAATTATCCCTATGTGTATATATATGTGTGTGTGTGTGTGTGTGCGTGCGCACGCGCACATTTGTGACACCTTGTCTTCCAGAGTGAAGCGACCTTATTGGGTCCAGCATTTTCTCTCTGGTCACACACACACATGCTGGGCACATTTATTCTTCTGGTGTCACTGCCGGATCGATGATAGAAGCTAATTAGGAAAAGCCATTTTCACAACCACTGGTAGCTCCTACTCTCCCGATTAAAGCGCACTTACATTTAATAATGTATTCAATCATCAACATTTTAATCAAAACTGTTTTTTTTTTTCCAATAGCACAGTGAAAAAAATCCAGAAATCAAAGTGTTGTCTATTGTACAGCCAAACACTGACTCACTGTGTGTTTTATGGATAATGCCATTGAGTATTTGTGCTGGAGTTCATGGACAAACACCATCTGATTGTTGTTTATATAGTCATGAAACAGAACCAAGTGACTGGAGCTGGTTTGCAACTTCAAGTACTTCAAGAGCATGCAGAAGTGTGGTAAGTTAAATGATAACCCTGAATAAATAAGTGGAGAAACATAACAGATGCAGATACTCTTAAACAAAGCACACAAGCTGGCTGACTGGCTGGGTGAGTGTTATCTCACTGAGTGCCATTGACGTATTTCAATGTCATTTAAAATCAGACGCTTGAGTGCCATCAATAGTCTCCCGCAGTTCTGAGTAATTTTGGGGCTTCTGGGAGGTTCAGAGCATAAATAGATGGTATATGTCCCAGAGATCAAAGCAGGAAGTGGAGACGATTGCGATTAGAGAGCAAAACGGACGGATTCTGGACAAAAAGTGGTGATTTTGGTGAAAGTGGCCTCTACTCTACCTCTGAGAAATAGAATCTCTCCTTTCATTTGAGCTATTCAGTGTTTTCATAGTACAAAATATTCAGTGGGTTTTGAAATATGACTCAAAATGGGCCAAAACGCTGGCACAAGGCACTTTGTTTTATAAAACGACTGGCACTCAATGAGTTAAAATGATGTGAATTATGTGTTTTCTGAGAATTGTTTTCATTCCCCTCCTCAGGCTTTTCTCCTCCACAGTTCATAACTTATAGCTATGTCAGGTTATGCATTATAATTTGTATATAAGCCATTTTATCAGTCCAATTATGTTCAGGTCAGTCACTTAACGCAGTATGATGAACAAGCATGTAGGGAGGAAGTTGGGTTGGATGGACAATTCAAACAAACATGGACTTTCACTTTCTCGTTCATGTCCTGTATGAAAGTCAACCCTGACTCATTTTACTTTTACTTTGTTCCATAACGTATGAAGAGGAACAAGAATTACTTTAATCCCTCAGTGAGGGAAATTTCAATTAACACTCTATTAGCATTTTATTTTCAGTTGAGTGGCACATCACATATCAGTTATGAAACACATCGGCACATGCATTAGAGGAGAAGTGTCAGAGTGAGCCCCTGAGCACTTGGGTGTTTGGTGCCTTGCTCAAGGGCACCTCGGCAGTGCCCAGGAAGAGGAAGGGGAACCTCTCCATCCATCAGCTACCACATTTGGTCCGACCTGGACTTGACCTAGTGACTCTCTGATTCCCACCCCAAGTCACTACAGACTGAGCTAATGCATTTAACTAACACCACCTACCCAAAAAAGTAGTAGTTTCATTCAACAAACACACTTATTGTAACTGAAATCTCACTATTGTACGAAACCTAATAATGTAGTTTTCATTGCCAAAACAGGTTCAAGTTGCTGGACAAGCAGAAATGTTTCTTTGTAAGACATGAAGAATCTATGCCATGTTTTCAACCAATAAGATGTGCCTAAGGTGCGGTGTGGTGCTCCTCCAAAAACAACAGGAAGTTAGTTATTGTAGTTATAAATTCAACAAATCCAAATCCAAACAAGATACACACTTAGACCTTCCACTAATATTATCTCTGATGTCCATCATGAATTAATATGCATTACTTTGCTTAAAACATCACTGAAAATACTGACAATCATGACTTTTTTTTAAAGTGAGTAATCAGTTGATAGTGTCTCCTCATCCATGGCTACCAATAATTTAGCAGACTTATGATGGTGCAAATTTATCAAAAATCCAAACAAATATAGTCAGAAACCAAAACTGGCCTGAAGTTGTAACACAGCGCGTAACTCGATGATGCCATGGCAACATTATGCTTGCTGTGTACATCCTTCAGAGCATTATGGAAGCTGCAGCTCCAAAACTTTGAGCCCCATTATCCCCCAAATAGAAGAGTAGTCAGTGAGACAGTTGGTGAGCAACAGTCAGCATGTCACTTTGAATGATACATAGACCTCACAGCTGTTTACAGTTTGTCTCTCCCTCCATCAGTTTAGCAGTCGCTTACATTACATTTGTCAGTTGCCCTACATTGAAGTTCAGCTTAGAATTTGACTTTATTGACACTCATTGTTAACTTTACTGATACAGGGAAAACATAAAAAAAATTACCTCGTCACTCAGTCAGTGGGTTTGTCAGTGCACCAGCTCCACATATTAGCAGATTTCTCTCTCCATCTATTAAGTAGGCCGAGTCAGACAGGAAGGGACAGTCTGTGTTTGGCAGCTAAATGTCAGCGAGTGAAAATATGCCTTATAAAACACACACACACCAACACATGCACACAGACAGGCTGAAATCATACCATCTCCTCCCATCCTCTTCATCTTCACCCTCCGTCTCTGAGCTGCCATCCCGTCCTCCTCATTAGATCATCTCTCTTTCTCTCTCTAAAGGTCATGGTGAATAAGTATGGCTGGTAAATAAGCACAGTTTTTAGCTGACTGCAAATAAATGCACACACAAGTCTGGATGTTTACTGCGAAAGGAAAGAGGGGAGGATGAAGAGGGTGGGAGGAAAATGGAAGCAAAGACAAAGAGAGATTCATGTTTTCATTTTCTCTCAGAGACATACGACAGTCAGAAAGACGCCGTAATGAAGAATAACCAGACTGCTTGCACACACATACGCGTGGTCTCAGTCACAGAGAGATATGGCATTTAGCAGCCATTGTCTTTGATAAGCAGAGTAAATCTGACTCGTGGAGTGGCGTGCGACGGCAAACAATGTTAGTTTGTCATCCAAAATGTCAGCTGTTGGAATGCAATATGCAAATTAGATCGGGAATGTAGACGGAAAGACAGAAGGCCAGGCTGCAGTCTTTTAATTCTCTTTAAGGTTTGTTTGATTTGATTCCATCATGTGTGAAGAACTCATCTTTGACCCCCAGGGGAATAAAACTGAGATACTGAGTGACTGCGGGACACAAAAGCCAAGCATTTATGTTCGACCTCTCTCAACCGGGCGGTGTCCAGGAGGGCTGGAGAGCACTACAAATCAAACGTGCAGCAGCGGCGAGACGGGACATAGGGAGCGGGTCACAAATCAAACACGCTCTGGTTGTGGGGCAAGGGGGTCAGAGCGTATCGCAAATCAAAACCGACTCCGATGGCGGGTGAAACAAATCATGGCAACCTCATCTGCTCGCTCAGAGAGAGGAAGAAAAAAAGGATGCGCGGTCGCTGCCGACATTAAAAAGATAGAATGAGAGCGAGAATGAACGACTGCTAACACTAACAGAGAGGGAACGAAAGGAAAACTCTGAACTCCAGCTCTATCCGTTACAGTGTGTAGGAGAGAACACATACACACACATTGTCTTCATTACTGCTCGTTGTAGACGTGTCTACAACGTATGTGTGTGTGGGTATGTTCCCGAATCACTGTGTATCTGCATATCTGGGTGTGATTTGACTGTAATGGTATTCCAGTTGGTAGGCAGCCATGCAGAACCAATGAGTAACTACCTGGAGATTCTCAACTCAACATATCGTCGATTACAGGGAGAGAAGGAGGAGGAGAAAGCACTTGTTGACTTTTACATAAGGGGTGAAAGTTTTTCACCCGTTTCCCTTTCTCTCTCTTGCTCACCCCCTGCCATTCCCTGGAACCTCCTGCACATGTCTTTGAGTGTGTATTCACCTGTGAAATGTCTCCTACGTATCCAACAGCATGCTTGACAAGCTTCGGAGATAGCAGAATCTGTGGCTGCCAACCCCTCCCATCCTTCCTCACTTCCAGCAAGCCTGAGTTGCTCAACCACACGCACACACAAGTTGAATAATTTTTATTTAGAGGGATTGTAACCAGCAACCAAGTCATTCCTTGACACAGGAAACAAAAGAAGGATGATACTGTTCACATTCATTTGAAAACTCAGGTTCTACGATAGTGTTTATGGCAAACACTATGACAGTCCAGCATGGCTAGTGCCGAAGCCAGCTTTGCAGAGAACTTGGCAGAACCGAGGCCGCGGAGCCAACCCGGTGCCACGGAGCACGGAGACTGGTGACGTGGATCCAGCCTGGTGCCACGGAGCCCAGTGACTGGTGCCGTGGATCCAGCCCGGTGCTGCGGAGCCTGGAGACTGGTGCCATGGATCCAACCCAGTGCCACAGAGTCTGGAGACTGGTGCCGTGGATCCAACCCGGTGCCATGGAGTCCGGTGACTGGTGCCGTGGATCCAGCCCAGTGCCTCGGAGCCCTGAGACTGGTGCCGTGGATCCAGCCCGGTGCTGCGGAGCCTGGAGACTGGTGCCATGGATCCAACCCAGTGCCACAGAGTCTGGAGACTGGTGCCGTGGATCCAACCCGGTGCCATGGAGTCCGGTGACTGGTGCCGTGGATCCAGCCCGGTGCCTCGGAGCCTGGTGCCGTGGATTCAGCCTGGTGCTGTGGAGCCTGGTGACTTGTGCCGTGGATCCAACCCAGTGCCGCGGAGCCCTAGACTGGTGCCATGGATCCAACCCTGTGCCACGGAGTCCGGAGACTGGTGCGGTGGAATCCGGTGACTGGTGCCATAGATCCAGCCCAGTGCCACGGAGCCTGGTGACTGGTGCAGTGGATCCAGTCTGGTGCCATTGAGTCCGGTGCAGCAGAGCCTGATTCTTTATTAGTAATTAGTAAGAAAATTTGATGAATTTTGGAGAGGCAGTGATAAACAGCTGGTGACGATTGGTTAAGCAGAGGTTCACATCGTGAGTTATTTAATTGGAATGGAAGAAAGGAACCTAACTAGTTCATTTTTAGGACTGTGAACTTAGTTCATTTTTAAAAAAATGACCTATGATCATGAACTAATTCATCTTCATGTGTGTGAAATGAAGTTTGAGCTACTTCTTTTTAAGTATGAATTGGCACAACACCGACTGGATGTATTAAAAGAACTGGGTAATGGCATCAAAGATGGCACCTGTTCACATGAATGAAAATTGCTCGGCCAGCATATGAGTCCATAATGGTTGTTTTCTGGGTTTGCCTCAGCATTCTGCACCCCATTGCTCATGTGCATTAGTGTTTCTTCCACTCAAATTTCCATCGTGATAGCAGCATGCACATAAAAATGCCTATCTAGGCTCTAGCAATGTGAAAAATATAAAACATTTGTGGAATTTTTTGCAGCTCAACATCTCTGCAGTCTTTTTTTTTTTCAGTGGTCTTTGGGGCAAAACTCTTTTCTGTGATACTGAGAATATTTCTCGTTGCCACTATGGATACATTGTCCTCGAGGCTGAGTGGAGCTGCTGGTTCCAGTCCTCATACATCAATAGAAGGAACAGAGAGCTGGAGAGTCCAAAATGGAGTCATGGCTTGGCACTGACATTGAAAGGTTAAGGTTAGGCATTGACTTTGAATGTTTAAGGTAAGGCTGTCCTTAAGTAATGACGAATGGATGAATTTTACATTGGGGAAACAGCAATCTACTAAAAATGTGCTCAAACCAGTAAATAGTGCTGTGTGAGCTTGTATTAGCCCCATCTATAGGAAAGAAATCTGTGTGTGTGTATGTTTGTGTATGTAGGTGTGTGTACTGCATGTGTGTTAATGTGACATCTTGACAAATATTGTGTCATGTATCGGATCAATATACCACGTAATCATGACAAATCATATCACTATAGAAGATTGAATCTGAATTACCGCATGATTGACCCGAACAAGGATACATAAAAACTTTTTCTCTACATGTGACCCAAATGAGAATCTTCCTGCTTCCCCCACTTGAAAATATGATTAAACACAAGCACAGCGCAGTCTGAAAGTAGTTCAACTCAGACCAGAAGCTGCTATGAGCGGCGGCAGACGTGTGGTGTCAATATCATCTTTTAAAGACAGATTGCTCATCACTGTCGTCTGAAGTACATCGTATTAATATTAAAGTAAAGGAAACATTGTAAATCTCATGTAATTCAAGAGTACCAGCTCTTGATCACCACCTTTTCATTGCCAGGTCGATTTTGGAGCAGAACTTAATGTTATGCTCTCAGACCTTACTATACAACTTAATGTGCCGTAGATTCTCAGCAGAGCAGGTGGAGCCGCTGAAAATATGACACCTTCAGTCTTCCTTTCCAAATTTCTGCATCATCTCATGTCGAGGAAGAAATAAACTACTTCAATATTTTTTTTTTTTTCCATGGGTTCTTTGATTAACTTCAGACAAGATTAATTTATCTTCAAGCTAGTTCTTAATGTATGATCCAGGGAAAGGGGAGCAGTATAACTTTGCATTTTTAGAATTAATCTGACACTTCATGCATATGAGCACACTAGAATATATGATCAAATAAATAAATAAAAAAATGTAAAATATTAATGGCAATACCCACACGTTGTAATTAAATCTTCTCTTTTCACCATAACTTGAGAAGCCAAGCCAGACCTCAGAGGATAGGAGGTGGGATAAATACATTTTTTAGGTACCTCAAACACATAATGATAAGAAGCAGCAAAACCACATGAGATGTACAGTTAACTTTACATATTTTAACCCCCAACTCTCTGACTCACACAAACATTATACTGTTTTCACATTGTGGGTTGACATGGCTAGGATCGGCATTTGGACTCTTTCACAGGGCCAGCTGACCTCCAGCTGTGAGAGCTGCGTGCCTGTTTTTTCCTCCCTCCCATAAGTCATCACGTTGACAACGTCATCATTACAGATTTAAGAGCGCCGGAACACAGCGAGGTAAACAATGGACAGCACGGACATGAGCGAGTCAACGTTAATGTTGTTGTTCAGTGCGTTGCAATTTTGTCCCTTTTGCAATGTGTACAAACCCAGCGCAGTACTAATACTAGTACTAGCACTAATGCATACTGCCATGATCAATAAAAAAGATGTGCTGGATCGCTGTACAAGCTGTATATAAACACGGTCACATAGTACACACCTATTTCTCCAGAATGATGTAGGACTAAATCACATATGCACTCTGAAAGATGATGTCGCTACACATATGATTTGTTTGATTGAATAAAATATCTGTCCTTCAGAGATCAGTCTCTGGCGATCAACAAATAAACTGATCTGATGAGTGAGCAGCTCTGCAGCTCTGGAGCTTCACACTGACAGCCTGACAGGCTGCTCAGTGACTGAAGCAGAAGGCGACAAGCAGATACATACATCAACGTCGTCGGGTAAATAGCGAGTCAACGCGGGTCGACAGGGCTCAACTTTCACACTGCAGCCGATCTGATCCGAGTCGATAAACTCCCGGGTCGATTGGGGAGTCAATCCTTTCACAGTGTCGATGCGGGTTTTTTGTGCAGTGTGAAAGGGGCTTTACATACCTGCCAAAATCAGTGTACATCACAGTGTGCATGCCTCATAAGTTGTCACGCCCCTCAAACTTGAACATCTGACAGTAGAATTCAGCAGGGAGAGGAGAGCCGTTATGCTACATCACCACAGTTGTAAAATGCCCTGTTCAAAGCCAATATATCAACGTTATTTTATCACCTTTATAATGGGGACACTGGAGACTATGGCTGTGCAATACGGTCAAAATGTTATATCCTATAACTTGTTTAATATAAGCTGCACTGACAACAGGTTTACACGCACAGAGAAGCTAATGTTATCATTGGGCAAAGGGCCCAAGGCAATAAGTTGTTGAGGAGATAATTAGAAAATATTTCAATTAGGCTACACTATTAGAAAGAACATGTTGCTAATATTTACCATAGCCTTCTGATAGTTGTAGCTACAGTTGTGAGCCTTTTTTGCAATTAGCATTAGCTAAACTATTTTAACATTTTTCAACACTTTTTTTGCAACAGGCAACAAAACTTGCTAACCAGGGTTAGCTAACATGCTCAGAGCATTATTCTGCCTCCACAGAAATACGTCATCATGTTTACTTTCAAAAAAGGGCTCTATACTGTGGGCATCCCAAATTGCTGAGCATTTGAATCTATCACACTGAGCGAGACTAGTCGCCCCGCAGAGTAACCTCATCTCTAGTTGATTCTGGGATCTCATTTGTTCATGATTACCCAAAGCCTGTGTTCATAGATTAGAGTTGGAGCTGAGATTGGATGGTAAATTGAGAACTTTATTTATTACTGTGCGGGCTTGTCAGCTGCAAAGCAGAGGGTATATTTTGACTGCAATGTATTTTACAGAGCAATATTATATTATTATTATTATTATAATGATGCTAGTAACATTTTACTGTTAATTAACCTGTCAATCATAGTTTTGATTATTCATTAACTATCCATTTGGATCCATACAGAGACCAAGGGGACTTGCTCAACTTGCATTTGTCCAAGCAACAGTCCAAAATCCAAAATATTAATTTACACTGAATAGAAAAAAATCTCACAGTTCAAATACTGTTGCTGTTTGATATAAATTTATCTTCTTTTTTCTCTCTATCAAATTACATAAATAATAATTTTCTCTTCATTAAAATCTGATTTAGTATTGATTGTTGACACCATGAGTTAATAAAAAAATCTTTAACATAGCTCTGTGTCAATAGTATTAATCAATTATACAATAGCTATATCATCTGATATTTTATTACCATATAAGGGCTGAATATATGTAAAAAACATTGCCATGAATAATATGTTACATCTAGCCACAGTCTGTAGAATTTAAGGCACAATACATCAGTTTGGTTTCTTGTGGATTTGTGGATAGTATATTATATATTTATGTGTATATATACAGTTAGTGTAACTTCATTGTATTAAATGAAACAAAGTACATGCCAGCTGTATGCTTTCTGGGACAGTTAACAGACTAGAAATAAATGACAAATAATAAATGCACTATGATCGTTGGTGTAAGATGACAGGCACAATATAAATGTGCCCATTATTCTTCAAGACACAATTGTGATAGAGTTGAATTAGCATGTTCATCTCATCTCTCTGCCAGTGCTTCATCTTCTTCTTCCCATCCTTGTCTTGTCTTTGTGTGCCGCTACCTTCATCTCTTTCAATCTACTGCCATTCCGCCTCTCTGCCGTCTCTCTCTCTCTCCTCCCCGCTGTTTGGTAAAGATGACTGAGTGTGAAGATATGATGGAATATTTCCTGTCATCATTATGAATTAGCCTCAACACAGACCTGCACGCACACACTGACACAAACAAGTGTGCACGCGTGTGAGAGGCCCATGCATCATGTCAAGGTCTCTTGAGTCAGTGTGACGGTGATGTCGTTGATCTCAGTCTGCCATCAGTGGGGAGAGTGCCACACACTGGAGCTGAAACACAGCTGGGATGTTTCCATGAGATGACATACGACGGTCTGAGTCTGTGTTTCACCGTGTGTAATTCTGAAAAAAATGGTACCTATATGTCGATCAAGCATAACATTATGACCACCTGAATAATACTGTGTCCTGACCCCTGAAGGTGTGCTAAAGTATCTGACACCTCTCTATCAGAACCAGCATTAACTTCTCTGGTCTGTTGGATCAGACCACCGGGACCAGCCTTCACTCCCCTCCTTGTCCTCTCATGACCCTGTTCTGCTGGGTCTATCTCTGGTTCTTCCTTGGATCACTTTTGATAGATCCTGACCACTGCAGATCAGGAAAACCCCACCAGAGCTGCAGTTCTGCAGATGCCCTGACCCAGTCCTCTAGCCATCACTGTTTGCGCAAATCCTCCTGCTTGTCCTTTTTCTTGCTTCTAAGACATCAACTTTGTGGACAATAATGTTAATTTCACCACTGCCCCATGTTGTATGTTGGACTAAAAGCATTCAGGTGCATAAATATATTGCGTTAGCATCTACTTTAAAAAATGACCACGTAAAATTTTATTTTTTTGCCTGTTTTTACAGATAAAAAGTAAATTATAAATAAATGATCCGGGTAAAACATAAGCCAGAAATGTTTTGATCATTTGAGGAAATGGATTACCAGAATATTTTTCCTCATTTGCCTCTCAGGACTTTTGAAGAGGAAGTCACCATCCTCTAATTATCTGTTAGAATTCCAAATTAGTTTGTTGCATTTGTAAAATGTATCATTCTCAACAAACTAGGCAAAATTTGTCATTGTTCAGACACCATGGTGAAAAAAAATCATTATTTTCCAGCACTTAGGATTCAACATTATAAATAAAATTCATAAGGCTGTTCAATTTCTCTTAAATATTCAACTGCCCTCAACTGCAACAGATCTGTACTAAACTAAATAAAATAAAGACAACCCTGCTAGGTAGTATAGGATTAGGCTTTGTGTTCTAATGAACTTTCAAGCTCTAAATCTTTCAAACAAAATGAGCATCTGTGCAGACAGTGAGTAATAATTTCGCAAGAATCAGCTGAGTTAACCTGAACAGCTCAAGTTTATAAAGTAACTTTCTGGGTATTCATTTGATTGCCAGTCAAGATACACTGGCAATAATTTGCATTGCTAATGTGATCTTAAAAACCATGTAATGTAATTGCATAATATTGCATAAGCACATAAATAACTAGCATGTCTGCAAAGTTTTCAACTGTGATTCTGTCAAGATATAAAATCAAAGTAACACAGAGCTGAAGAGTTTCCAGTATGGTTGATGCGATCACTCTAGAACTTTCTGTAAGAGTGATATGCTCTGACTCCCACCATCTGTTACTGTCTGACTATGGCAGCTTTGGACACAATAAAATGTACCAAAAGTGTAAATCAGTTGTGATTGCATCAGCTGGATTAAAACAAATAAATGGTTAGACTGGATTTAATCTTATTGATGGATGACATAAAATATCTGCTCTTTTAATACCATTTCAACACAAAAAACAAAGAGATGTACCCAATGTTCTTATTTGAAAATGTACTACTGCCTTAAAATGGAACCATGGATGTCACTGGACAATATTTCACATGACAAAAATACCCTTACCTGGATAGAAATCCAGCCTCTGACATGGGGAGAGAGAGAGGACAACTCTATATACTGCAAGTCCAATTATTCAGGCCAACCTTAGCTTAAAGAGCCTGCTGTTAAAGCCCGGCTCTAAAAGCCACAACACAACAGCTCAGTCACTCATGCATGGCCTGTTAGCCACAACATGCAAGGCCTTTGGCATGCAACAGCCACTGAGATGTAGTTTGCACAATTCTGAGGTCTTAGTCTGAGGCAGGAAAATGGGGTTTGGTCATATTTAGACACTCCTGGAGAAGGAGTTTGTGTTTGCTGTTGAGTTTCGGGTGGACATGGAAGGGCAACTCAGAAAAAGTTGTGCTTGTTTGCTCTGAATGATGTTAGGCATTATCAGTGTTGGTGAATTGCTGCATTTGGGTTGACTAAAAATGAGTAATATATCAATGACTTATAATTTCTTGATCTCTAACAAAATTAGAGTTAATGTGCATTCTGTGGTGGAGAACTATTACTAAGTGTTATTCCAGTAAATATGACTAAAATAAATGTCATTACTTGCTCAGTTGGTCTGCTGGAAAAACAACTTGGACCCTCCACACTTGTCCAGTACAGATGCTAGGCTTCCAATGTCAACCCACCAATGTCATTATTAGACAGGAACTGACATACTGTATTATAAAGGTGTTAAAAGTCTTTGTAGGGTGGGTCAAACCAACACCTGACCTTTATACATGACACCACTGTTTATATCCCATGTGAAACCAAGTCAACGTTAACTTTGTCTACCATAGTTTCATTATGTAAATTCTGTATTGAACCAACATCAGTTATGAAGTTACTTTACATAACAAACATGACTTATTTAACCAAAACCACAGTCTTCTCTTAAACCTGAGAAAGTTATTCTGTTACCTAAATCCAACCAAGTTCTTTTGGTGTGTAAATTATTTACTTAACCAATGTTATTTTTGAAATGTGCATAATTGTTTCACATATCAAACATTATTTTAATTCAAACTACTGTCTTTTCCTAAACCTAATCAAGTAGTTTTGTTATGTTAATGTGTGAAACTGTACTATGTAACAGCATAATAAATTTACAGAGCAAATATATTTATTTGAACCTTAACAACATCAAGCCTAAATAACTGTTGTCTAAACCTAATTACATAAGTAAAACTAAGTAAATGTATGAAGATAGAAGAAAAAAAGCCTGAAAAAAAACATTAGCTTTTTTCATAAAAATGCTAGAAAGGCTTCCTCCCATCTTTTTGATGATGAAAGTCTAAACCACATTATCACATGATATCCAAGCATAATGTTAAGATGACACATGATGCTACCATGACAATAAAACTTAATCCCATCCATCACTTTCCTGCCAGTGCTAAGCATGCTATTTTCAGCATGACCTGGCAACCAGCTTTTTTCACATATGCTGTATCAGTCTTGTGTAACAACTTGCTGAGTTTTATGGTGTCGAGTGTTGCTTCCAGGATTTACTCATGTTTCATTGAGTGGGTTTTGCTGACTCATGCATAGACTATTAGCCTCTGGTCAGAAGGTATGCTGGAGGTTCTGACCCTTTGGCATGCGATGTAATAGCTACCAGCAAGTGTTTAAAAACACACAAACAGCTCATGGCAATTTCCCTATAGAGCACAGCTTTTACACATACTTCTAAGTAAATCCCCTCAGTCTCTCAGGCTTCTGGATTGTTTTGTTGCCTACAGTGACTGACCATGAAAGAGTGTCTTATGCAGTTGATAGCACATTAAATATTAATGGCCTAACCATGCATTGCGTGCTTTATGGACAAGTCAAGGCAGCTGTTTTTTTAAGTAGCCACACAGCACTCTGCAGAACCTGCTTTTGATTTAGTGACATTTAACTATCAATACTTGCTTCACCACTGTGATGAAAAATAAAAATAAATTATAAAAAAAAACATCCTAACTAATTTAACAGTAAAACTTGCAAGTTCAGCCACTTTGATCTGTAGCATTGGTGACTGGGTGTGAACTGGTTTTGAGATCCTCAGTTTTTCATTCCAATATTGTTTCCCATCTGGGTCCAGTGCAGCGATAGCAATAGCTTGGATTTATTAGTGGAATAAATTGTGATGCAGCTTATTTCTTCTTTTGAGGAAGGGCAGATGGGTTTGAACCCAACTCAATCTTAGAACATAACAGAAAGCATAAGTAAAATCTCCTCGTATTGTTGTTTTCCACATCAGTTGATTATAAAAGAGATTTGAAGCTCCACTGATGGACTGATGTCTGCAGAGACAGAAAAAGAAAGAAAGGGGACAGATCGAAAAACAAAAATGCATAAGAGGTACAAAACTCTCGGGGTCAGTGGTTGAGTTAATTTCAGCTGTCAGAGCAGATACATACATCTGTTTGATGAGCAGTGAGGTTCATGGAAGGTCAGTGTTGTTACGTGTCTGGACAACATGAGGAAACAGCCTTAATCCTGGAAACTGAGGGTTTGAATAAAAATGGCAGACACACAAATTTAGAGTGTGGTTAAGTTGTAATTTACTCCCATCTTGACACTGAAAGAGATAAAGAAGTATTTTAATGCCCATGGTTTTAGATTAAGTTGAGGTAGCCCAATGCTTTGTTTAGCTCCTAGTGTAGTTTTGACCTAGGAAAATTTGGAAACCCCTGAAAAGATACAGCTGATACTATGTGAAAGTTAAAGGCAGCGAGACACGGGGAGGGCTGAGCCACAAATTGATGGCAAGCAATTTTCACAAGCAAACCGTTAGTTCATTTACATGGGAACCAACATGGTTTCTAAGCCATGCTTTCAAATGAAGGCAGCTCTGGTGTGATTACAAAGTGTAATATGGTATTTTTGGCTTTACCCAACATGTTTAGGTCATCAAAACCAGCTGTCAATATCTTTATGTTTAGATGTCAAGCTAAAAATACATCTTCACAAGTCATCCAGGTTTGAGTCTTGCTGTGTTCTTTTGAAACAAAATATTAAATTGGTTGTTGTAATATTGTGATCAACTGTCATTGCTGGGATTTGGTCACTTTTTCTTTGTTGTTTTTTGTCACCTATTTTTAGAAAACATGAACTTGGAATATTTCAAGATTTCTCTGAGTTCAATCATTGTCTGAAAGCTAAGCAAGAGAATGACAGAAAGAACAGAAAGGGACGAAACATGAAGGATAGTAAGACTTTAAATTGTAGCACAGAGCAGTTTATTCTGTATGTAACCCCTAATTTCCACTGGATGCAGAACAACGCCGACATTTTGTCAGACCCGATACATTTCCATTCAAATCAGTGTGCGGAACACCGCTGACGCCTGCCAAAACAAATCGACAGAGCTTCTATTTTTGTCGGCACACGGCGCATGAATTCATGAATTTTTTGCGCCTTTCATGGTTTTGTTTGCACTTTTTTCAGAATTTAATGATTATATTATTTGCCGAGTCATGGCCAGTTATATGATAAGTTAACTTTATTCATCCCGAAGGAAATTCTTTCACAACAGTTGGAAAAGATAAGGAGATTTTAAAAAATTAAAAAGATTTATAAAAGTATGTTTAGTGCAGAACAGTGCAAAAATGACAATATAAACAATATAACAATATACAAAAACTATAAGAACATGTGAAGAAGTTCAATATTGTCATTCAGTTTTCCCAGTCAATAAAATAATGCACTGTTGCATTTATGAATGCATCCATTGTGTAGATGATGCACCTCTGGTAAAGTGTGGTTCTCTCTAATGACTACAGGCTGCTGTTTTTCACAAAGTTTAAAAGACTTCCCGAACAACACATAGATCAAGGCTCCTCTATAATTAGGGTCACAAACGCTCTGTTGCACCATGTAATTTTTCAAGCATTGTGTGACAGTTGCAGAGGGCATGTTGAAAACTGCTCTCTCCTCTCCTTTGCCACCTTTGTGATATTTAATATTCACAACCAGGGAGTTGACAAATGGAGGTGGTGCTGAAGCATCTTAAATGTCAATCAGCATCTGCTGTACTGTATAACACACACAACTAGACTCAGACCAGACAAGGATTTCATATGAAGGTGTCACATGAAAACATGTCTTTGCCGCCCACATGTCAGCTTTACAGTGGTGTACCTACAGTAGTGGTGTGGTGTGAGGGTTAGTTCACTGTGCTGTGAAGGTCTGTTTTTATGTTACGCTGTGTGTCCTTTGCTTGTAGTTGTGTAAAAGAAATTTCTTGCTGTATGTTTTCCTGCCAGCTGAGTAATCCTCTCTGTTTGATCTGAACATATGAACGGCACTTTGTGGTTGTTGTTTTTTTTTTTTTCCAAAGTGACATTTTGCAGCTTTGGAAATATTGTTTCTTTAAACACATACCTCCCACAGAACACCTCAATGCCTGTTTATCAGAGTCCAGAGACGCTGCTTCATGCTACCTCTGTGTTTTTAAGCGTCAGGTATAAACAAAAAGGTGTTATGCCATTTTTTCAAAACCTGGTGAAAATATGATTTTTGGTATTTATGCAGTGAAGTGAAGCAGGCAGTTAAGCATTGGAAGAATTAGAAGTAATCAACAAAGGGAAAATATACAAATAAAAATTAATGTTATCTTAGGCATTCATCATATTCATAGTAATGTCTCTGTATTGCAATTATTTCTCTTTATTATTATTATTATTATTATGAAGTATGTGCATTATCACACTGGTTAAACATGATAATGATATGATCTCCGTAATGATATAATGAATGGATTAAATAAATCACAATTGTATCATGTACGTATTAAAATGTATTTATGTAAGTTCAGTGAGGTGTTAGCATCAAAAATAACATGGAAGTAATTATCAAGAATGTAAATTATTTAAGAAGTTTTTTTCTTTTCTTCCAAAATGTCTCTTTGTTTCTATGGAAATAAATTCAATGAAGGTTTTTCTGTTTTATCACAAAGAAAAGCATTTGTCCTGCGTTGTCCTGTAGGTGAGAGAGAGCTTTTACTGCTTTATTCTAGATGCTTCGCTGAGTCACTCCTAGTCAGTCAAGGAAACAGGGATCACCTGTCTCTATCACACACATACACATAGAGTACTTATATAACATGTCCCTACAGTGAGACATTTGCTTACTCACTAAAGAGATAGTGTCAACACAAAACAGTTGTATATGTAGCACCTATCACAGCAAGATGAATTACTCTACTCTAAAGAGGTTTCTTTCTTTTGTCTCATGTCTTCTGTTATTTTCAAGATTCCACATAAATGCTTTCCTCTGACAAAAAAAAAAGATTTTTCACCTTCCGCTATAAAAAAGAAAAACACTTTTTATCTTCTTGCTCCAAACCCTGAGGCAAGACTGTTTTTCATGATGTGTTTACATCAGTAGGATAAATTGTCATGTCTTCAAAAGAAAACACTACCTTTTTCCTCTGTCTTAGTTTATACTATTTCTATCAAAGTGCTGTTCCCTTAGATCCTGGCATGGTGTCCAGGGTAACTACACAACTATTAACACCTTGCTGTGCACCCGGGTGAACCTCTAACCTTTGCGGTGTTGTAAACCTCTCTCAGTTCTTGGGTTTGCTGTCTGTCCTGTCTATGTTGTCTATTTTGTCATGTATGACGATGACTCATGCTGACTTCTGTGTGTCTGTGGGCTACTCTCGTCCAGACCTCACAAAGTCCAGACTAATGGATCCCCATCAGCTCCGGTCACATCACAGCATAGAGCCTGTTCAACTTTTCCTCTCTTTGCAGCTCTGGTGCATTAAGACTTTATTGCAATGCCAAACAGTCCCATAGGTGATTGTTAGTGTTTCAATTCATAAGTCTCAAATAAGCGGCCGTAGTGAAGAATTTCAACTCTTTGAGTGCCAGCTGTTTTATAATATCGAAAACGCTTTGTGTCAGTGTTTTAACCATTTTGAATAATTTTTTAAGACCCACATATATTTTGTACTATGACTCTGAAACCACAGAGTAGCTCAAATCAAAGAAGAGACTATTACATCATGAAAAAAAAAATTGTTTTTACCTTGTTCCATTCTTGTTTTATCAGAGGTAGAGTAGAAGCCAATTTTTGTCCAGAATCCATCCGTTTTGCTCTCTAATCTTGATTGTGTCCACTTCCTGTTTTCATCTCTGTGGCGTATACCATGTCTTTATGCTCTGACTACATCTCCCAGAAGCCCCAAAATTACTCACAGGCTGCGGGAGACCGTGATCGGCTGCCCTTAGCCAAAAATCCACTTTGATGTATTATTACATCGATGGTACGCAAGCGTCAGATTTTAAATGACGTCGAAATAAGTTAAAGGCACTCAAAGAGTTAAGCATTGGTTGTATTGCAGAAGAATGCAAAGCGTTTTAAACTATAATCACATTTTGAATATTGTGGAAAAAACAAGCAACAAACAACACTATCATCGAGAATGTGTTGCACTTTAGTAATCACAGCAGAAGCAGAAGAAGTCAGCATAATAAGCAACCAAATCTGCGTCAGGAGGTAGGGATGGAGAGAGAAGGAAAGGAAAGGATTTCCACCCAAGATAGTGTCCAAAAGTTAACTATTTTACTGTTTTAACAATGATCTTTTCCTAAACCTGACCAAGTACTTTTGTTGGAGAAAATCTAACAACATAGTAACGTACCTTACGTCACATACGTAACATGTTAACCGCATGTTGAAGCTTGTCTGACTACACTATATATTGAAAAATGATGCTAAAATACTCAGGGTGCCAAGAACTGATGCAACTCACTGAAAGTTCATCAAAGGTGATCTACACTTTGAATTCACAGATGACAATGAAAGTTAACAAGAGAATATTGTGAGCATGTGTGACCATGCAAAAACACTTGTGGCAACGAATTAAGCCTTTAGCTTCTAGCCTCTGGCAAAGGTAAAGTTACACAGTTGTGTTAACCTCACCAATATGTAAATCCACAATTCATACTCAGATTTCCTGTCTTTAGCCCCAACTGATGCTGACTCAAGTTACATATCAATTTTACACGTTACATGTTTGCATACTTTTCGAAATAAATTTCTGTCTTTGCAGGAAAGTACTTGAATATGTTTGGGCAAAAACAAAAAGTACTAAGTTAACAAAAGTATTAAGGTTTAGGCAGCAATCCTACTTTAGTTTGGGAAAAACAACAAAACCACTAAGCTATGTTTAGGAAAAGATTGTAGTTTGGACCAAAACAACTTCTCGGCAAATTAAGAATGTGGCAAAAGGATAAATCAATCAATTTTGTGTTCTGGTTTCACAGGATATAAAAAGCGGCCTCCTTAACCCAGCTATCCATTCCTGACCACTTCCCTACAAGGCATTTATCACTTTTTACATGTCCTGGTTTTGGATTATGCGTAATACTGCAAACAAAGGTCTACAAGGGATTACTTTGAACAGGGGAAGCTACTTTGCAAATGATAAATGCTTCACAGGAGATGGTGCAGGTGTCACCATTAAGCCTAAAGACGCATATAGACTGCTCTCGTGGTGGACATTATGACTCATCGAACACAGGTGTAACTAATAACATTCATCATGGCTCCATTCGATACATGATCTAGTTCCAGGCTCCTGGCACACTGACAACTCTGACAAGTCATATCATAGCCTTCCCTGCTATGATATGAGTTAAAAAGGTTATCTTTTTGATACACTAAATAAACAAGGTACACTAACATGGACACAGTTTTCTATTTTTGAGCACAGCTCACAAATACAGGGCACTGGTTGTCTGGCCTTTTTACAATCAATGCTCAATGTATGAGCTGTACACACACATTAATGGCTGTTTAGTGAGTCTTGACATTTCTATTGCAACATCAAACCATTTAGTCATAACTTACTGCCACCCACTATCTCGAAAATTCTTTCTCATATCTCTCTCTGTTTGCCAGAACTATAAAAAGCATATGGCTGTGATTGTCTTATACGACAGTAAAACTGGGATGTCTTTTGAGTTACCACATTTTGCAGCATCTCCTCACTCTGAGTCCTGGACAAGATGAATGTTTCTTACCTCAGGGCTGTGATTAAAAATAAGTTTGGATATGTATTTTTGCCTCTGGTTAGTTTTTTTCAGTTGTTTTGTTTAATGCAATCATGTTAATCTTTCATTGCTTGCCTAAATGAAATATCTTTAAAAGTGATGCATCTGAGTCTGTATTGGCCTATATAGTCGTGAGGCTATACAGTGTATTATCCCATACAAGATATGGACTTCAGTAAACTGAAGTGGATTATTATTACATTTTGGTGAATGAAAAAACATGCCCAAATGATGGAGTAGTCATTTTCACCATATTATTTTTAACTTGGTGAATTTTGTTAGTTTATAGTGGAGAAATTGCAGACTTTCTTCCTACCAGGCTTTGAAAACTTCATCAGTCTGAGTCTTGCTGTAATATTTTTAAGATTGATTTTTTTTTCTTCTTCCTCCTCATTGTGGTAAAAAAAATCTTTTTAGACACCTGTTTGAAATGAGAAGGGCCTTACTGTTTTGTCAGTTCCGTTTTGATTTTAAAGTTATTGAATCCTATTTAATTTCATACAGGTTTGTAAAGTCACCAACACATTTGATATCAGTATTTTTGGCTAGAATACAATATGCAAGCTACAGGAAGATGTTCACTGAAAGCGTCTGAAGCATGACATGGCCATCATGGGACATTAAAAGATGATGTTAACAAGAGATATTGCAAATGTCCCATTGTAAATAGGTCATGTTAAAGTTTCATATACAGCAAATCCAAAGCTGAAATTAATACATTTGTGCACATAAAGTTGAAAACTTAAAGATGTTGCAAGCCAAACTTTCTATGACAGTCTGGAACTTTGAACAGCAGCAAAATCATTACACATATGGTATTCCATAAATAACAGCAAAACCAAAACACATCAATATTTAATGAAGAGCTTTCTGTCAATGCAAAAGGCAGAACTGACTAACACCCAGAAGCACATTTCTTTTCTCATGGTCTCATTTTAGGTTTCTAACTTTAGTAAGCACATACAGTAATAGATACCAACAGTCTAAAGTATTCCAGTCCTTGTTTTCAGCAGTGAGTATATGTGTTGTTGAACAACAACACATAAAGATAGTTTTTTTTATCCTCATCATCATTCTTCCCTGGAATGTGTACTGAGCCAAATGTGCAGGCTGCAGCATCGGCCGGTGGATTTAAATGTTGGTTTTGCCCTAAGCTAATGGGGAAACAGTGATAGTGAAGGGAAGAAAGGATGGAAAGAAGGTAGGAGAATGGAGTGGATGAGGGAAGGAAAGACGGGGACAGAATACATGTGATAGAAAGTGGGAGGAGAACATATGGGATAGGATAAAGCTGTAGGAGGAAACCTGAGAGGTGGAATGGGGAGATGGAAAGAGGGATGTGAATGGAGGGGTGGGAAGAGGAAGAGTAAAAAAAAAATGAGGGGGACAGTGGGAGGACAGAAAGTTTAAGAAAGAAGGGGTGAATGGAGGAATGATGGAGCTCCACCTTGTTTGAATAACGGTATTGATCTGCTGAGACCACACAGCTTCTCTATTACCTTTGACAAACACACACAAAGATCGACATATGACAAACATTTCATCAGTGTGGGACATTTGTGTCTCTGTGTCAAAAACAGGTCAAACTGGAGGTCAAACCGATCTCCATCCAGTGTAAACGTCAAGTAACTTTAATCCAATGACATTGAGTGAGGAGTGTGTTTGTCAGCGGTCCTCCATATCTGGTTGGAGGGACCTTTTAGTATCATTATAAGATGCACCAGGCTTCAGTGGCTTTAGCTCCACTGTTAATCTATCCACATCATTATTAGACTCTGATTATCAGTGTAGGGTTTGTATAAGGGGAGGTTGGACTGTTTGTGTCCCGTGTGAAAAAAAGTCAGCACTGAATTGAATGTTGTTTCCTTAACCTAACCAAATAGATTTGTTGTGAAAGTATGCTGGAAGTTTATTTTGAAAAGAGGCTGCATGCAGTTAATGAGTGGAAACTGTATGTTTTCTGTGAATGCAGAGGTTTATTTTGAAAAGACACTGATCATCTAATGAAACACTATCCCTGAGAGTGGAACCTGGAGCATCAGTCTGAAACATAGGCCCAAGGCCAACAAGTGCTATTTGCCACCAGCAAGTCAAACCTTTCAATTATCAGGCAAATGTGCTCCATGCAATTGCATTGTTTCCAGAGGATAAATGTTAATGACCTTGATTTTTCTTAGTGCACAAACATGAGGTTGACTTGATTTGTGGTAATAAGAAACATTTTTCAACAACCATTAAAACCGATTACCGTAACATTTGGTACACACATTTATAGTCCTCTGACGAGGAACTGAAATAATGGTCATCCTGTATTTTCATTTTTCATTTGCTTTAATTGCTTGTCAGTGAAGATATACATCGAAGTGCCTCTTGAAAAATGGCTCATCCCATAACACCTGCAAACATAAAAAAGTTAAGTATAATGAAGCCTTTATGTAATTACTATGAACAAGACCTTGGTGAAAATGATTGGTCCTTTAGCTAAATGAAAACATTTCCCATAAGCCTACTTGTCTCCAGCCTCCCCACCCCCTCTCCTGTCAAGTGATTCTCCCAGCAGCATGTGTTGTTGATAGAGACGTCTCAGTGGTTGGTCTTCGTTGTTTGCTCTAATCATGCAAATGTATCAAATACAACATGGTTATGATCTCATTATGAAGGGAAAATGCAGAAGTTAACACTTTCAATTGAAGAGTCCTGCATATCACAGTCGAGGAACGCCTCACCATCTGTCCTTTCCCACGGAAAATAGACAATGTTGCATGGCATTTGGATGGAGCCAATATCTGGTGAGTGTTCTTTTCTGCAAGAGAGAGGCAGTGCAAATCCTGAGGGAAGATCTATGGGTTTGTCACAATATCTTGTACAAATATATCTGTCTCTCCTCCATGCCACTTTTGCTTTATCTCCCCAAATCCACACATACACGGCTGTGCACACAAACACAGACTCATATATAAAGAGTTATATGTCAAAATATCACTCCAAGTTCTGTCAGTTTTACCTCTTTTGCTATGATATGATAGACATGCAATTGCATGCATGGATATGCATAGCCACAAAGCCACACACACACACACACACACACACACACACACACACAGTCTAGTGGGAGACTGGTTGACTGGTAGAGATTATGTCAGGGCTGTCTTTGTCAATCAGGATCAAACTCCACCCCCAAACCTCTGACCTCATCATCTTTGTGACAACCAAAGGCTGTCAAGAGAACTGTGCTGAGACAGCAACTTCACCAAAGCACAGACCTTGTGTTTGAGTGGTGAGGGAAGCACATGAAGGCAGATAAACATGTACTTATATAGATCTTTATTTTCCTCCCGAATCACTATTTAAACAGGTTTTATATTGATTTAATAAGCACTGATTTAAAATTTGTAGAAATAATGATTCATTAGGTCTAACATGCTGCTTGCTCTTTTCATTTATTCCCCCAGGAATCTTTTCTTTCAGCCTTTTCATTATTGAATCACACTGAGACTTAAATTATGCATTTACTTACAAGAGAAATCTACCAAAATAAGAAGCAACAATTGAAAGGACCATGAGAAATCAAGATGCTGTGGCGACCATGGCCACAGTACAGACTGTATAAAAGAAGTGGACATAGTTGCCATGATTTCACTCACTCGTTTGTAGATTGGTGTTTTGAAGCCTTGAGTTTGGCATTTTGACCGTTGCCATCTTTGCATTTGGCTGTCATGTTGGTTTTTGCAACCAAAAGCAACACAGGAGGATGAAGCTATGTACAACTTTTATGCTGAATTATATTGGTCCCCTGGCATTCAGCTCTACCTACATCATCTTGTCAGAGCTGGTCCCAAGCTCTAAGTGACCTCAGAATTGCTAACTCGTTAACAATAAATATGGAGAAATATGTACTGTCAGAGCTGTGATGTGTGCCTTCATGAGTATTTTATATTTTCTTACATCTTACACATTTTCTTACACATTTCTTTCAACATCCTAACTCTATTGTGTCTTGCACAATGTCCTTTCATCTTTGTATGCCCTCATCCCAGACCACAGAGTAATGTTTAAACCACCATCTGACCTAATTTTAGTAGTTTCTGATCTGAATGGCTAATGCTAGCAAGCTAATCTAAGTTCCTCTCATGCCTCTTACTTGCTGGTTGTTTAATGTTAATGTGCTAGCATGCTATATACTTTTGTTTGTGTTGTAGCAGGAGGCAAGCTGTGCTTTTAATGCTAGCATGAAACAGAGACACAAAACTGGGCCTGGTGTGTTCTGTTGTGCCCTCCAGGCAAAACTCTGACTCAGTGTGAGGCCTTTTTTTTATTTTTCCCTTCCTCAAAATATCTTTGCACCATGATACTCTGGCAAAAAAGAATGTAGCTCTTAATGAGCATGTCAGTGTCTCATTTGGCCTGACAATGTTAAAACAATTTAAAACAATCCGTCATCTGCGGTGAGCTCATGTAGCTTCTTTCATAGCAGTTTGACTTGCGTTAGGTTAAACGAGCTACCTTCTTTCATAATTCACTCCAAAGGCCAAACTATGAGTAACTCTCTCAACCTAGTTTCTAAAAGCATCACAGCCCTAAAGGTCTTGTTACACTGGCAGTATTATCCAGCTGCAATGGAACTGCTCAGTGGCCAACAGCACAGGAGTGTGAGTGTGCTCGGCACCTTTGATTAGCCAACTACAAAGGCTAAAACTAGCCAGCTACTGGGTGGCTCCTGCACATGAATAAGTGAATTTGAATGTGTGTGCTGAATTTGCAATGTATTCTGGGTGTTCCCTTCAGTAGGGACAGGGACAAATGAAATACATCTGTGAACTATGAGGGACTGAGAAGCATGGAAATATATAAAGTCAATTCAGCTACAAAGCTGTGTGATGGAATGCACTTTTATCACTTTTTTCACTTTTAAATTTTGGGATCTTTCTGAATATGGGCAATTTGTGAATCAGATCTTCTCTGCTGATATTTAAACATTTATGAAAATATACGGGCAGCACAGTGATGTAGTGGTTAGCACTGTCGCCTCACAGCAAGAAGGTACTGGGTTCGATTCCTGGCCCGGGGCCTTTCTGTGTGGAGTTTGCATGTTCTCCCACCATCCAAAAACATGCATGGAGATTAGGTTAATTCACTAATTTAAATTGCCTGTAGGTGTGAATGTGAGTGTGAGTGGTTGTCTGTCTCTGTGTCCTGTGATGAACTGGGGACTTGTCCAGGGTGTACCCTGCCTTTCACCCTTAAGCCTGGTTTATGCTTCTGCGTCGCGGCAATGGCGTAGCTCCAGCGTCGATGCGTACCCCTAAGCGGACCCCGCACAGTAGCCTGACGCGCACCTCCAAAAAATCCTGACTACATGTCACGTCAACGCATTGAGACGCGAATGGTAAGGACTGTGATTGGTCCGCTCAGAACGTAATTTCCGGCGGTTGCTTTTCCGGTCAACAGCTCAACAACACCGCTATTTGTGGAGCGGCACGAGCGGTACGGAATGGTCGGACAGACCACCTCCGCAAACATCTTCTGTGCTTCATTTGTAGTAACAGCATTTCTTTTTCAATTTTATGAGCTCCATCTCCAGAAACACCCGCTCCATCTCAGTTGTCATTGTTTACTGTCGGAAGAAAACAAAGGAATCCGATATGAGCCCCCAGAAGCCACACAAAGACACAGCCACACCCCCCTACCAGCTTGGCGGTGAATTGCAGAGCAACGCGTTCCCTCGATGCAGAGCTTTGAATGCTCGATGACGTCATCGGGTCTATGCCGTAGCTCCACCGTCGCCGCAACACAGAAGCATAAACCAAGCTTTAGACAGGTGGGATAGGCTCCAGCCCCTCTGCGAGGATAAGCGGTAGAAAATGAATGAATGGATGAATATGTGCCCCTGCTGTTTAATTAAATTCACTTCACAATAAAGACTAAAAACATAGTACAGCCTAGGCCTTGTCATGGGTTTTAAGTGGCCTTGTTATGTTAGTAACCTTCTCCTGATTGGTCAGTTGGTCCACTCTGATGTGATTGGTCAACTGAAACAAACTGTTCAGACTCCGCTCCACTCTAAGTAGCTTTGTTTAGGGACGGACCAAACTAGCAGGCAGGTATTAAATATGTTACTTGACAATATCACCACATTATGGCAAGAAAAAGTCACTGAACCAATAAAAAACAACAAAGACCAGATATCCCCTAAAACTATAGGCCTACTTCAACAGCTTATGACAAATTACCGCCAAATTCACTGTTTAATAAATGCCATCTCTCATTTGCCAACTCTATGAGAAGAAGGTCCTGCTTATTAGACTTTGTGCATTCCTGCTGAGTCTCACATCTTTGAGTGTCCTCATTTGACAGCAAATTGTGTGACTCAATGATCCCTCAACATTGCAAAAGTTGCCACTGATTCACATGCATGAAAAAGTTGAAACTCAAATGTTAAGTCAGAAGTTTGATTTAGTTTGCTTTCACTGAACCACCCTAACTTTTCAAGTTTGACCATGCCAGTCATTTTTAATGCAAATCCTAATACCTGCATAGATAATTAGGTAGTATTGCCAAACAGCAACATTGCCGATTTCAACACAAGGCAACACATAAGAGCTGAATTGAAATAGAGAGGTGCAAGTCACTGTTAGGTTTTGGTGCCACTCAGTCACAGACAGTTCAGAAACACAATAAAATATCATGTTTAAGAGTGAATGTGTTTCAAAGTCGATTCACGAACCACCAGGGGGCAAAAAGAACAAAAGCATAATAGGTCCTTTTTAAATCAACAGACCTGCAGCAAGGTATATCCAACTCAGGAAATTGTGTTTTTTTCTGAGGCTGTAGGCAAAATAGAGCTAAGCTGCCATGTGTACTGTATCTGAAAGTGTGTACTCTACTTACTGGGTACTTGAAGGTGAAAGGGTACATACACAATACATTGTGGGCTCAATCGGGGCCCAAAGCTCATTTGTGGCTCAGGGTGGCCTGCTGGATTAATTTGACCATGTGTACCAGAGAAGGTCTGGGCTGAGAGATAGTATGTCTTGGGGCATAAAGCCTAGGAGACACTGCAGCACTGTGACCAGACACTTATTACATGATTAGCTCTAAGAATGTGAGAGTAAATAGTCAATGTTTACCATATATCATAATCAATAAATGTTTTAACATCGTACCTCCCCAGCATACATCTGCAAAATGTAATTAAGGTGACTGATGTGATTGGTCCTGCATATAATGAGGGTCAAGGATTTTGAAGCAAATCTTGACAGGATATTTTTCCCACCATTATTATCACTGACTAACAGTGTGTGAGCTGGTCTGCTCAGAACACATTCAGGGAACATCTATATGAATCTGAGTTGATTTAGGCCTTTTTATTATTCATCAACTGTGATATGATGGAGATTCCTCCCGCTGCACATTGCGAAAAACATTGCGATGACTTTTTATAGCAAGTTTGTTGTTTTTCTTATTTTTTTTCATATCTCAAAAATGTTTATCCTATTGCAACTTGGTCTCATGAAATATTCGTACAAATCAGTACGAAAAATATTGCACTGAAATTCGTACATAACCCACGTAATTCAGACATCATGTGACGTTCGATGCAGGCTGCTCCGTCTGTGAAAACATGTCGGACATTCTCAGCGGACATTCATTACGTTTTCAGTGGAGTAGTTTATGAGTGTCGGGTGCGTTTTGATCACATTTCTAGCGGTAAATATGCATTTTATTTCCATAACCTAACCCTGTAATTCTATCCCTAAACCTAACCATCACTGGAAGTGTTGTTGGGCTTATTTTAATGCGTATTGTAATCTTCCAGCTGACAGTGAAAGGAATGTCCGGCATTTTTAAGGCTGTCGCTTCCGGGTTCTCTTTGGGGCTCGCGCATGCGCTGATTGGTCATGTTGCCATTCATTCGTAAGATATGCATGAAAATTTGTGCCTTACTTTTCGTATGAAATCATACAAATATTTCATGAGACTACGTCGCCTATTGCCTTGAATAAGTGAACCAAAAAATACAAAGCAAAAACGAAAAACTGTGTTATATTTTTCACATTTTTTTAGGAAATAAATTAAGCACCTGTTCTTCCTTATTTATTTTTGGCTTCAATTATTTCCTTTTTAAATTTTTTTTTGAAATATTTTCCAACTTTGTTTTTATTTCTTTAGTGAATTAAATTAAATTGTATTATTATCTTTATTTAAGCATTTTTGAATACATTTTATTTGTATATAGGGGATTTATTCACTGGCTTTGTTTGAACACGATTTCAAGAAAATCTTTATGTATATATTAAATGAAGCAGAATACTTGTCTGTTTTTTTTGTGGACACTTGTTATTGTGCTGTCAGGTTCAAGTGGGATTTCAAACTCCTGCTGCGTTCAATTGAGTTGTGAGCCCATGCTTACACATCGCATACACTCACACACATATATACACACACGCACAAAACCCTATACAGTAAGACCTGTGCAGGCCATTCCAGCCCAATGTGTGTTTCCTAAAAGACAGAGTTGAGTAAAAGAAATCCCAAAGACACAGTGGTGTGCTGGGCTGGCTGGTTTTGAGCTGCAGGGACACACACACACACACACACACACACACAGAAGCCCAGAGTGCCGAGGTAAGCGGGTATTTGACAGTAGACCTTCAGGGAGACAGAGGAGCTTTTCCTGTCCAGAGAGAGGGAAGGGGAGAGGAAGGAAATGACAGAAGAGCAGGAAGTGAAGGAAGGATTGTTGTATCACTCGCTTCAGGAGAAAGAGTGACTGAGATTTATGTTAGAAACAGTTTCTCAATATTTATCAAGTGACAAATTTGACAAAGTGACAAATTTGTTGCAGTATTTGTTCCAATGTTTTTCCAATATACTTTCACTTCTCATACTTCTGTTTTGTGGTGACCTGTGTTCATACTGTCAGTTAAGTGGCGTTAATCACAATGTTCAATAACACACTTTCCAGACTGTAGTATTCTGTGGTCCTTGTAGATGGGTATGAGGGAAACCTCAACAAATTAAAATTAACCAGCATTTAAATGTAAAAGAAATAGAACAGCCACTGTACTGTTGCTCAAAGTTTTATTCTCACCACTCCATATGTCCACTGTAGCTCATTATACGATTCAATACCGACAATGTATTATGTATAATGTTATGTAGGTGTTTGAAAAGTGTGTGCCTATTTGGAGATATGCAAAGGACAAAAATGCTATCTGAGGTTTCAGCCCACTTGGAGTGTGTCTGTGGTAAAAATCAATTACTCTATAGAAATTACATATATATATATATATATATATATATATATATATATATATATATATATATATATATATACATACACTATTCCCACATTCACACAAACTAAATCAGTGCAAACCACATATTCACCATGCTGACAATCTCTCCCATAAATTATGGACATACTGTATAGTTTGAAGATTACAGAGTGAAATTTTTCTGCTGTTTTTAGAATGAAACACTAAAGCAGTTGGTTGGATGACACTGACCAGCTGGGATGCTGGGATTTTTTTTTACACAAGACCAAGAGCGACCAGATATTTCAAGAACAGTTCGGATAAAATGCATCTAAAAGGAGGACACTGTGAAACAGTGCTACAGTATCAGACTACAGTAGAATAGAGCAGAGTGACTGGAGCTGCTTGTGTCTTATGATGAAAACAGAACTTAGAACAGGGTTCAAGGAGAGAGAGAGAGAGAGAGAGAGAGAGACAGAGAGAGAGTGTGTGTGTGCGTGTGTGTGTGTGTTACACCCCCACAGTGCCAGGCTGCTGTCCTCCACCTGCGTCCTGAATATTAATGAAAGGCTGAATACTGGCTCTGTCTGCCTTGTTGTTGGTGTTGATGCTAATAATGTTGTGTTTTGGCGACAACATGAGCTGAATCAGAAGACAGGGACTTGATACCATGTTCCAACTCATCAATCATCACAACCGTGCAACTTATTCAAATTAGCACTGATTTAGATGAACAGCAGGATATCACTATAATTTCAAAGTGTTAAATCTCTTTCTCTTGTGTTTAATTTCTGCCTTTTCTCTTACTAGTTTTGTACAAAGTGGTGTTTGCAGTTTGGGAGACTTGAGTGTCGGTACTTAAGTTGATCCACACTGGCAGAGGTAGAGAGTTTTGCTAACAAAACACACTTTAAAACCTAATTTGAGCTACTTTGTTGAGGATGATCAAACATGGAAAAAGAGGGCTAGGATGCTTCAAGTGTTCTTTAGTTTGGGTTGATTTTTAATGAGCTATAATGTTTCAAAGGAGCCTTTGATTCTTCCAAATTAAATGAAAAAGGGAAAAAAAAATACCCAGAAAGTGTTTTAAAAAGTTTCTGTTAAGCCATTCATACATTCTTATATTAATTTCTGTATTGTGTGCTCATAATGCATAATAACAGTCTATTTAGTGGTTATATGTGGTGACATTGAATATCTCTGTTTGGATGAGCATCTGTCAGTCAAACTCTGAAGAGAAAACATCTTTTCCATTCCTTCAGTGCCATCCTTTGCTCTTGTTTCAGTAAGGCACACTTTCTGGTTTTGTTGAAACTGATGGTATTTTATTACCTCCGCCAAGGAGGTTATGTTTTTCCCGGGGTTTGCTTCTGTGGCGGAGGTCTGCGCTATCTGAGTGCTTTTCTAATTGTTTCTGTAACATTTTTCAGGAGCCGAATAGAACGAATAGTCCCCTTACACCCCTGAACCATGGCTGTAACTGCTGTAGCTCCTCACACTGACTGGACCATGCTCTGGCTAGCTAGCCTAACAGAGAGGCACTGCTCAGAGGCCATGAGCTATTTGAACGATCTTGTGACATTGCGACAATCCAGCCAACTCTCAAAACTCCGATGGCAGCGTGCCCTTGAACACACCAAAGGGGAGTTTTGCAGCACAGTATGGAATGATGGTGATGTCACTTTGACAATAAATTATTAGAAGTGAATAAAATGACAGTGTCCCTTTGAACAAAATTTTAAGTACAGTACATAATGGTAACAGATTGATTGGTAACAGAAGCCTTGAAGCAGATAGGGTCAGGTCTCAAAGGAAAGTGTATAAATGGCACGTAAAGACAAGGGCATTTCACATGCAGTTTGTTCACGATGCAAGTGTCCGCACTTAGGTTCAGGCGAGAAAACCACTGAAGGTAAGGGAAAGCGTTATTGTTGGGCTTAATATCAGAATGTTAAGTATGTCCAGAAATTTAACACAGTCGCTGAAAACATGTCACAAACTTAACTAACGAAACTTTCTAAACAAAACCTGGTGACTAACTACCGTGCCTTCCAAAAGGAACATGTCTCCTGGTTAAACATCTGATCTAAACATCTCATGTATCAATACTTGTGTGGATTCCATGCTGAGAGCTGGCGTATGCCGCTGGAACGGAATGCTGGAATCCACGCACCTTGACGGAGAAGACTGATGACCAGTCAACATTTACTCTAACTGCCCCGCAACATGCCCGCCTGCAGCCTGTTCCCACCATGCTGTTCATTAGGATGAATGAATCGTGCATTGAGCAGCGATGTTGGTCAGATGCATTTGCGCATCACAAATAATCTGCACACTGAGATGTTGCTTTTATTACAACATGAATGCAGTTGATCGCTGCGATTACATCAGGGAATCTGATCACTGCAAATTGCACTTTAATGTTGACCTGTTCAGCTGCATTTTATGGGAATTTATATGTCTGACTGACATGCGGATGATCCAGTCCAACACAGGTGGCATGTTCCGGCTCAGGATCGACTGGCTCACTCCTGATCAGTCGGCCAGCTCCCGTGGCCAAGAAGCCCAGTGTGGTCAGCACCTGTGTGGGCACTGGCAGTGCTCAGCTCCTCCTGTAGTGCTCCAAGGCTGGTCACAGCTCAATGCACAGCTGTTTACAAACTAGTTTCCCAGTTTCTAAGTGTCGCCAACGGAACAAAAGCATCAGAACCTGGCGTATGCCAGCTATGAAGTTGGCATGGAGCAATGCCAGTTTCCACGCTCAGTTCATTATTGATACATCTGAACGTGAGCATGAATTCTGGCATACGCTACTTTGATACATGAGGCCCCTGGAGTCCACCATAAGCATTTTTTTCTCCCTTTACAGACTACATTATTCACTCTTACTGTAGCAGAGATGCACATATGTGTTAACATTGCAGTCAACACTGGATACATGGCATACTAATGACCTACGGAAATCAAGAAAGGTGCACTTACTGCGCTCTAAATGCCTGGGGGACATAATGGCATTTACTGTATACGCTTTGCAAACAGCCTGCATGCTCACTCTACTGTACATATACAGAGATACAGGACATACCTGTATATTTACATACATAAAACCCATACACATTCAAGCTCTATCTGTGCACACAAGCATAAAAAGCTTACACACACACGCACACGCATAGAGGCAGACCTGTAAAATATTGCCTGCACTGAAGAATGTAATTGCAGTGAGCAGAAACACATGTATGAAAATACACAAGCACACACTCATACACGCACACAGTAGATGGGGCTTACATAAGGATTTTTAGGCAGGGGAAGGAAGAACAGGCTTTTAACCAAAGTAGAAACTGTAGCAGAAACGTCTACGAGAGAGGGAGAGAGACATTCTGTCATCTCTGCCTTTTAAATGAACCTCATAGTTCTTCTTTCTTTCTATTTGCCGTTTAACCTCGCAGTGTCGTGCGAGACTTTTATCCCTGAAGACTTTATGGGTTCATAAACTCTGTCCCATCACATCAAACCCACACACACACACACACACACACACACACACACACACAGGTCCAAGCTACAAATCTTTCTGTCTTTATGGAGCTATCCATTGCTCTGTCCAATATGGAGACTCTCCCATCTCTCATCTCATGCTGGCGAAGTTAACTTTCAGTGAAAGGTGTGAGAGAGGTGGGTTAGATCATTTCAGTCAGTTGTGAAAGTGTGGACCCGTGTCAGTTTGAGCAGAAAACATGCATGCATATTTTCACAGAGCAGCTAAAGCTTGCTGTTTATATGTGCGGTAACTGTGACATTTCAGTTGTTGATACCGCTTCTGTATTTGCTGCCATCTAAATGTCACATCTACTGCATATAAAACACCTGCTTTACTTTTCTTAAATCCAGCAATTTAGTGATGGATGAAAATTTGGGTAAAACTCATGACCTTCACTCTACACCATAAGGCATAACGTCAACAGAATGAGCACAAAATGCTCCTCCAGTTTTCTGTTTTCTTTACATTGCTATTCTATAACGCTGGTTTACTCAAATTACTAGAAATGTTTATCTATTTACAAAAGCTTAACAAATTTATCCACCACCTGCCATATTTGTCTCAAAGACCATCCAGTATCATTAAGTGTTTTAATTCAGATTTTATTTCTCAACAAGTTCACCATTTTGAACAAGAGTGGGGGATTTCAAACTTATTTCACCTTTTTATACCCAAATTTGAGCCAGAACACTGGAATTATCTTGGAAGTCAGAAATTATAAAAAAAATAAAAAAAACTCAAATAGTTAATAGCACAAACGAAAAGTTATGGGTTAGTGGAATGTACATGCCTTGAAAACCAACCAAGACATAGGGCTGTTTGATACAGAAACCCTACAGTATAATAAAAATCTAGCCTGGTCTTACCAGACCCTCGTACAGAGGATCTGGCACTCCTCCATTGAGAACCGATTTCAGACAGGAGGCGTGAACTCTGTTGAAGTTTGAAACGATTAAATCTGATTTTACCCAATCGCTAACGTTTGGTCGTGACGTATGTAATGCACCGCTAGCATTCAGGCTAGCCAACTCCTTCGCCACTAACGGAGCTAACTGAAAAAACTTTTCCCGATCCCCATTGGGAGTAAAGCCACGACATCTTTGCCAGCAATAAAACTGGTTAAACATTCCTCTTGCTCCAACTTCAATTGCTGAATATTTGGGAACCTCGCCAAAACGAATTGAATGGCTTCTTTCACTTCCGTCTCCGCTGCCATTGCCAAACTACAACCAGCTAGACTACAATGCAAATGCTGCGCATTCGATGTCATCATTAACACCCACCTCCCCCCATCTCCCCTTATTCACTGATTGGCCAGGATGGAAATCATCCTGAGAAATCAAGTCCAAGGGAACAAACCCAGACGTAATCTGCAGGGAAATGATGATTGAATGGAAGATTATGAAGGGTTAAGGCCAGGCTAATAAAAATCCAATATCTACCCATTCTTAATTTTTATCCCAGTGATTGTTGTGCTGATGTAATTGAGTCATATGTTGATACTCCAGTATATTATACCACAAAAATAGTCTCTTTAATCTATTCTAAATTGGATGGACTGACTCTTTAACAAAAGCCGTGATGTAAAATTTTAGCCTCTATCAAACGTTGTTGTTGTGTCCACTTGATATAACAATAATTCCAGCAGCACTTAAATGCAGCACAGGATGCATGGTCTGTGAGTTGTCTGGTCCAGAGCATCCTTATGTGTGTGTGTGTTTTGTTGCAGCCATTAAACCACTCCAAAACAAGAGGAACTAGAACAAGCCAGAGGGTTTCGCTCTCTCTCTCTGTGTGTGTGTCTGCTGTGTTTTATATATTCGCTCCTCCCTCCATCCATCCGCTCGGTACATCACCCACAAATCCCCACCCCATCCTCCAAGCTATTTCCAGAAGACCGACACAAGACAAAAGTGTCTTGCTGAGTTCATGTATTTTTAGCGCACACAGTCAATTACAGCACCGTAATGGGTCTCACGACAGGACTAGCCTGACACGATTTCACCTATAAACACCAATGCCCTAACACACATGATGTCCTTATAGTGTTGCGGTGCGGTACTGGAATACATGGTGACCCCAAATGCAGGACTCACAAAGAAACAAAAGATGTTTCATAGCAATTTTCCTTAACAGTACCACTTGATAACACAAAATCTCTCCTAAACGGAAAGGCAGGAAATGAGAATAATACTGGGAAACAAAAATACACTCAAACAAAAAACAAAATACACAGCTAAGGCTCTAAACAAAGAAAATAAAAGGTTTCACTCAACTAAATAAACACTCGTAAATATGAGGAAAAAAATAGGAATAACAATTTACAAAGTAGCAACAGAACAAGATTTATATACAGGGTATACATGTGGAAACAGATTCTTGGCAAGGTAAGATTGTGCTGGTTGACCAATGCAATGGACAAGACGAACTGGCACAGGACAGAGGGAGACAAGACTATTTATAGACAATCACAAAACACAAAATAAAATAGTAAATGACAAGACAAAAATGAGAACAATACTCAACTTCAACGTGAACAACATAACATGTTGGAAATTGCATTGTTACCATTAATTGCTGATATTTTGTCGCTTCAACGTTTCGCTTTATTTTAAAACACTCCCATGTAGGTCAGTTGACACAAAATATGCTTCTTGTATAAAACAGAAATCAAATGTCAGCAAAGTACTTGAAATTTTAGGGAGCACCTATGTTAGGTAAAGTTGCTAGTGCAGCTAATTAGACAGATTCTAACAGCTAACAAGCTAAAACATTATTTCGGAATGAGCAAGTCTCCACAGTCCAGTCAACATCAAGACTCTGGTCTTAGAGACGTACTTACGAGGTGAAATTTTCTCCCCAAAGCAAAGATGTATGCTAGTTACCTAAAGTATATTGAATATTTTGCATATAACACTTTGAATTAAGGGTTGATTTTGACCAAACTAAAGGTGGTAATTGTTGACAGAGTGGAAAAACAAAGACGAGTTGTATGACGAGTGAGGTAAGTGTTTCACTTAATGGAGTCTGTTTGCTTTGAGGAAAGCATATTTATTGTGTCTTTTAGATGTATTGTCCAAAACTGTATGCATTCTTTCTACATTCTATTGCTACGTTCAAAAAAGTAAGTGCCTATCGGACAAGTACCAGGGCAACTTGTCAAACACAGTGTTTACTTACCCCAGTTCAGCATGAATGTCGAGTCCTGATACTTTTTCCATTGTCAGGTTATTACAGTTTAAATGACCCACCACTGACCATCTGGGTTGCTGTAGAGATGGAGAGATTGATGTGATTTGACTTGTATGACAGGTTGAGGGGAAGTGTGTTCGCCGGGGACGACAGTGCGTCTAATTGCACAAATCCACAGTCTCCTCCTTCTCTTCGGTTCATGTATCCAGTTGAGCAACAGCTATCTGGCATTTTGGTTAACTTGCCCTCCAGGTGGACGTTTCCAACATCATGTGAAGACTATGAATTAAAAAGCAATGTCCATTACCAGAGGAAAACAGTATTACTAGTGGTCAGGACTTTCAGATGGGATTATGTTGTGAAGCTTCACAAATAATGTTTTATTCATTAAAGGTGTTTTTAGCTGTCAAGAAAAAAACACAGACACAAAGATGGCCTGCCCTATTTAAATAGTCTACACCTTGCTGACTGCACACTGACTCTCACAGTCAGGATAGATTATCTCCACCAAAAAAAGCTGCATTTCAAGACACATCCACCCATCCCATAATAACATTCAATTATGGCAAACCTGAAAGAGATTGATGGGATAGATAGTTATTTTAATACTGAGGCGTGTTTACACCTTATCCCATTTACTGTTTGCTTTCACCCACTGCTTAAGCCTTGTTTGCATGGTAATAATATTTGGTGATTTATGCATAACTGGGACATGAAAATTCAAAAGTAAACAGATTAGCCTGTGTAAGACTTTATTGAAATATAAGATTTTCTGTGGGTGAGTGAGTAGAAACACACTCACTAAACACTGCATGTTTCAGAGAACTTTGTTGCTACTATAAACTTAATTGCATGCAGGAAAAAATGGATACAGAATCCCATGCTAGCATGACCAAATTTCTCACCACAAATGTTCCTTTGTGTTATTTTTTTCTGCTTGTGGACACTGTTCTGGACACTTGTGTTGTACCTGCTGATTTTTATGTGGGCGAGTTTTGAAACTGATGAAATATCTTAGCATTAAACCGGTAATGTGTTAGTAATTTTTTTGCAATGGAAGAAATGAGCATGAACAATTCACTTTTGGACACAGTGAGCAAACATGAACTAGTTCACTTTAATCAATGTGAACTAAACTTTGAGCTAGCTCTTGTAAAGTTGCACAACATTAACTCAGTTCATATAACAGTGTTGGATTTTAGCACAGAAGAAGTCACAAACAAAACAATTTTTTTTTTCACTGTGTACTCTCTAATATTGTAGCATCCAGAACCAGAATTGTAGAGATTCTATCATGAACATGATTTTTTAAAAAAAAAAAAAAAACTTTTTAAACCCACAAAATCTAGCTAGCTAATGACATTAAGGCTGGGTTAGGTTTAGCAACTTCTGTATGTAGTAAGCTAGTGAGCTTGGTATGTTAAAGCCGGTAAACACAAAGTTCCTGATTCAGAGATCCAAAGTTTGCCAGGTTTGCCGTGCCTAGTTACAGTTGCTAAGCTGCGATTGAACAACTGCTGTTCAGGGAAGCAATGGTCAATTAGTGAGTGAAAAATCTGAGGTCACACTATTCATTTACTCTTTATATATAGCCTGAACAACCTCATCAGCAGCCATCTGAAGCCAAGCACTGCTGGCTGTTTGGGCCGTCAGATTGGATTATATACAGAGGCTTTATGCCTGATGTTTTATTCACGAAAGGTGTTTTTGGCTGTCAGGGAAAACCAGCCAGAGAAGGAGGGCACACACATCTGCGTGCCTACACTTAGAACCACAAAGGTAGACGAGAGGTTCTTACCCTTATCAAATTATTAGCGCCCACACAGACAGAGTACAAGCTGCTCTTTCACTTTTAAAATTATTTAAAATGCAAGCAGGGGAGTGGACCTGTTCCAAATGGAGCAAGTTGAGAAGTTGCAGACACCAGACGCAAGTTGAAGGGTGCAAACACAATAAGCAACATGGAAACAACTTCATGGTCAAGCAAAAAACAAGATGATTTCAGAAGTCCAACAGTTTTTCAAGCCCAGTGTCTGTATTCAGGGATGTAGGAGTAGGAAATCTGTCCTAACTAAGAATTACTAGAACTAGAATTTTGGGCTTACTTGTAATATGAGGAATACATGTATTTTAAATTTCTTGAAGTAGTACATAGAGCTGCTGGATCACAACTGTTAGTAAAACTAGAATATGTCAACAACTTGTGAGAAGCTTGATAAAGTGTGGTGCTGATCTTACAATATGTTTACTCTGTAACTGATTTACTCCATTACTGTGCTTCACTGATTCTGAGTATCCATTTTATGCTACTTAATACTATTTAACTGCATTACACAGTTATTGCACTTTTTACTTCATGACATTTGTCACTTGCAACTGGTTAGTTATTGTGTCATCAGCTTAAAAAACTACTGAATATACAAATTGATCATAAAGGTGTCCTTCTGCATATTGATTACTTTCACTTTTGATTACTGAAGTGTATTTTTCTGGTAATACTTTTGTACTTTGAAGGAACAGTGTTTAAAATTTAGGGAGATCTGTTGGCAGACCGAATATAAAATGGAAAGGTTTTCTTTAATGTTTGACCACATGAGAATTGGAATCATTGAGTTTTTGTAAACTTATTACTGTAGATGTTTAAATCTAAGTACGGATCAGGTCCTTTTCATGACGCCAGTCGCCATCTTTCCACAGTATTCCACAATGAACGAATCAAACACTGGCTCTAGATAGGGACATTTGTGTTTTCACGTGTTGTCAGCCACCATAGTTGCAACCAATAACGTCAGTAGATGCTACCAGACACACACTGCACTGCAAGTACAATTTGAGTACTAAAGTATTTTAATGTGGCACTACTAGTTGCTTGCTTACCTGTACTTGCACCACTTCTTGCCCGTCCTAGCAGCATTTTGTCAAAAATCATTATAAAACTTAGACACACACACCCGTTATGTTCTGAATATTTTATCTCCATCAAAGCTTCCATTTATTAAAATTCATTAGTGTTATACTTTTCCTCAGGCAAATTGACTCGGCAGCCCTCGGCTAATGGATAAAGTTTAGAAAGTGTGTGAGCCTTGACTCTGGACACACTGACCAAAGCAATGATTCATACATTCAGATGTGATCTCTGACTGCAGTTCAGTGTTTTTTTGTGTATGTGCATCAGAGAATGTATATATTTCCACGAGCTATTATACCATAAAGACAAATATGTTTGAAAATAGAGGTAGAGGTTGAGCTTTGGGTTCATGCATAGTCCAGCCACAGATTTGAGTCAGGGCCAAATTTAAGAGTTATTTTTTCATGGATTGCATTGATTGCAGCCACACAAAGCCTTGGTATTTAAATTCATAGAGCATTATGGGAGTTGTAGTTTGTAGTTTTGCTTTGACTGCCAGTGCAAGCCTTGAGGCTGGCTCCCGGTCCGTTTTCACATTGATTTTAAACTTATTTTAATGGGTTTTAAAGCCCTTAATGCTTGTCCCTCTTTACCTAACTGAGCTCTTGCGTCACCATTCCCCAACCAGAGCCTCTTCACCTCTTCTCCCTGGTGTTTCATAAATGAGCACACACTAATCATACACACTGTAGTTCTTTTTTTTAACTCTTTGAGTGCCAGCTGTTTGTTGCCTTGTGTCAGCGTTTTTGCCCATTTTGAGTCATAATTCATGAGCCACAGAATATTTTGTACTATGTCTCTGAAAACACTGAATAGCTCAAATGAAAGAAGAGACTCTCTATTTCATCATGAAAAAAGTTTGTTTTTCGCGATCATCTCCACTTCCTGCTTTGATCTCTGTGCCATATACTGTCTCTTTATGCTCCGACTACAAATCCCAGAAGCCCCAACATTACTCATAGGTGGGAGACCTGCTGCCGAAAAACCACTTTGACGTATTATTACGTTGATGGCACTCAAGCGTCTGATTTTAAATGACATTGAAATACGTCAATGGCACTCAATGAGTTAACTTTTATTGTTCTTTTTTTATGGTTTTAGTTTTATTGTTCTTGTTGTAATCTATTCACTTCATTTGTCTTATGGAGCTTATCTTGTGTGCAGCACTTTGATCGACTGCTAAAGGTCCTAAATGTGCTCTATAAATAAATTTTAACTTGACTTGAAGGTGAACCACTGATACTAAGTAAATAGCATGTTGAGCATTTGTATCTTTATAGAGATCCCAAGCATGTCGGCCATATTCCAGTTGAGCCACAAAGTCAGTAGGATTACAGTATGTTCAGATGATTGTAGTGGCGTGTGGACCTCGCCTGCAGTGATTAGCATTGCAAATCTGGGTTTGTTTAAGAACAGGGGCACATTTTGCTGCTTTTAATTTGATGACTCTTGCTTTCCCCTCATCCTCCTCCCTCTGTTTCCACATCTCACTTTGAATGCACTGGTGTCCAAGTCAAAGCCAAGCTCGGTTTGTTTGGATAATCGGATCATTTAGCCGTTTTAATTTCAAACCTCAAAATGAATTCACTGGCTTCCTTTCTTCTACCCATGCCTCCCTTCTTCCCTCTGGGCTTTTTTTTCCTCCCTCTCCCTCACTCCATGCTTTCCTCGCAATTTTCTGAGCTTATTTATGTAATCAACTCATTTAGCTGGTTTTTATTTTAACAGCCTTCGGAGACTTCTTCCTTTCTCTCTGGATGTTCCTCCTGTCTCTCTTTCATGACTCACAGCTTTGAATCTGTTTTGTGTTCTTCTATTTCAGTCCTCTCTGCTTTCTTTTTCCTGCATTTCTCTCTCTCATTCTTTCTCTCTCTCTCTCTTTCTATGTCTGTGTCTCTCTGTCGTGTTGAACAACCCACCAAATGATCCACATCGCTTACGACAGTCTGTTTAGCCTCGATCGCGTCTAATTACATACATTACATACGTAACACTCATCTTGGATGTCGCTCTTAAGATGTTTTTGCAGCATCTGGGGACAGTAAGAAAGATGCTATTCAAGGTTAGGATTGCTTTGCAGAGAGGAGAAACTGCATACAGCAAATCCTATTCAAGTCACAGCAATGTTATGAGTATAACAAAACAGACTGGTGTAAAATGCTACCTAAAGGAGAGCTCCACTCAGTTTTTAAAGATGTGGCCACATACCAGGTAGCAGATAGTTATCAAACAATAGTTTGAGTCTACCGAATCACAATACATGCTTTTCATTTATTCCCCGTTTTTACTGTTTTAAATGTTGTATACAGTGTTTTATGTACTTGAAGTGTAAAATGTCTTTGAGTATTTAGAAAAGCGAGAATCCTGCCCATTACTGCATTGAAAATTTCAGTACCCTGGACAGCTCCTGAATCCCTTGCAGATTCACGATCAGCACCTTGGACAGCGGTTTACATGTCGTTCCAGAAGCAGAAAGACAGGCATGTCAAAGTGGACTGAGGATGACACCAAAAGAAACCATATCAGTTACAGCGTAAACATATTGTGAAGTTACAAAGTCAGTCTCTGTTGTCATTCTGTCATCTGTACAGCATAGATATTGTAGAAAGTGAAACGTAATTTTTGTCTTTTGTGCACTTAGAACTTCTCTTAACTAACTCTGTGTAATTGACACTGACAGTGAGTCATTAGTTGCAGTGGCGCTCTGAAGATGGAAACATCAGAGCAGAATGGCCTTCAAACAGAGGATGACACAGAGAGCCATATTCATTCACATTATGGTCTTTGGCAGATTATTTGTTTGCCGAATTACAATAGAAGCTTGAACAGCTTCAGAAAAGATGGTTAATCTAATTTTATCTGCACGTTTAATCATTAGTTATGACTATGTTGTTAGTTTCCTTGGTTTTTTGAATGGAGTTCTGCATCATGACCTGCTTTAATCTTTAGTTGTTAGTTCGCATTTCAGGCTGTTTGTCCAGTTAGACTTACCATCACGCATGCTACCACAGCAGCAGCCCTAAATAACATATAACTGAATTTCATAATAAAATTTGGAGAAGTTGCCCTGCAATGAACTGTTGACGTGTCCAGGGTGTACCCTGCCTTTCACCCCAAGGCTCCAGATAGGCTCCAGCCCCCCATGTGAGGATAAACGGTGGAAAATGGATGGATGGAATTTGGAGAGAGATTTGCCCATGTCTGATGTAAACATATGGATAGACTCGTATTTTAAATAAACATGTCCTATACTGTGTGTGCAATTATAAGGCAAGTTGCACTTTTTGAGGATTAGTTTTATTATTTATACAGCAACAGTGCTCTTGGTCAATCCAAAATGTTAATAAACCTCAATATGAATCAACCTGAATATTTAAGGAAGTGAAAATGAGTCCTTTCTTTTGTACACGAATATCTGTGTGTGCACAATTATTAGGGAACTCATTGAAAAACAAAAATATTCCCATCTCAATTCTTTATTTTCATCTTTTAAGGTCAGAATAATAAACATAGAACTCAAACTTTCAGAGACCAATATTGCAACCCATATTTTCAATAACACTCAATACCCTTCCTTCCATGTCTTGATTATTTGACAGTAACTTTTTTTCTAGCAGTAACCACAGCCTCCCAGACACTGTTCAGAGAGGAGTACTGTTTTCCTTCTCTGTACATCTCACATTTAAGAAGAACCCATAAGTTCTCAATTGGGTTTAGGTCAGTAGAAGAAGAAAAAGAAGGGAGCCATGTCATTATTCTTTCATCTTTACGGCCTTTACTGGTTAGCCACGCACTGGAGTACTTTGATGGATGGGGCGGAGCATTGTCCCACATAAAAATCATGGTCTTCTTGAGAGATGCAGATTTTTTCCTGTACCACTGTGCTGGCGTCTGAGTCAGATTGGAGGTCTGTGCCCATTGCTGATCCAGCCACTGGTCCATCCATCTGGTCCATCAAGAGTCACTCTTATCTCATCAGTCCAGTATGTGTCTTGTTCAGTGGTGATCAGGTTTCAGCCTTTCTTACCTTGGCTAACCTGGAACATTTGAACTCTGGAATATGACAGCACTGGAAGGCGATGGGTTCCTGGTAGCTTAAGATTTGATTCTTCTCAAATCTTTGTCAGATAATTTACATCTTTTTTTCTCAACATGTTTCTTGCAACCCCTGGCTATTTGCAACAAAACAGGTGATGGCTCTGTGGTCACATCCTAATATCTTGGCAATTTCAAGAGTGCTGCGTTTTATAGATTTTTATTTTTTTTCACACTGTTAGATGTCTTTTTGTGTTGATCTCCTAAGACCACAACCTCTCTCATTACACAAATGCACGTCACCTCCAATAGGCATTCAACTTTATTCAGCTTGGAGTTGGAAAGCATTCATAAAAATGACAATAAGATCAAACTATTGACTTGCCTATATTTGCGCACACAGTGTAGTAGAATCTAAAAAAAGAAGTATGAACCTAAAAAAATGTATAATATGTCCCCTTTAAATTAAATCCTTTGCTCATCAAAGGATTGCATAACAACAAAGAATTGCTGTCATCATCAAACAACAAGTCACTATTGCAGTTGCTCGGAAGATGGCAACAGATGCTGAGACCGAACAGAAACACAGACTGGCCTTCTGCAGCAAGATGTCTTAAAGAGACAGGCGCTAAAACAGAGCATTTCAGACAGAGGGGTGTATACAATTATATTCAAACGGACAGCATGAGAAAAATAATGTGTTTTTAAACATTATTGCATATAAATATGTTCTAATAGAAACCTGAAATAGAAACTGAATATGTCCCCTTTAAATGAATTTCTTTGCTTGCCAAAAGGCTGCATAATAATAAAGATTTTCTCAGTGGAACTTTACAGAACAAGATTGGGCAGACCAGTCATTTGTCTGTATAATCCCACCAATCTGTGATGGCAACCCAGAATGCCAAGTGTGACAACAACAATCTATAATTATCTGTGAGACGGTATTTAGCTCACAGTGTTGTCCATGCACTGGAGTGTACATCTCACTAACTCTAATCTTAAATCCTGCTGCTTCTGCGAACACACACACACACACACACACACACACACACACACACACACACACGATTGCACCATCAGGCCACAGTAGCTACGCACATGCTGAGGTCATGCAAGTGGTTGAGGTCAGGGTCACACATGGCCCTCAGCGATGCAAAGAACCACACATTCAGTCTACATATGGCACACACACACACAGAAATACACATCCTCATACACACAACGTGTCTGCATCCATTAGCTTTACTTTGCTGCTCTGACCTGGCGTGGCCTAGACCTACTTTGTTGTTTTCATATGTGTGTGTGTCTTGCTCTGCTTTCCATCTGGAGCATATCTGAAGGTATGAGGCACTGTTGCTTCCTGCACATGCGCCAAGCTGAAGAAGTGTGTTGAACTACGTCTTCTGGCCGGATCATGAGTTTTCCATGTACCTGAGGGGTAGTGTCTTTCTGTGTATGCGTGTATGCAAATGGATAAATTTGTGTATGTACGTGTGTATGCAGATACAGATATATTGCATTATAAATCCACAGAGAAAAAGAGAAAAAAAGACAGCCAACTGGATGGAGACTGTTCTGGCTGACTGGAGGTTAGCTGCTTTAAGAGCCTTGCTGTCCTGAGGAACCGGACGTGACTCTGAGAGCACAGGAGCTTGAAGTAGCTTTTCTTAACCTCCAGGACACATTCTTCTCAACACAAAAGAAAAACATGTTCTTGTTAAACAGGATGAGAACAAGAAGACACCGGCTGATTAAAGACTGCCTGCAACCTTGTGCCCAACGTGGACAGGATGTCTTTTGCATCCCTACTCTGCCTGCTGGTGTGTGAACACAGTCAGCCTAACTGCAGCTATCAGGAGGGTCTTAACAAGCAGCTATTATGTTTTATTGCAACAGCTTGGGGAGTCTTTGTGCAGCAGGGAGGGTGGTAAATCGGTAAAAAGAACCTCAGTAATGTGCATTTGACAATTAAATGTTGCCTGGCTAAGCTTCAGCATTTGGAGGTTTTGTGTCTTGGTTAGTTACAGTAGTTAAGTACCTTTACATTGCCATTGCCATTGTTGTAAAAATATTTTAGTTTTGTTTCCATTTTGGGAAATTTTCAATACATGTATCCATATTTATTTGGTTGTAGTCTGACACAAAAAAAGTTAATAAAAAAATACAGAGAAACATGGACTTAAAGAAAGTGACAGAAAAGGTCTGATTTGGAGTTTTGGGTGTGAACACATGCATTAATCATGTGATCACTTGAGCGGCTCTTTAAGGTAACTAATTTACTGTACTGTAGGTGTGAGCTGCTTGATGAATGTGTCTCATTCTTCACCTTGAAGGAACAACTTTTAACCCTTAAGTTGGCTCTTTAACCTTTAACCCTTTGAGTGCCATTGACGTGTTTTGACATCAAAGTGTTTTTTCAGCAGCAGGTCACCGATTGCGGTCTCCCACAGCCTGTAAGTAATGTTGGGTCTTCTGGGAGATGTAGTCGAAGCATAAAGAGACTTATAGGCCACAGAGATCAAAGCAGGAAGTGGAGACGATCAAGATTAGAGAGAAAAACGGAAAAAGTGGTGTTTTGGTTGGGAGTGGGCTCTAATTAACCTCTGATAAAACAAGAATGGAACAAAGTAAAAACATTTTTTTTATGATGAAATAGCGAGTCTGTTGCCTGTTGGGGCTTCTGGGAGTTGTAGTCGGGACATAAAGAGACAGTATACACCACAGAGATCAAAGCAGGAAGTGGAGATGATTGAGATTAGAGAGCAAAACAAAGAGAAGTGGTGATTTTGGTGACTCTACCTCTGATAAAACAAGAATGGTACAAGGTAAAAACAAACGGTTTCCCCATGATGAAATAGAGAGTCTCTTCTTTCATTTGCACTATTCAGTGTTTTCAGGGTCATATTACAAAATATTCTGTGAGTCATGAAAGATGACTCAAAATGGCCACATTGGCACAAGGCACTTTCTGTTTTATAAAATGGCTGGCACTCAACCCAGTCGGTTGTGGCATTTCAGGGCCCCTAAAAAAGAACAGCAGGCTCCACTCTGTGGTTTGCTCTGCACACAGCAACACATTGTGATACACGCATTTATTATTTCATCCATGCACTGCAGTTAATGCAACACCACTCTGACACAGTTCCCATCTCCAGTGATCATACACTAGTTGATTGGAATATTAATGGTATGGATTACCTCATAGCTGTAATCTGAATGCAGTATTGATTCAGAAATAACTTTAATGGGAACAGTGTTATTGATTAGTTAATAATAGTGACAGTCCTCATGGGAGGGATGCATCGATCCGAGCAGAGCAGCTCGGTCACCAGAAACAAATGGGTATGAGGAAGGAATGAAACCAGTCACTGGATAAAGTTTGAACTTGGAAGATGGATGTCTGCATTGAACGCACCTCGTCAGGCTGGTTTCCAGTTTTTTTTTATTATTACTATTTATTAAATGTGCTCTTTAATTACATGGTAAATGACTTGATTTGCTTGGAACATTTATTTCCAGGTGCTCCATTGGCAACTGAAGTTAAAATCTTCACTTCAGTCACATCTTACTGTAACTAACGTCTTTAGATTGAGGCAACAAAACTACAACTTCTTTAGGGTTAACACAAAAAACACCTTCTTTAGGTTGAGGCAACAAACCCGTTTTGTTAATTTCCAGGAAAAAATACTTTTGAAACATGAGAGTGAAACTTAACTATATGTTGTTGGCTTCACACAGAATGTAAATTATTGTCCTCTACATGGCCCCCAACCTCCACCTTGTATGGAGTTTCATGCTGTCTACACTACCACACCACCTGACCTCCACTTTTGTCAAGGTCATAAATACTTTATCTTTTAACCCTTCTTTTGGTGATCACCCATATGACTCAATGAAAAGACCTGTGGCTGTGTTTAACAGACCCCTTCTAACACACATTGATGGGGCTTTTCCCCACAGGTAACACCTACCATACTAGATAAAGGATCAAGAAAAGGTTCCAAAAGCATGCCGAGTCAAGACGAGTCATCTATGCAGTGGTAATTCTACAGCAGGTTGAACTTTGACCCAAACAGCTCTTCTGGTTGTTCCTGGTCTCTCAGCAGATGACAAAAACCCAGTGAACCTTGGTCCGGGGTGAAAAACTAAACTCTTCAGAGTGGAACCTGGGATGTTTTAAAATGTCTAATATTTTCTCATGTGAGTAAATGCATGACAGTGGCTCTGTTTTCAGGAGCAGAGAGCTGGATTCTGTGAATGCAGTTATAGTCGAGGAAGTTCGAAGCTGTACCCCTTTTCCTCTCCCCTCTGAGAACAAAACAACAATAACTGGTGAACAGACAGGGGCTGAAACACACACACACACACACACCGTCCCATAAAACCGTTATTGTTCTTTGCTTTATTGTTACCTTGACATTTATCTCTTCACTTTGTTCACTTTACTTTTACAGCTTTCTTTTTCTTCCTTTACCTCTCTCATTGTGATTGTTGATGCGGCCGTCTTCACATTCATATCAGTAAAAGCGCTTTTCATTTACATTTACTGCTGACATAATAAATAAAGTGTCCTCAAATGAAACTGGACCTAGAGACAAGGAGGAATGAAGTAAATGAGGGAATAAAAGAGGGAGCAGAGAGAGAATAAAGAACAATAAGTGAGAGACAAGGTTTGGCAACAGAGAGAGGGGTGAAAGGAGAGGTGAGAGGAGAAAGAGAATATGAAGCATAAAGGAGAGGTAGAATCTGTCCCCCTGGGAGGATTAGCACTTCAGAGACAGCGAGGAGAGGTATAATGGAGGGAAGAGGAGAGTATATGAGAAGATGGACAAGGAGAGTGGGGCTTTTTGCCTGCACTTTGTCTATTAACTAGGCAGCTTAAAGGGACACTATGTAATTTTTTAAGTATTTTATTACCTCAAATTAACAGCTTCATTCATTAATAGATCCTCGTTGGTGTAAAATAACATATGCCAACAATCTGACTTATCCTCCTGGGTGAAGAATCAGTTATCTGTCTTTACATAGAGCAGGTCACTCATACGGAGGCTTCCATGTCTTTCTGGTCTATCAAAAACTACAAACTGCAGAGAGGGACATAAAGCACTACCTGCTAGTACCATCCATCCATTATCTACCGCTTATCCTCATAGGGTCGCGGGGGAAGCTGGAGCCTATCCCAGCTGTCTTAGGGCGGAAGGCAGGGTACACCCTGGACAAGTCGCCACCTCATCGCATCACATTCAAACCTACGGTCAATTTAAATTAGCCAATTAATGTTTTTGGATGGTGGGAGGAAGCCCAGTACCCGGAGAGAACCCACGCAGACACGGGGAGGTCCCGGGCCCGGGATTCGAACCCGGTACCTTCTTGCTGTGAGGCGACAGTGCTAACCACTACACCACCGTGCCGCCCCCTGCCATAGGACAAAATGCATTTCCGCATTTTGCGATTCACTTTTCACAGAGAAGAAAAGTGGAGATGCTGGTTTTACTTACCAGGCACTAAACTAAAACCTGCACTGCACTTTTGGTCATAATACAAGACCATACTTATGCAGCGCCGAATCCTCATCGCCAAAAAAGCGTAAAAGGGCCATAAAATGACCACAGCTCCGGGCTGGGGATCTGCGGTGATAATGGCTACCTGGGAGTTGACCCATTCCGCTTACCGTAGTTCCAACCATGTTGCAATGCATGCAAAGTAAAATTTAACCATTAGATGGGAGAAAAAAATTACATAGTTGTGACAGAAAACTAACTCATATTTTACAATAAAGCACATTTCATTATGTTCATTCCAATATGTTTAATGCACAACTGCACACATTACGAGTAGTTTTCCACACATCAAGCTGGTTACCGGCTATTCATCTAACAGCTTCTTCCCTGAAAAAAAACAATAGCAGTTGGTGCTAACCCCAGTAACATGTACACTGTGTTTGTTGTGTCACAATAAAAGTCACCCTTTGTGTTAGTTGAATGCTTTTAAAGTTTCTTGTTTGTGTGTTAGTCCGAGTACTTTTGACCAATTAGGTTAGAGAGATAATCCAAGTGATATTGACTAATCACGTTTGGGTAGGAATCTGAGTATTGACCAATCATGTTTGAGTGTTAGTCAAAGTTTTGGCAAATCATATTTGAGTGCTAGTCTGAGTAGTATTGACCAGTTAGGTTAGAGAAATAGGCCAAGTGAAAATTGACCTTTCAGGATTGACCATTAGTCTGAGTTGTATCATGTTGGAGCATTAGTCCAAGTAATATTGACCAATCAGGCTTGAGCGGTAATTCAAGTACTGACCAATCACGTTTACATGTTAGCATGAGTTTTGGCGAATGATTTTTGAGTGTAAGTCACAGTAGTGTTGACCTATGTGGTTGGAGCAATAGGCCAAGAAATATTGACCAATCAGGTTTGAGCATTAGTCTGAGTTGAGTTGTACTGACTTATCAAGTTGGAGCAGCAATCCGAGTAGTATTGATCAATTACGTGAGCGTGATTGTGACTATTGACCAGTCACGTTTGAGAGTTAGTCCGTGTAACATTGACAGCCACTGGTTGTCATCTGATCACTATTCAGCTTTTAATTAGCTTGGATAATTGGCTACTTTGAAACAATCTAGTTACAGACATCATCTTTCAACACTAATTCCATTCGCTTGTCTGAAGTTGTGCAATAGACTTTAAACAATAAGCAGTACAAGAAAGAGGAAGTGTTAGTCCAGATATGTGTTATCCAGAAGAGGCTAAACTGCTGTCAGGCCAATAGCGGATGGGTTTTAAGATCGCATTGGCAGTGATATAATGATGACTGATTGATTCAGCTGATGGGGAGAGCACATTAAAGGTTACAAACTGTAACACTTCATTACATGCTGCATCATTTCCTGCAAGTCCCTGCTTAGGTAGGCAATTTGAATACAGCAAGGGAACAGCAGACTCCACCACGAACAGTAAAAACTATTACGGATAGAGGTAATTATAGAATGTAAACACATGGAATGGCTACTGCTGCTATCAAAAATGGGGCCTTCTGTCATAAAAAGTTTACTTGTAAGACAGCTGGCTTTAGTGAAGTAGGAATATCACTAGGAATATCACGCATGATGCGCTGAGAAAGAAAACAACCTCAGCTCCGACTGCTATTGGGAGCAACATTTTCTTTCCACTGTAAACAATGAGGGAAGATGAGATGTAAAGAGTGGCTCCCAACAGGCACACACACTTCACTCTCTGTTTTCACACTGTGTTGTGCAAAATTCCGAAACTACTGGGATGTAAACAGCATACAAAATATGCAAACAGGTTGAGCCAGTGTAGGGATAACAAGAGATTCAGGCAAGGATTACATGCTAATATCTTTTTGGCGTGATATCTAATGACTGATATCAGTATCAGCCTCAAAATTCCAGAATCGGTTGGGCTAAAAATAAATAACAATAATAATATTTATTTATATTGAATATATAATTATTTATCTAATAGTATTTATTAAAGACAACATAGAGCTTTGAGGAAGTTGCTGAATAAAAGTATGAATTTTCCTGAAAAAAATATGATGGTAAATTGCTTAAATTTTTTTTTTTGACTGGTCCAAAATGAGTGTTTTGTTCATATCTGTGGAAGATAGCTAATTATATCAAGTGTTGTATGTTGTTATCATGTTGTTAGTTAGTGTGGAAAATAACTCGCACTTATTGTATAGGCTGAAATCTACATGAATGATGTTGCATGACTTCATGACTTCACCACAAAATATTGTCGCTCCATAACAAAACTCACAAAATATATGCAGTTTGCACAGCAAACCGGCAACCACCAAAGTGAATGAGGGAAAAGTGTGACATCTAGTGGCTGAATGTTGTCATTGTTTTGAATAGCACCTGGACGTAATGGTTACGTGGCAGCTAAAAAAATAAAAAAAATAATAATAAAAGTACTCAGATTGCATATTCAGTTGAATCGGCTTGTTTTACTGCTGACATATTCCTGCCGTCACTGTTAGCCGCACACAAATATCAGCATTTGTCTCTTTCCACCCCGCCCCCCCGCTCTGGATAGAAATCCTGCATCTTTCCAGTCAATACGCTACCTACCCACGCTCACCGCTATATATAGGACCTGCCGTCTTCCCACATTCCCCCTCTCTTCCTCCACCTCTTCTATTCAGCTCCCCATCAAACACACTCATTTCACTTCAAAACAAAAGTGGAGCGCCAGGGAGGAAGAGATGGAGGGAGGAAGAAAAGAATGGAAGGAGGAAAATGATGGAATGAAATGGAAAAAAAGACAGAAAAGACTGAGAGACAGTGAGAGCAAGTAAATGAATGCTTAGGGAAAGGTAAAGTGTGGAGGGGAAAGGTAATTGGAGAGTTAAAGTGATAAAACAAAAAAAAAAGACTTTTTCCTGGATTTGGCTTTTGCATGATTATTCCATGGTCACCTCAGTCCTTCATGGACTTGGCTGCCTGTAATTCTGCTGATCTGGGACCAAAAAAGTGCACATTTACTGGAGCTGTGTGTGCATAAGAGTGCCAGCTGAATGTCTACAGAGAAGGACAGAAGAGAGGAGGGTTAGAGAAATGGAGCAGAGAGAAGCGTTTGAGGGTAGAACGTAATTAAGGACTCAGGTTCAAGCCCTGGTATTGGCAAGCGTCCCTCCTGCTGAAGAGACCTACAGCAAGATATTGAATCTCTTCTCGCTCCAAGATGCTGCTCTGCAGATGACCCTGAACTCCCTGTTGAGGGAGGCAACAGGATTTTTTTTTCAACACACAGCAAATGAAATATGATATTGTTAAATAAAAGGAGTTGTTGAAACAAAAGCCTCCCTTGCTTTCCTTTTTTCTAGAGCAGTAATAATCAATCAGGTGTTATCCTGACCATTCAGACCAAGCAATCATGTCTCAAGGGTACAATTAGCCAAAATACTATCATGTGTTAAAGCAACTCTGACAAATATCTATATTTCCACATATGAACAATTAAACCAGGAAACATAGAATCAGGTGGTTAGAAATGTGCATTAGAAGTGAAGAGATCTAAATAGACATGTAAAAGCACTTCAAGGGAGGAAGAAGCATAACAATGACAACCTCAAGCTTGAATGGATAAAAGGAGCTGAAGGTCAAGATGGAAAAAAATAACAAAATAAAAAAAAAAATCTTTAAGTGTGACAAATCACTGCCGTAGAGTTTGAGTGAAATATGCTCGAGTGAAATTCTTCTCAAATTCCTCAAATTCTTCTTTTGCTTGCGTGAGAGTGTGATTTCTATAATTAATGGGAGAACTTAAATTGACCCTAGAAGTACATTATGTCAACCCCCTTCAACTATCAGTGTTCCATTTCACAAGCTCTTGGTCTGTATAGTATCGTATGTCCTGCATATCTAAATGTTGCTGCATCAGATGCAGGTAATAAGCAACAACATGCCTGATTTTTAAGGTGGCATGCATCAGACATATGCATTGAAATACTCCTCAATGGTATACTCAGATTGCAGCCTCTTATAGCTTCTGATCTGACAGAAACTTAAAAATGGTCAGATTCATTGAGTTACACAATGATGAAAATGCTGAATACTGTTAATTAGTTCAAGATCTTAGTCCCAAAGATAGCGTCATGAACTGGGGTCTGGATTGTTGCGATCTTTGATTCACTGACAAAAATGTTTACATCCTGAAAAAATAAGGATGACAGCAGAAATGGAGAATAATAAGTACGAGCAAATCCATTGAGCTGATGATTTGACCAGAATTGACCATCACTTTACCCTAGCGATGCAGAAACCAGGGCTGCACCTGACCAAATTGGGGCCCTGAGTGAAATTTTATTTGGGGGCCCCCCCACCTCTCCCCATCCCAAATGTATCATAGTTACAAAATGACAATGATCCAGAAATCAATCACACAAGCAGATTAAGATATGTTTTGGTCTTAATGGTAAATTACATAATGAAATCAATCTAAATTCTATCTAAATATAAATTCTAGTACAACAGTAACAGCAACCTGCAAAGGCTAAATGTGGCCTACCAATATATAGGGCTACCAACTGGTCATTGTACCGCCCCTTTTCATCAGAAGTGAATTGCTGAGGTGTTAACAAGACATTCAATAAATGCTAATCAGGGCTGCTGGGAAAAAACATCTTCAGTCCAGACAGTCTAGTCTAGATTCCTATCCAATGAGTAGCATTTTAAAATTGGTAAACTGTGCCACAAAATTTTATTTCAACATTACAGGTCTCTTCTCTCCTTCCTTGAGCTGATTCGGTGCTGTACGCAACATGCGCCTCACGAACCTCCATTATGCATATGCGCAAATATGTTTCCTCACGCAAAATGTGGCCCTCTATGGAGGATGAGGCCATAAAGCGCATGTTCCCCTGGCAGAAACACAACACAAATAGATACTTGATCAGCACTTCAAGTGTGATCCCAGCCACAGAGAAGGTTAAGGGTTTACGTCCAGCATCCCTTTGAAGCTATTTGTTTTAGTTGAAAAGACGTGGTTGTATTTACCACCAGCATTGAAAGATTAGCGTGTCAGCTGTCAAGCTGATAAGCATTGCACACTGAGTATTTTTCACACAAGTGCTCCTAAGTGCCATAAGAGAAATAAGAGGTGATGCATGGGGTGCTTTTAGATAACGTGCTGTTAAGTGCTGCGACATGCCCTCTGAAATGTCATTTATGCCCTTAATGTGTGTGCAGCTTGTGAGTAACGTGGATAATGTCTCTGAATGTATGTCTGTAAGCCTCGATTTGCATGTCCTGTGGTAAATTGGACCAAAATGACCCAGTTGAACATTGAATGTCAGGAACTGTATGCAGCATCCCTGACTGACATGTAAAAAAAGAAAAGAAGACAGGGTGAAAAAGGTGTGTCTGCATATTCAGAGTGACGCTTAGTGGTTAAATATTAAGAGGGAGTCCCTCAAGATGGCCTTGTTTCACCACTTGGATCTCAACAGGCAGTTGAGTACCCGAGAGAATCTACTTTATTTCTTTCCTTTCATACCGCGAAACACTTGAATCCATCTGCATGTTGCATGCATTCCTGACAACGAGAATCTGCATTCAGTGGAACTTAAGTGATTCTAAATTGCATAATGCCTTTGCATTTTCCATTTAAAAAGTCCTGCTGAAAGCACTTGTAGCGTATTGCAGATGCCCTGGGAATCTCAGCCAAGCACGTCTCCATTTTGTTTGGCGCACATGCTAAAGTGATTATCATGTTTGTTCCCATGTATAATGCAGATCTGTATGATGGACACAACTCTCATGACACTTTGTGTGAGATCATGGTTCTTTATTTCTTGTAGTACTGCAAGAAGATTAGAAAACAATTCTAAAACAAAAGATAAAATCAGCCAGTATGATTAGATGTTCAGGTTTATAACTCCTTGTTATTTCTTTTTAATAGTGCAAAGCATTTCAAGGCATCTATGGATTATCAACAAATATCCAGTTCTGTGACAGCAGTTTTAGAATAATGGGATATAATAAGTCATTTTAGTAAGATACATTCATTAACAAAAAGAAAAATCTACAGTGTGAAACTCCCCTCTTGTTGATAGTGTGAACCATCATACCTGCTAATATTCAGTAATATATATCCCAGTATTAAAGCATGAACATCACCGTCAATTCAAAAGGACCAAACACAGAACCTTGTGGTACACAAGGGTACACAAGGGGGTAGATCTGAGATCACTCAGTGCAGTCATATGGTAGGATCGTACCGGATTTCGCCAAATTCAGTGTTACAACTCAGTGGGTGGTCTGTCGCAAAATGCAAGTATACATGGAGTTTGTTTAATTCAGATAATGGTCAGCGACCTGGCTGACCGCTATGCTAGATGGCGCTGTAGCCCTTTCAACAAATGGTGTTAGAACTACATCCTTTTGACGAAATGTTCAGGATTGGCCGGAAGTAGCCTAACTTAAAACTGATTCATTTTTGGTGGTGACATTGAATCAGATTCAATCAATCACCACCAAAAATCAATCAGTCTTAATATAGGCCACTTCTGACCAACCCTGAAAATTTCGTCAAAATCTGTCCATAATTTTTTTGAGTTATTTGGCAAACCAACAAACAAACACCAGTGAAAACATAACCTTCTTGGTGGAGGTAATAAAGTCCGTCTCCTCGTCTGTCCAAAAGTGTCTTGTTGATCTCTTCGAAGCCAGGGTATTGTTTGACATTTCTGGCAACAACATTACTATTTATGACGGCGTCGGTGCCTCCTTCCACTTCCAGGTGAAATACCCGACTGAAATTCTCGAGCATGCACAAGACACAAATACAATACAATACCGTACACAAGAGGCACAAAGCTGATTAACAGTGTCTTAAGCCAGGGGTTCCTTTCGTATTCGCGAATCCAGTCCCAATATGATCTTAGCCTGTGCACATGAATTTGACACGTTTTTGATGCCTTTATGATACGAATAAGCTTCTCCATATGCATACAGTGACTTTGTATGGTCGGTTAAGATCATACCAAAAGAGTGTTAAAATGCAATAATAAACATTATCAATAATAGTACCAACTAATTGTACAGTAATGCAACAACAACTTGAGTGTTCCATGATTCTATGGTGCATTTAACTGTCACACTTGGAATAAAATTCAATCAACATACTTTGGTCAGTTTTCTAACTTGTTGATCACATCCTGATCCTGGAGGCAAATACTGTTTTCTTTTATATCCGTTAGTTAATTGCAGTCACCTTGCCTCAGGTATTAATTTGTCTCTACTGATCTGACTTGACAATTTTTTTTCCACAAACTTCTAACCATTTTTCCAACTGATGTTCTTCTGAAAGAGCATTAAATACAGGGTTCAAATTACGTGGGAGCCAGTGGGAGCTCAGCTCCCACATCTGTGAGGGTCTCTAGGCCAACATCTATTATTTTAATCACAGATATATTTTTCTGAATATAAACATGTTTCCAAAAGAACTAGTAACAGTAAATTTATTAGTTGTGGAAACATTTCTCAATCAAAATTCACAAAAGAAAAGAAAAAAAGCTCAGACAGGAGAAAGAAGTGAAGGGTTGACAGTTTGTCACCCAGTTCTTTCACAGAAAAGGTGGGTCTGTTAGTGGTTCATGTTCTGGAACATTAGCATGTTGGCTATTCCTAGCTTTGTCCATAGTTTAGCTAGCTCACTTTTCTCCACAAATTAGCTCAAATTTCTGGAAAAAGCTCTTCATTCAGTGCTTCCTCTACGAAGTAACTGTCATGTTGTTCTTTTTACAAATATGGAAATGATTATCAAAAATATCATTAAAATGCATTGTTTTATGTTAAAAAAAAAAGCCCCACAAAGCTCAGATTATAATTCGACCCCTGATTAAATATATTCTATTAGTATCCAGACAAAATGGGATTTGAAGCGAAATTTTAAGAATAACAACAGCAGATGGGCTTTATTATGGCCGTTTTGTCAGAACTTGCATACAGCTTTGTGCAGTCAGGTAGAGACAGACTTTGCCTTTTCACTACAGGATAGAGGACAAAGGCAGATAAAAACACCCCTGTAGTAACTCACCGGCTGCTGTAGCAGCACTGATAACTACAGAGGTGTACCAGGCCTCACAGGTACAGCTGACATTTAAACACAGGCGAGGTTCCTCCACCTCCCGTTATAGTACACTTTGTGTTATTTTAAAATCACAAATGAGACAGTGTTGTTTCTGAGCTCCACCCGGAGGTGAGCAGACGACCCAGATAACCTCGTGGCTGCAGGTCAGACACATGGTCAGCTCCTTGCAAAGCTTAGAAACAAGGAAAGAAACATATAAATAGACACATATCATGTTAAGTCAACCCAGATGACGTGAAAGTGGGATTCATTTGAGCACAGATCCATATTTAACTATAAACTCACAAGAAGCCCCCAGTTATCAGTTCTAATCTCTGCCAACAGTGACTTATGAATAAATAGGCTTCAGCCCTTTGGCCAGAGACGTTTATCTGGGTCACAGGATAGAGAGACGGGTTACCTGTCTTTAAAAAGCAAAATGAAACCAGCTGGAAATCTTATTGGTAAGGTGCACTTTGTTATGGGCAGAGTCGATGGACCCCTTGGCATTGATACATGCAAATACATCCACGTCTCCTACACAGAAGCAAGGCATACCTTGTTTTTCTTATTTTGTGTGTCTTTTTTGCCACATCTATATGTGGTTGTTGACTCTTCAACGTATATTCATACAACGGCTGGTATGATATTTTACAAAATGTTATTTCCTGTGTGTTTTTCTACAAATGTCCAGTCTTTTCCAAATAAACTTCCCTTTTCAGAGCAAATAACTTGGTTTGGTTTAGGCAGCAAAAGTATTTAGTTTTATCATTTTTTTTGTAGGGATGTCAAAGAATATATTTCTTAATCGTGATTAATCACAGAATTTCTGGTTTATTACAATTAATGCCTTTGATTTTTATCTGATCGCAATCAACATATAAATGCTGACAGCACTAGTTTTTTGTGGTAATTTTGACTCTCTTTTGTGTCTTTTTGTTGTCATTCATTCATTCATTCATTGTCTCTTTGTGGTTGCTTAATTCCTCTGCCTTTTTTGAGTCTCTACCTGAGCAAAGATAAGGGTTGTCTGTGCCTGGTAGGCCTGTTCAGTAATCCTTTGAGGTGAGAAGGTGACAGTAAGCCATACCATTACTGTTGAGTTGCGTTGCCCTAACTGCACTCACAATGTGCACTGCAATGTAAAGAGGGGCGTGATATAGCACTTCAGACTATTAATTACAGTTCTTAAAGCTGCATTATTTCTATTTGTTGTTATTATTTATGAGGGACACAATATGGGAATAACATATTATCAACCTGCAAAATTTTATGGCGAACGAATTAGAAATTCATTGCTTATCTACACAATCAGAAAGTGCTCACAATGTAAGTGTGATTTTAGCATAGCTCCTGAAGCTGCTAAATGTAAAATCATGAGCTGAACTGCAGAATATATCTGACTATGAGTGAATGCTGATTGCTCTCAGCCATTATTTATGTAGAAATATTGATAAGAGCAGATTTTAGAAACAGTGTTAAGTATACAACACAGTGTAGCAGAAACAAAATCCTAAAATAACATGTCAAAAAGCACCTTGAAATGGACTGCAAAAGTTTTACATTTTTGTCTGCTGGACCTTGCTCAGGGCAAGTACAACTCCCAGCCTGACACATCAGCATTGAACCCTGCAAACACAATAAAGAAGTTGTCTTGTTTATTAGCAGTTGTCCCTCAGCTAAATGACCTACAATGGTAATAATGCATAGTATCCTGCTTCTCTTTGAACATTATTAGCCACAACAACTGTCACGCCCACCCAAAGGAACTAGAATCACACTGGAGCTAAACCGAATGTCAGAATATTTGTCTTGCAGCTAAAAGAACTCTACAAGTAGCAGTATGGCCAAACAGCTGGCTGATGCAGGACAGGTGCAGAGGACATGTGACACTGGAAGTAATGTTTTGTGTGTTTTCAAGAGAACGACACTCCATTTGACACCTAATTTTTGTGAACGATGTTGAAAAACGATGTTGATGTAAAAATGATGTTGATGTTTACATTTACAACAACACTAAACTGATCAGAGCATTGTGTTATATTTTGCTCAATCATTGGACCATTTATTATTTTTGAAAGTCTCACAGGAAGGGATAAATAACATTACAGGCATGTTTCATGTGTGATATGTATTGATTTGGGCCTTTTCGTGTTTCATTTTTACACCACGTCCAAAGTTTTGTTCAGGCAAGTCAACAGTCAGGATACTTAGCAAACAACATGAAACAAAAAAAAAAATCAAGAAAACCTTACTTATTGCATGCTAAAACACACACATAACGCAACAGTGCGTGACGCATTATACTGTAGTTGTTACTCTAAGCCCCTTTGGACGAACTTGTTAAATCCAAATCATCTGATTCACTTACCGGTAAATGGAATTAATGAAATTCTGTTTTTGTGTACAATAATCCAATAATCAGCGATATGGAACAAATTACTTTAAAAACTAGAAAATGAGCATATAGAGTCTCAGTGGATGTGAAAGCTAGATAATTAGTGATAGAAGAGTCGTGGGATTGAGCTTAAATAACATTTCTGTGAATGTTGAGATCTCATCCTGCTGGGCTAACATATTTATTTAACATGGACGAGCTAATTGTTTGACTCCTTTGAAGCTTAATGAGATTAAAAGAGCAAAGCATATTGACCAAGATATTTCTCCTCCGCTTCATGTCTCCCATGTTACCCTTCTTGCTATCGTCTCTTCCAGTTTCTTTCGTCTTTCCTTGTGATCTTGAACTCAAGGTCTCGTCTCCTCTCTTCCCTCCCGCTGTCCACTTGTGTTTAAAAGAAGCAGATTGCCTTCTTAAAAACTAGCCGCTCTGTTTCTTTCATGCAAAAGCTGAACTGGTGTTGACCCCCTCTGTGATTTTAAGGTCACATTTGTGTGTATGTGTGTGTGTGTGTGTGTGCGCGTAGGACAGAATGTGCATTTGTTTCTGTGTATGAGCATTTGCTTTTCAGTGGGTGGGTGTATGTCTGCCTATGTAAGTGTGTGTGAGCAAATGTGTGCCTGCTTCGATTGCTGGGGAGAATCTCTCCTTGGAGACCAAGACAGTAATCTCATGTCTCTTGCACACACACACACACACACACACACACTCACACACACACACACGCACGCCTATTCTCTGTTCACAGTGTAATGAGGCAGAAATCAGAGTCAAGCTGTGAGTTTATGAAACAAGATGTAGATGAACAGAGTCCTTGCCAAGAGTAGAAGGCCATCAAGCTGCTCTGTTTATCACCATCTCATCCCACTCATATACATACATGACAGGATTGTCAGCGAAATGGCTGTTAGTCTTTAAAGGCACAATCTGCAACGCGCTTGGATTGAAGTATTCCTCCCTCGAGTTTGTTTCATACACAGAGAAATAGCTTGTGGAAATGTGAATCCAACTGTCATTCTACTACAAGTGGTTATAGACACATTTTCCTTTGTCATGATTATGTCACAGTGTTAATAGACGGTGAAGCAAAGGGACGACTAGAGACAAAGGCCAAAGTTCCACATGAAAAAAGTCATCTTGCATTCAAGATTGGCTGTAACATTAGCAAAGGATTTCAGCGATGGAGAGAAAATGCAGCTGATGGTTTAGCGTAGTCTTGTGCAATCTGTAATTAACTGTCAAGACTGCTGCAATGGGGAGTGTGTCTATGTTCCCCGTGTCCTGTGTTCCCCGGGTCTATGTTCCCCAGGTCTATGTTCCCCGCTTTGTATGAGACCGGGGAACATAAAACCTGGGGAACACTGGACCCGTTTTTTAAACAAGGGTCCTATGTTCCCCGGTCTGTTACTTTTTTCACCATCACTTCCAAATTCCACAGCAAATAGGCCTATGTGATGTATCTAAAAAAAAAAAAAAATCCGATGTCTGCCCAGGGACAAGTGTGACAGAACAGCGATTATGAAACGTACCCTGGTGTTGTTTTCCAGTGGCATGGAAGCGCTTTAAGCTCATTGGCAAGTCAGTGTCCAATCAGACAATCTTGCGACGTCACATGATGTGCCAATATCCAATTGTAAGGCTTTGTATCATCCTGATGTAGTGTATCAAACAGTAGAAAGTAGAATATTTCACTCCTCTGACTAAAGATGTTGTTTCCATGATTGAAAATGTGCTCTGAATGCAATAATTTACACATGGAGGGCTGTTATTTCATATGGATAGTGCGTAATTGCACACACCACTGTTATGTATGTTACTGATAGATATTTTTGATTGTAAACGTTTTATTTGACTTGTAAATATTGTAAATATGAATTTTGAACTTAAATGATACGTGATGCCCATAGAGAAAAAAAACACTGGGCACAGTGTAGTTTTGCTGCAAGTCAGAATAATGAAAACTGGACAGAGAGGAACTGACAGAAATACAGAGGAGTTTTAATCACTAAAAACTGGCAAATATTGAGCTTCAGCAGCAGCTGGCAACTGTTCTCCATCCTCCACCCGTCACCTCTCCTTTTGGGTGCTTGGCTGAATTCCAAGAAATGCGTGAGGAATGGGAAGTGTGCTCCACAGAATGTATTACTACCGGGTACGTATTGCTACAGGGGAACATAGGACCTTTTCTCTAAAAAGAGGGTTCCCCGTTCGGGGAACATAGGACCCGGGGAACATAGGGATGACCCCGCCGCAATGCAACATTGAAGTCAGAAGGCGAAGCTATTTGAGGAGATGTTGCTTATTGTTTAGCCTTCTGATAACAGCAGCTCTTAGCCTTTGGTTGCAGTTAGCAGTACCTAACCAGTTAGCTTATCTCCTTTGTTATTATTTTGACTCTATACATGTAGTTCAAAAGGGTGATTGTACATATTCAAAGATCAGCCATTGTTAAAATAAACAAGCCAACATAACTTGATGGCCAGTGTTAGCCAGCATCTTCTAATTATTCTGCCTTATCTTTGAAGGCAAATTTTACTTTATTTATTTTCCACTACAAAATGCATGTAAAGAGCATTACCATTGAGTTACGTCTTTGTATATGAAACAGCAACACACAGGCCCCGTAGTCCGAACTAAGAAGGCCTACTCCTTTCAACCTTGACAGATGCAGTTACACCAGTATCACTCTCTCCGTTCTTAAATTTCAGAATAAAAGACTTGCAGGCAAGTACTTGGCGTTTTCGTGTCCATTATCAGTCAATCCCCAGTGTGTAAAAGCCTGTTCTTTTTCCCCATTTTCCTTATTTTGGAGCATTTCTTGAGGAATAACATCATTACTGTAGACTGCACTGAGGAGTGCCTTCCGGGAGCAAGAAACACAACTTTTTTTGTTGCGTATTTAAAAAAATAAGACTAGACTTTTTGGTTTCACCTACACAAAAATGACATGCTGCTGATTCAGCTGTCTTCTCACCATCTCTGTGTAACATGAATACTGACTGGCACAGTGAGTCATAGAAGCTGATGACTATTTTTTTTCTGCGTCAGTGTCAACATGAGCTGACAAAAGAGCAATGAACAGGGCAACATCTGTGAAATATTTCTCCTGCTTAGTATGTTAGTATTGAACTAGAATTTTTTTCACTGCTCTCTTGCTTTTCTAATAGGCTTTTAAATTCTTGTTTAGCCTTGTTGGTAGTTTAGATGTGTGGATTTGAATGTACCACTTCAGTGACTTGCAAAACATGTCCAGTTCTTGCTGTGAATTCACTTATTTGTACAAGGCTTTGACTGAAATGTCCCTACTCCCTCCCTCTCTATGTGTGTGTTTCATAAGCCTCTGCCAGAATACATACACCCGATCAATACCGAGTGTGTGTGTGTGTGATCAATAACCAATTTGATTATAATTAATGTGCGATCGAGTGGGGTTGCAAAGAGTATACACATATGCACATGCACACAATGGGATATGCAGGACTGTGTCACAGATGATTTAGGGAGAAAGAGCTATGTGAGCTTTGAGGAAATCTCTCTTTTTTTCTTTCCATCCCTCCTCTCTTGCTGGCTCTGGGTCACTTTCACACACTTATTTTAATTGTCTTTCTTTAAAGGGACACTATGAAATTTTTTAAGTATTTTATTACCTCAAATCAACATCTTCATTCATAAATAGATCCTCGTTGGTGTAAAATAACCTATGCCAACAATCTGACTTATTCTCCTGGGCGGAGAATCAGTTATCTGTCTTTACATAGAGCAGGTCATTCATACGGAGGCTTCCATGTCTTTCCGGTCTATCAAATACGACAAACTGCTGAGAGGGACATAAAGCACTACCTGCTAGTACCGATAGGGTGAAACGCATTTTTCGCGATTCATGTTTCATGGAGAAGCAGCATGGAGATGACAGTCTTACTCACCTGGCACTGAACTAAAACTGCACTGCACTTTTGGTCATAATACAAGACCATAGCCTACTTATGCTGTGCAGAAGGAGATGAAATCGTCCTCGCCAAAAAAGTGTGAAAGGGCCATAAAATGAACGGAGCTTCGGGCCAGGGGCAGGGGATCTGTGGTGATAACGGCCTCCTAGGACTCAACCATTCCGCCTACCGTAGTTCCAACCATGTTGCAATGCACAGTTGAAAATGTGTGACACTAGACAACGAATGCAAGATCAAATTTAACCACTAGATGGGAGAAAAAATTACACAGTGTACATTTAAAGATGTGTCCATGTGCCACTCTACATCCCTTCATCCCTCTCTTATACTTCAATGCTAGAAGGAAAAAAATGTGTAAGGAAGAGGAAAAAGAAAGAACAGGACAGACTAAAATAGTTACGAGGCTGCTTATTTCTTGAATGTCTTAAATGTGAAAGGATGATTCCATTTTCAAAAACTTGTTTTAGTTGCACAGTTTTAGATACTAGTAATTGTACCAATTTACTCACCAAGAAGTCCTAAGACATGCTGTCCACATGCATGGACATCTTGTCCATACCATAATACTTAATTCTGCTTACATTTTTTTTTCTCAAAAAATCAAATCAAATCAAAAGATAATGTTTAGTTTTTATACTTATCAGGTCCCAATAAGCCCGTATAGCAAACAGAAATTAAAAATGCATACCAAGTAAGAGCTTGGGTCCTATAGGTTAAATTATAGAATTACTAATAATTAACAAACATTAATTACAATGTTGTTGTCTGTTGACAGTGACATAACTATAAATTAAATGTAATAAATCACTGATTGACCATTTATGACTAATAATTATTACAAAATGTTAACAATTATTGACAATAAATGACAAAAATAAGACTCAAATTGTTGCAAATTTCATGGTATTACAAAAAACATGGCTTCTGTCGTCAACCCTGCACATGAATTAAAGGAGAATCTGACACATGACATTTGATGGATCATAACCTGTTTAAATGGTTAATGTGCTTCATAACTCCATGAGGAGAGAAAAGGTTTTGAGTGATTAAAGAATCATAGGCCTAATCAATAAAGCATGGAAAGAGTGGGAGAGAGGGAATTCAAAAGAAATAGAGTGAATGAGTAGGAGAGGTCATGACTTAATACTCAAGGAGGGATGAACTCTGACTTCTCTGATGAATGTTATAGTGCATTGAATTGTGTGTGTGGCAGATCAAATTTTAAACTGGTGTAATAAAAAAGGAAGGAAAAGACAAATAATCAGTTATTTACCGATGATCACGTGCACAATATACACACATTCTTCTCAGCTCTTTCTCTCCATGTGTCACAGTTTTTTCTAAGACTTCATATGGGTTGCAGCACCACTTTTGAGCCTTTTAAGGACTTGAAACTATGCAGGGAATTGAATTTAAATACACTTTACACTTGCAATACCTGTTACCTGCAATACCACTTTACAACCTTTGGTCTCTGGTCTTTGATTATTTTATTTTTTCATTTTACCACAGTGGGGGCGGCGGTGGTGTAGTGGTTAGCACTGTCGCCTCACAGCAAGAAGGTACCGGGTTCGATTCTCAGCCTGGGGCCTTTCTGTGTGGAGTTTGCATGTTCTCCTCGTGTCTGCGTGGGTTCTCTCCGGGAACTCCGGCTTCCTCCCACCATCCAAAAACATGCATGGGGATTAGGTTAATTGGCTAACTTAAATTGACCGTAGGTGTGAATGTGAGTGTGAGTTGTTGTCTGTCTCTATGTGCCCTGTGATGAACTGGGCACTTGTCCAGGGTGTACTCTGCCTTATACCCTAAGACAGCTGGGATAGGCTCCAGCCCCCCTGCGACCCTATGATTAAGCGGTAGATAATGAATGAATAAATTTTACCGTAGTGTCAAATAGGCAAGTAGTGTGTGCTGCTGTCTGCCAATTTTTTTCCAATTACCATCTGGATTTCCTCATTGTTGTACAGACAGAAACAAATTATAGCATTACTACATGTCTGCAAATTCTTTGTCACATCTGGTAAAAGTCTTTGAAAGTAATGACCCTGATGACAGAAATTGCTGATTACAGAAAGTGTTTCTCATTTATATGACAATTTGATTCTGTTTGATGTCCGAGTAGCATTGACCAATCACGTTCAAGCTGGTTTTGGTTGAATACAGGTAGACAGCCGTGGTTGAAAATGAGCTTGTAACTGGCTAAACAATCTGGTCATAAGGAGAGGAGATTTATAAGTTTTCAAGTAACATCCTGGACATTTTTCCCTTAGATTTCATTCATTTCCATATTGCTGTTTTATAATCAAATGTAAAGCTGTGTACGTGTTTATCAGTCATTCCAAGAATAGAAATAGAATAGAATAGAAATACTATACTGGCTCTGGCGATACTGGTGGTTTCAAAAAGAAGTCTGTCTATGTCTAAGTCTATGGGAAAATGAGCACTTTTACAAAGCCGAACAACAGCTGACTGTAGAAGGCTACGATGAAAGAAAAGTTATTATCATTAAATAAGGAAACACAGCTGCAATAATTAAACAGCAGGGCAAGGCTGGCAGAGAATAGAGGACCGATTGAGAGACGAGCTGGCAGGTCATGAGGCAGAACTCCATTCAGAAAAATCAAAGAAACTAAAAATGCAGTCATAACGAACAATAAAACATGCTCATAAAATTAGATTAACCATTTTTTATGAATCTGTCCAAGCTTCTCCTGTAATTCAACAAACAAAATAATCCACCAAAGAGCATCGTTAATGTATTTGTAATGTGAGATGGAGAAAAAGGAAAAGAGAACGAGAACTGATCATTATAATGAAAGGACATGTCATTTTGACAGACAGCAGAACTAGACTGCGGAGACAGAGAGAAACTCAAGGTTCATTGAGAAAAATCTGGTCCCAACCAGGTTAGTTTCATACAGTTTGTTACTATGGTAACTGACCGAGAGCTTAAGTTACCTCTCTCTGTGAAACAGGCTAGAGTTACCCCTCTTTCTCTGGTTTGAGTTACCTCCCTTTTTGAAACAGAAAACTCCCTTATTTCAGGGTTAACAGAGTTTTCACTGAACCTGCTTTGTGAAACGGACCCCAGGAGAGAAAAGGGTCATTCTCCCATAGACTTCAATACAAACCAACTGCTTTTTGAAACCACCAGTATTGCCCCCTGCTGGCTGTTAGAGAGGATGCAAGATTAAGTTACTTCCACATGGGCTTTATTGAAGAGACCCCGGTGCTGCCCTGAATGTCCAACAGCCAGACTGAAATCCCAGAAATATAAGCAGAGGCATATTCATTGTGAGACCCATAACCAATGGTTATGCAGGTTAAAGGCCACATAATGCTTGAAAGAAGAAGTTCACACAATATGCTGTCAAACCACGTCTATTGGCAAAAGTGTTTAAAGCCGTTCTGAATGGCTTAACCGAAGGTGAAGGTCTACTGTAATGGAGAGCAGCACTGTGAGTCCTTTAGTAGGTATGAATAATTACTGCAGAATCTCAACATTGCATTGCAAGTTAGTGCATGGAAATGATATATTCAGTCTAGTTTGTGTGTGCACTAGAACATACTACAGCTTTTAATTTGTGATGTGCTTCTTCGCATGCTATATTCACACGTTTCTGGAAGAGCAGTTCAGCACTTTGGCCCAAGAGATTCCCTCTGCAGTGCATATACAAGCAAGCAGAAACTGTTGGGGTTTTTTTTCAATCCTGCTGCAGACATAGCATGTGTTTGGGAAAATTAGAATGGTATCTGGCTAACGTGGGTCTTTACTTGGTAGTAGGCTGTTAGAAAAGTGCTGTTGCTATTACATGGTCAAAGGAACATAAGATTTCCAACCACTGTATCCAAATGTAAAAGATTGTCAGACTTGCAGACTTGTGGATACTCTGAGACTGAGGGTAAAATATTGCACAAATGTTGCTTCAAGTTGTTGTTCTGACAAGTCACAAGAAGACACTCGCCAATCAAATTAACGTTTTCTCTCCAGCAGAAGTGTTCCATGGCCTTCTGATGGCACACGTTTGAAGCTTATAAATATACTTACAAGCCATTCAAAATGAACTTGAATACACGACCATCAACCAAAAATGAAGGCCAGTTTTCTTTTTGATATGTGAAAAGCATCCATTTTGGTGACGTTATAGTTCCATTTGTCATCTTTTGATTTAATTCTTTCTCCCCATGTCTATAATATGCCACGGTTTCTTTCGGAACGCAAACATGGATCACATCTGTCAGTACAGCATTCATTCATTTAAGTGTGCATGCTTGTCTGTGTTTGAATCTCATCTATACATTGAGTCTTTTTTATGATGTGTGTTTTAACCCTTGGCTCGTCATTGCAGCATGCTCATGACAGAACACCCCCCTCCCCCGCCAAAAAACAACAACCAAAAAAAAATAAAAAAAATAAAGAAAAATATTCAAAATTAAGCTGCGTGATTGATTGATTGAATTACACAGCAGATCATAAGCAAGGTTTCAGACTTAGTTTGTGTGTGAAGAACAAATCAGCCACAGCTTGACTGGAGAGACTGGATATGCACATAACGAAGGACACATTCACCCACCCCCACACACACAGACACTACTCCTAGCGATATGAGCACACTCATGCATCAGGGTAAAAATAAAACACACACTGTTTGTGGGTGGGGTATGTACCGGTATCTAAAAAGCTATTTTGCACTCCAATTCCAAATCATCCATACAGCGATTTCCCAGCAGCACACATAAACACATTCTGAGGGATTACGTGCATGTGTGAACAGTTTGAGTGATTTTGAATATGTGTTTACAGCACATGACTATTTGCATTTGTTTACCCATCCAGTCCTTCTGGGATGTGCCAATTCTCTTTGTTTTGCATGATTATTTCTGAGTCCCATCTCCACTGAAATGAGGAAGAAAGCCTTTGTTGTCATCACAAAAAAAATTAGGATACATTATCAGTAGTTGGTCTCAGTTGCAGGATCATTAAGTATCGTTTTGGTGCCGACAAGAGCCGTTTTTTAGAAAAACAAATTAATCTGACTGTAAAACAGGGAATCTCTGTCTGTGTGTTTCCTTTGTATATATCAAGAACCATTGCTGTGATCTGTATTATATTTTGCATATGTATTGCTGGGGACCCAAAGGCATGCAGTGTCGGACTTGGTGCAATTTGGGACACGTTCAATGTTAACTGAACATGAAATAAACAAGTGAAATTATTCTGTTGAGCAGTGGGAATGGGGCTTCAGGGTTCCATGCTCTATGGAGTCAAACATGTCATCCACATTGACATCTTTACAGACCTGAGCCATTGTATGCTACTGGGTGCTGGATATACTGACGTTATGACCAAACTCTTCTTTACCTCCCTGTCAACAAACAATGAGCAGGCAGTGATACTGGGAGCCAAGCAATGGGCCCATTCTGAATGGGTATGCACTAGGTTAAAGTACTATGAGGAGACTGGGATGTATGCACATGATAGAGATTAGTGCTATTAAGAATAATTCAAGAAATGCACACACTGGAGGGATGTAACTGTAAAGTCTTGATAAAATCTGTGATTTCGTAAAAAGTTTATACCCATGGGGGACAACAAAACATACATTAAGGAAGAAACTTGAATATATTTAATATTAATATGAATTCTGAGGTCGAGTTTTTAGTTAAAATAAATGTCTGTGTGTGATCCTGGATGAAATGTTCCTAGTTCTGGAGCAGAATCCATCATGGAGCTGAGGGTTGGAACAAAGATCAACTGGTAATTGAGATCTTTGAGTCTCGGATCAGATCCCTCTTCACAAAGAAAGTGTAGTGGTTACATGAAATGAATTTCAGCGTGTGTTGGGTGCTTGTGTGTGTGTGTGTGGTAAGAAGAATTTGAATAATGCATGAAAATCTGAAAACATGCATGTATAAAATAGAGTGTTCCAAGATCAGCTGGTTTCTTCTTGATGGATGTTTGGATGGATGAAAATTGAAAGCAAGGTTTTTCTTCTGTTACAAAAATGTCAGTTTTGGCGTAAAGTGTCGACCAACTGTACCTCTCAGTGAGGGGGCTTCTTTATCAGCCAGTGCCACCACTCCTTCTTCTCACCAGTCTACAATACTGGACACAAGACCAAGACGAGACCATGAGGGTTCTAACTTGGAACACATGGGTCCACTCTTCATTTTCAAACATATTAAAGATTTTTTTTTCTTTTTGAGTGCTGAAAGAAGGCGATGTACCTCCTGTCTGGGAACCCTAGAGATTACTTTCGATCTCTTTTCCTTCTAAATTGCCAGTATAATGTCATCAAAGAGGCCAAGTTCAGCTTTGCAGCAGAGCTTATGTTTGCAAATTAGGTGAGGAGATCTAGTCAGTCACAACCACCATCCTTGCCTTCCCTTTCTATGAAACTTAGTAAAGTCCCTCAGGAAGGCACAGTAAAAAAAAAAAAAATTGTTACGAACCACCTTGCAGGATTTGAACAACAAAATAAACAGATAAGCCACACCTCACAGCCTTGCTCAAGTGCCAGCAAAATGAATACTTCCTCTTACGGCAATATTCAGCCATACATATCCAAAACAGAGGAACCAGATTCAAACTATGCTGGGGGATTTTAGGCCTGGGAGGCAGACAACAGCTCCTGAAGGAGCATGACCGGAAAACTAACACTGAGTCATGAGACTGACTTGGACTTATTGTCATTCAGGTGTGCGTTGCTTGGCGAACGAGCCGTGAGACACATTCCCTTGATGACTATCTGTGAGCCCCAGCTGTCTCCAGTGAAAGTTTGTCAAACAATGCTCATGCTGCTTTATGTCATCGAACACTAATTTTAGTCTTGCCCAGAAAATCCTGGTCACAGAAGTGGCGAAACATGTTTGAGTGGTCTAATTAAAATGCAGCAGTATATAGTGTATATTCTATTTGAAAGTTTATTTTAGCTTTTATTCTGTAATGTGTATAACATGCACAAACAAATATTGATTTGCTCTTTACCTGGTCTTTAATACGGAACTGCAGGACGAGGTAAATGATATTTATTCGCCACTGCATATGGTCTGTCATGGTTTCACTTTCCTGCAGTCCCAAAAACTGTGAATTAACACCAGACAGAGAGAAGAAAAGAAACCGCAGTCATCCATGGCCATTTATGTCCCCAGAGAGTCCAATTTCTGTGAAAAGATGAGTCGAGAGTTTAAACAGTGGTGGCTGAGAGAAAAGAAAGACAAGTGAATGGAGACAAAACGATGAGAAGACCCATAAAGTGAGTCAGAGAGGGATGATATGTGGGTCATGACTCCGTGAATCTGTCTCTTCCTCTTCATTACTCACATGACCTGACCCGACCGGTAGCTTCAACCAGACCCGGTGCTCGCTTGCTGGCTGGATGGGTGGCTAATTGACTGGCTAACTGAGTGATGGATATATCCGGCATCTGTATGACTTTATTCTGGGTGGAGGGGCAATGATGGCGCATGATAGATTGATGAATGTCTAGGAATGCATGGATTAATGGATGATGAAGAAGCGAAGTATGGACAACCGTATTGACAAATGGACCAACAAACTGAGTTGGCCTGGAGTCTGCTGGTATCTAGAATCTAATGATGTTCTTTGCACTTACTCTCTCAACACATATTAATGATATCCTCTTAACTGAATTAACACACAGTTTCTAATGTCTATCTCTGTGTAAAGGCCCCAAAACATTCCACAAACATCTCAGTCCATTAAAGTTGGATGGCTCTCTTAATTCCTCTCATTAATTTGCTACAGCTTTGTCTAAACAAGTCTCAACAGGGGAAGTGAATGGTACTGTATGGTTTTCAGGTTTGTTGCTTGAAAACACTGTTCAGAAGCTATAAGAAGTAAGAATGAAGGAAGAGAGGAAAGATATTTAGGTAACACCTTGTCTCAGCAGGACAAAAGCAGCAGCCATGAGTTCTAATCCATACTGCTGTGTACACAAAGGCCTCAGTCCTGTTCAAATCATCATGAAGTTAAAATGTACTTCAAGAATAAAAACAGGCCTTGGTTTCCAGGCTATGCACATAAAATGTGGAGATGCAAACATTATGCACATGATAAAAAGACATAGGTTACTGTAACTGAAGAATCATTAAAAAATAATGTTTTTAACATTATGGAAAGATGGTGGCTCTTAATGCTGGGTCACTAAGCAGGTGAGGGCTGCTACCCCAGTTCCCCAGACCTTGAGGGCCAAAAGCTAGTGATGTAATGCAATTTCCATTACACTAGCCTAAATTTTTAAACCAAGAGCGCCATCTTGAGGAGTCAAAAAATGTCACAATGAAGCGTCATTTGTCCATCACTAGGTGACAGTTTTAAAAAAATGCATCTCCACAAAGACTTTCTAACCCCTGATTTCCACTGGATGCGGAACAACGCAGACGTCCGTTAAAGTCCGACGTCTGTCATCCGTCAATACGCACAACATCCATCAACCGTGGCTCCACCAGCTGGAATCGTGAGAACAAGATCTCACTGACTAATGAGATCTCGCTAATTCACGATATAGCAGATTATAGAGGAGCGTCAGTGAAAGAGACCCACCCTGTGTCCATTGAGTAGAAGGAAATTGATTATGCGCCGCAAGCACGGATTATTTTATTTTGAAAATGTACTGAATGTTTTATTTTGTGTCTGTACACAACTTCCTGTCGACGTCCGAGAAAAATAGAAGCTCTGTCGATTTTTTTCGGCAGGCATCGGCGGCGTTCCGCGTTCAGTGGAAATTAGGGGTTAGTCTCTGCATAAAGGGCACACTTTTTCCTGCAAAGAACATTGGCAGTAGACAATAACCATATGTCTTGAGCTAACTTCTGTTATGATTTGACATTATATAAAAATGAATTGAACTGAACATGCTACACCACCCTTTATAAATTCGTTGGATTCTCATCTGTCTGTCTGTTGGATCATGCCTGAAAACACTCAGATGAAATACATCTGTTGTACACCCCTTCCAGAAAAGAAGCCTGGATCAAGTAAGAAAATCACAGCACACTGAGCCAGAGAAAAACAAATAGACAAACAACACAATAGTCAAACAGCCATCAAGGTGTGTAAAAATCAAGTATAGAGAAAGATAAAAGGAGATGCCAAATAAAAAGTAGAACAGTTTATTTTGCTATGTGTTGCTCTTCTGTCTTCTTGGAAGTTCTTCCAAACGAAATACATTCCCTCCAGCTTAGCATGTCTGCTAGTTTACACAGATGTCACTGACTCAGTCGGCACTGTATTTTCAGCAGGGGTATGCTACCACAGCATTTAGACTGTAGGGGCTTTCAACCAAGTGCGTTTGTGTTAATGATAAAGCAATACATTGGTTGGGAAAGGTATATTTTGAAAATTTAATCCTGCAGATGCTGGGCACACCTTGCCACCGCAGCCTCTTGGAACAACTTGTTCAAAATCTCTTATCATTACTCTCTGTTATACAGTGTTTCCTGGGTGTATTAGAGTGCAAGTGCACACTGTATTTGCAGAATCAGAGTTCACTTCAAGTGTGCCTGACAGTCAGATGGAAACATGCTCTGTGCCAGTATGCTGGGGAGGGGAGATGAGTGGGATGCTGTCCAAGGCTGAGAGGCCCTGACCCGGGTGAGGACAGTAGCCATGTCCCCTCTCTGTCCTTCACCATGGTGAGAGAAAGTCAGGGAGCTAGAGAAAGAGGAAGAGTCACATCCCTCTTCCTTCCTCTGCCCTCCTTCTCTTTCACTGACTCCCTCTGCCTCTCTAGGCATCTCTTCATCTGGCTTTATTACAGTATCAGACACCGGGGGTCAGTGAGTTCATCCAGATGGACCGACATAAGTGTATCAGCTTTTCATCGGGGGGAAAAGACACTGTGGGTTGTCCTCATGTGGCACCAGGGCTCACGCACCGCTGAACTCAGGGTGAATGACGCAGCCTCCATATTGTGGCTGTATGAAACAGTCCTTAAGAGAAAACATGCCAGAATGGTTGGCAGCGCCTGGTGTCAGTCAACCGCAGCAGCTTTCCATTAGCCTGAAGATGATTTTGATAAACACAAGAACATTAAGGACAAAATAATGCAGGAAATGCTTTTAGTAACACATCTTTGTGTGATCATATTCTTTGTTAAGCAAAAGAAATGAAAAAGAGGTTGTAATTGGCAGGGTTAATAGACTCCAGCATTTATGTACAGTACTTTAGTAGTATTTGTAAGTGTGACTATGTCTGTATAGGACAAGTCACAATAGCACATGATGTATTTCAGGAGCTGGTCCTCCATAATGGACCACACTTAGGGTACTTCACCCTCAATTATGCCCAACTCTATGAGTGCCATTGACATATTTATATGTAATTTAAAATCTAATGCTTGATTGCCATTGATGTATATATATGTCAAAGTGGCGGCAGCAGGCACAAGAGGGCACTCTCACACAGCCTGTGAGTAATATTGGTGCTTCTGGGATTTGCAGTCGGGACACAGAGACAGTATACACCACAGAGATCAAAGCAGGAAGTGGAGACAATCGTGATCAGAGAGCAAAACAGAATCTGGACAAAAAGTGGTGATTTTGGTGAAACTGGCCTCTACTCTACCTCTGATAAAACAAAAGTGGAACAAGGTGAAAACAAACATTTTTTCATCATGAAATAGAGAGTCTCTTGTTTCATTTGAGCTATTCTGTGTTTTCAGAGACGTAATATAAAGTATTCTGTGAAAATGGCCAAAAAACGTTGGCACAAGGCACTTTTGAATTTTATAAAACTGTGATGAAAAGAGAAATTCGTTATAGAGACCAAATCATCTTTTTCTATCAGGCTGTAAACATGTTTATTTCTGTTGCAATTTTGGGCATTTTAACATGGGGGAAAAAAAACATAATTTTTTTTGGCACTTCCATGTTGGCATCTCAGCATCAGAGGTTACCGCTTGTCCTTAAAAGATAAATCCTACTCTCTTGTACCTCCATGAGGTTGGTACTTTTTTTTTTTTTAGTGAAAGTGTTTTCAAAGCCGTTGTCCTATAAATTATCTAAAAATCTACTGATCAACATCCTGGAGATGAATCCCACTGACTTTGGCCATCCTCTTACCATTCTTAGCACCACCGTGATGTTCACATTGCTAGGTGTCAATTAAATTCTTCCATAGTGGATAAATGAATTGCCATGAAATTTACTCTTGACATTTGGACCACTTCTGGATAAATTGCACTCCTTTTGGTGGTACCCTCACTTCCTCTAGCACCATCATGAGTTGAAATCTTAAAAAGTTAAAACATTTAAAGTGTCCCATAAGGTAGTTCAAGAGCAGATACTCAAACTAAAAACATTCTTGTCAGCCTCGGTTAGATATGTCCTATTTAGCAAATATTGTCATGCTAATGCACTAAACTACTGGTGAGCAGTAAACAAATTGCACATGCTAAACAGCAGCATCTTAGAACACTCCCAGATAACCACTCACACAAATGTGCTAAAACTGGTAAAGTTAATAAAATATTATGAAGAGAATTTTGTCTCCATGGGATTCCACCCAGGTAATTAATAGTTTTCAAACAGCAGGTGTAATTGCTTGGCATTGTGGATAACAAGCTATTTGGTTTTTCTCTGGAGATTAACTGTAGTGTTGTACATTTTATGTTGGGCCACTGCAAGTTTCATTGAAACAGTTTCAATCACTGGTATTATCCTTTTGTGAAAGGCCCTCTTAGGATATGCCAGCACATCAGCGTATTGAAAAAAGACTGTGCTGAACCTATGGAACCAGAGTTCATTGAGCTACAGAGAAAATAGAACTGCAGAGAACAGACATCCCCATGGAGTCTCCTCGTGCTAACAAGGCTCCGTTCTGACATACTGTAGCTCCATTGAAACAGACCCTCCATCTTAAATTGATCAGAGTCTTTGATCCAGACAATGAGATACGTTAGCAACTGTTTTTCGCTGAAAAGAGCAGGTAATATTTTTGAATAGATCTTCTATAAGTAGGTGCTGTATACAAAATGAATAAATGGTTAATACGGCATCATCCGTGAGTGAGTCTTATGAACTGCACTGGGCCAGGAAAATCTGTGATTGATTCAATATCTTTCCATTTTTATGAGTGAAATCGAGGTTAGGTCAACAATCATTCACTGGGTTGGCCAATTTTGAAAGTTCTGCCTCAAGCAGTGGCGGATACTGAAAAGGCTAGTTAAACCCTTGGGATCAGTCCCTAAGTATCTTGTTATTTTTTGATACTCACATTTAGCACTACTATGAATTGCATTGAATCTTATAAAAATTAATTATTTTTTTTTTAGTGTAAATTGGTGCTGACATTTGGGCCAGTTGTGCCCTTGGTTGTGTTTGGTGTCATTTGGATGTGATCAGGGTCGAAGTATAGTCTGGTTTGGTTGTAAACAGGACATGGGTTGGAGTGCAGGCTATTGTGTATCCTTCAAATGTCCCCATGAGATTGCTGCACTCTGCATCAGTAAACTCAAAATGTCCCTGTGTTAGTCCAGAACACTGAGCGAACGAATGACCCTGCCCTCTGTGGCCTCATCCCTTTCTGCCAGCCAGTAAACACGGTCTGTGCCAAAAAATGTCATCTTAAAAAGACATTTGAGCAAGAATTCCGAACATGGATATTCATTTTCAGTTAAACTAAAACAGACACATGAAAAGATCATTGTCATTGAAAAAAAAGGTTTTCCGAGCATTAGACTATAGCCTATCTACATACTATATGAAAATGTGTCACACTAGCTCTGTCTTTGGTTTACTAAATGTTAACTTCTGTCATTTCATCAAGCAACCAAAGCTGTTATTTTGTTGTGATTCATAACAAAGTCTTCATAACTTATGAAGACTTCACATAACAAAAACATGACAGATGGTAAATTTAAATTGACTCACCAAATCTAATCATCACTGTCATCAAGTGCCAAAAGAAAGTATTTAGGGCATATTAAATAGATTTGCTTTATGGGTGGTAAAGAGAGAGAGCAGAAAATAGAGAGAAAGAAAAAAAATCATGAAAACAGATATGTGTGTTATCTTGTTTACAGTTTTTTTTTACTTTAAATACAAGAAGTCTAGCCTTATTGCACACATTTTCAAACCACTTCCTGATTAGAGATGGAAGAACATGGGGAGATGTTTAGCTAGCTAATTAGCTCAGCAAATCAGTAAGGTTGGTATCTAGATTATTAACCAGTTAGTTAGCCAGGTAATTAGATAGACAATCAGCTAAATAGTTTGCCAGCTAGGTAGCTAGATAAAGTCGCATCATTGTTAAACCTTTCACCATTAGCAGCCACATTGTGTACAGGGCTGCCATCTTAATGATCGAAAGATAATTCACAAACTAAACAGAAATACTGCTAAATGACAGGCATTTCATGTAAAGTCGTTTCTGCAAACTATAAGAGCAGCTTCTTTGAGATAAATAACCCAGGAGAGAACAAAGAAATGAGCATCACCACAAATTCGAAAATAGAGTGACTTTTCTGTGGGAACAAGATTTTGCACAGCATCACAGCAATGAGGGCTCAGATATCAAGACTGCAGCATTTCCAAGCTATTGATCACATTTGTTTATGCATTCAAACACCTTGAGGAGTACAGAATTAATTACTTCAACTTGGCAACCGGAGAAACGTGCAGCATGAAAGAGTGGAGGCGAGGGAAAGCCACCAGATCATCTGTTCATTTGAGTAAGGGACCGACTGTCTATTGCTTCCCGACCCCGGGTGGTCACCTGACCTCCCCAACCAGCGATTCCCATCACTCAGCTGTCCCTCTTCATGAATTCTGGCATTTTCATTTCTAATAATTATGTGCATCTTTATATCCTCGTAGGGTCCTGTTCAAAAGTACTGTGGAGATGTGTGTGTGTGTGTGTGTGTGGTTGAGAGTTTGTTTGTCTGCAGAAAGGATCATCCACCTGTGTGTGTGTGTGTGTGTGTGTGTGTGTGTGTTTGTCTGTGTGTTCTTATTAAGCATGCGAAAAGGGAGAGATGATCAAGAGAAAAATGACAATGGAAGTCAATCTGGGGTAGAAAACAGACAAATATGACTCATACCAACCTCTCACCTGCTGCATGGGACTGTGGAGGCTTTGCGCAGCTCCATCAGCAGCAGACTGAGACTCCCACCTCTGAAAGAATGAGTGCTACCACAGGTCATTCCAGCCATTAGCAATAAGACTTTATAACATCTGCATCACTGGCTGATGGTACCACACCTGGACTCATTCCAATACTGTCATTTGTCATCAAAATACAACTATAATGTCCACATAAATTTGCACATCAAACTTGCAAAGTTCTAGAGAGAGATATTCTTCTAACCTGACAAGTCAGACTATAACATCAAATGTATAGTCTGGGAGCAGTCCATAGGCAGAGTTGAAGCCTGGGACCAACCGTCGTCGTTCACACTGCCTCTGCACATAACAGGTCAGCGCTATGACCAATCAGAGCAACAGACAATGTGACGTTACCAGCGGAGCCAGCTGGAATATTAGACTTTTGCCATAGCCAGTCAGCAAAGTAGCTGGTCGGCAAAACAGCAAATGCATCCTTCTTTAAAGCGGATGACTTGAGTGCTTCTTTCTGCTCAACTTTCAAAGAAAAGCCCAAGTCTAACTCTTCCAAAATCAATGACGACCACAGCCATCTTCCTTGTTGTGCTATCTCGGGCGTTGCTCAGCCCTGTCGTCATCATGCTATGGCCACCCAAACGACTCTCTATGCAGATAGAGCATTGTGATTGGTCCATCAGATTCTTGCCTGAGCCAGGATTACCTCCTCACTCACTCACTCAAGTTTATTTGTATAGCCCAATATCACAAATTATGAATTTGCCCCATTGGGCTTCACAATCTGTACAGGGTATGACACCCTCTGTCCTTTACAAATGACCCTCACATCGACTAAGGAAAAACCAAAAAAAACCTTTTAACAGGGAAAAACAAACGGAAGAAACCTCAGGAAGAGCGACAGAGGAGGGATCCCTCTTCCAGGATGGACAGACGTGCAATAGATGCCATGTGTACAGAATAACAACAATGAAAACACATTAACACTACATATAAAATTGTATGGAAAAGTCCAACTCAATATAACAACAGCTAATATACAGTGTGTATATATATAGAATTGTATGAGAGTGTCCAAGGGGATGAAGAGCATCATCAAGCTATCAGCAAAGGATGAGAAGCACGTCTTCCTCTCCTCCACGCCAACCAGAAGAAGCCTGGGCAGCACGTCTTCCTCTCTCCACCACGCCAACCAGAAGAAGCCTGGGCAGCACGTCTTCCTCTCTCCACCACGCCAACCAGAAGAAGCCTGGGCAGCACGTCCTCCTCTCCACCACACCAAGCAGAAGAAGCCTGGGCAGCACGTCTTCCTCTCTCCACCATGCCAACCAGAAGAAGCCTGGGCAGCACGTCTTCCTCTCTCCACCATGCCAACCAGAAGAAGCCTGTGCACGACTAGACCATCTTGCTAGGCAAAATTTTTTTTTGGCCAGTAAGGTGCGTCTAGATTTCTAGGCTAATATTCTTCCTCTTACAGACAAAATTTAATTAAATGCAATATACAATATACTTCAAGGTTTATTGTTGCTGCAGTTTTACTCGGTTATGTCTTACTTCTGTAGCTTGGTAACTAATCGGCATTTTTCTTTTGCAAACTTTTAGATTGAGTTTACTGTGTAACTGATGTAACTTACTGGCTTTGTGACCCTTCTCTACTCGCACAACATAGTGCATAGTGATACATAGCCTAGCTTTAAAGGTGCCAATTAGCTCAGTGTGGCTCTGTGAGTAGAGTGGTCGCCTTTTGACCCCAGGGTCGTAGGTTTGGTGCTATAAGTTGTTGTGTCTTCGAGTGAGACACTTAACCCTGAAGTTTCTCTCCAGGCACTTTGAGTGGTAACCCACTGCTCGCTTACAGGATGGGTTAAATGCAGAGGGCAAATTTCATGTATGTGTACCTTTATGTATGTACACTACAGGCCAAAAGTTTGGAAGCAAGATTGAATTTGTACAAAAAAAGATTGTAGCTTCATTGATATACTTTGCAACAAAATAATCATGATTATTATATAGAGAGTAACTCTTGTTTCTCTACTCAGTTGCTTCTTTCTAGTTTGGCAGCGATTTGAACACAGGTGAGATTTATTTGGATTTTTGTGTGCAGACTCTGCACAAATGCACAAATTCAAATTAAGCCCTTCTTTTCTTTTGTTGACATTTATTCAGCAGTGGTCTGGTATACAAGCAACATGAACAGAAACTTGAAGTTGCTTCCAAATGTTTGGCCAGTATTGGCCTTGCGTCCAAACTTTTGGCCTGCACTGTACATGATCAATAACGGTGATTATTATCATTATGCTTATTTTTATTTTACATGATGTATTTCACCAGAGTACCATACAGTAAAAAACACAGACTTTACCCCCCCCCAAATGATTTTAACATAATACATAACTTTGAATTCACTTCCAATGAGCATTACTCTAAAAAGGATATAAAAAGACAGGGTTCACAAAGGATGAAGGACAGATGTGATCAGATTTATTTTTTATTTTGTTTGAAAATGACATTCTGTGTTGATCCTCTTTCTCCTTGTATTCCCTATATCCTGTACAACATGTTGCATGTTGAAAATTATCAATTGCTCCAACTGGAAAGGTTTCGAAAAGAAAAAGTAAAAAAAGTAAACTCACATGATATCTCTCCTCTAATTCATCACCATAAAACCCCTTTTTGCATTCTGTGACATGTAAACAAGGACCCATGGACCACTTGAGACCAGAGTCTGCCTGCATTGTGTCACTTCTGACTATATTATGTTATGTAATATATTATTAATATACAGTATAATATTATATACTATAGTTCCAATAGTGCTGTAGTGTGGAAGACAAACAGTCACAATGATGAAGTAGGTGGAAAAAACAGATGCAGGGACAGAAAAAACAGAGGGAGAGGTGACAGTCAATAACACAGAGTTAAAGAAGAGAAAAGCTCACCACATTTCAGTGACTTGGTTTATCCCCAGCAGTATAATTTTGACCATCTGCCACAGCCACAAGACACCTCAAAGACGCTGCATGCGTATTTGTGTGTGTTTGCCAAGCTAATGATGACAGCACTGTTTCTTTTTGCATGCACATCTACACACACATACACCTGTGTGATTCAGTATTCTCTGCTAATGATCATTTTGATGTGGCTGAGACTCAACAGCAGCAGCCCTGACTGGCATTGTATTTGGTTGATGAGTCCATTTTGATTCAACTGTAACTTTTCACACACAAGGATCGTCAGTTTTAACAAGCGCAGATAATCAGCTCGACTCGCCTCATTTCCCCTAACACCAAACATATTTGGCTTCACGTTGAAAAGATTGATTCTCAGTGACGCATGGAGCAAAATAACAGACTTTGCAAACGCATGTCAAAAAATATCTTAGCGAGGTATCAAATCAGCTGGGAAGGGCTTTTCTTGAAATACACTCCATTTTTTGGGAAAATTAATGAATGCCTCTGTCATTCAGTTTTGTTTCTGATTAGTATATCCGTCTTTAAAGTTGTGAGTTTATTGAAAAAATATTTTTTTATAGACAAGGTTTCTCTGGTCCTGCATATATTTTATATTCAAAAAACATCTTGTATAACCACATTGACAGAACATGGTGTTTATGTAAATTGTGTTTTCTCAGGGATTATGTTTAAATTAGACAATTGTCTTGCATACGATTTACCACTAATGCTGTACAGATGCAGGGGAGGGATGCAGGAAGAATCAGCCTCAATTCTGGCTGGTGAGATTTTTGTTCTTTTATGATTATATGGTTTTATGATGTTGGAACATGGAACATTGTGCAGAACTTGGGAGGATCTATAATGGATAATGACCTCAAAACAAGAATTGTTATGTTTGTTTTCGACATTTGCATTTTCACATAGCGCACTATAGTTCACCTACATGCTTGGCATGTGGGAGAAGTGTCAGCTGGTTGCAATCAAGGTCGCTTCATAGCAAAAGAGCTGTGGTGGTGCGAGCATTGCAGCTATGAGCTATGGCCTTGGCGAATGTGTGGACAGGACCTCTGTGCTACTGTTCCAGACTCCATATTCTGACAAATTACATCAACATCACAATATTGCAGCTCCCGTATCCGGACACTTTGGCATAACAGGAGTATATGCAGTCTATGGTTCAGTCAGTAAAGATGAGTAAAGATAAGTGTATTGTGTGCAGTTTACTCCTAGGGTCTGTACTCCTTTAATCTCACTTACCTCATCGGTCCAGGCACCGTTCAAAATAACCCAGTGAAAAACACTTCTGTTAAATTATGTATCAGAACCTACGGTGAGACAATTACTTTAAGCTCGTTTGTGCTTTAAGGTGGCAATTTTGCAAATCCCCGAGTCACTTATCTCACTGATGTGCTCCAAGAGAGGTCTTTCAAGTGAGATGGACTGGCAAAGGAATGAATGAATTACTGAACTATCAGCTTCAACATTAACGCTGTGATTGAAGTCAAAGCCATTCCACTATGTGCTTACAATGCCTGACTTAATTCACTCTGCCCACCCCTGTTAAATCACAAACGCATATAAACAAGCTACATCTGTGTCACTATCATTTCCCTTTTTTCTCCTCTGTCTTCCATACGCACACACACACACACACACACACACACACTCAAACAGTGTTGGTTAAGTAGATTGTGCAGTGTCAGCACTAGTGACATGTTATTAGCTGGAAGAGAAGAGCCTGTTGACACACGGCTGTATGTGTGTGTGTGTGTGTGTGTGAGTGCGCATTTGTTTGGGTTCCATTGTTGCTTGCTGCAAGACTGCTGACACTTCATTAGGGATCCATGGCTATCCTTGTGTGTGTGTGTGTGTGTGTGTGTGTGAGAGAGAGAGAGAGAGACTGACAACTGCAGTTTCCGTAATCACAATATAATGGCGGAGCTACACAGAATCAATCATTGGATATAATTAAAAGGGACAGAGGAAGGCTGAGGACAGGTATAAAAGCAAACTGAATACAGAGTGATGGAGAACGAAAGGATGAGGGAAGGGACAGGAAGATGGAGAGAAAAGAGGCACGAGAGAGAGATAATGGATGTTGAGCGATCATTACCACTTTCATAAATGTAAAGCACTGCAGTTAGTGTGGCCAGCCTTCACCCATACTGATGTTAATGCTAAGTGCTTCAGTCATGCTAATTCGATTGCACTGACAGCCATGACAGGGACGTGGATGCTGAGGACATTATCCATATGATAACTGACTTGGCTGCTACCCACTGGGCTTATTAAAGTCATCTCCATACAATCAGCACTGATAGACGGCGAACATCAGGTTGACATTCACTGTTGGGCCCCAACATGGCTGACGCACATGTTGCGAGAATCAATGTTGTGCCTTGTCGCTTGCATAGATGGCCAAAGACAGCGCTAATGTTAGTGCTAAGTGGTGACGCTCGGGTTATTACGGCGACGGTCATGTCGGCAACTGATGTTGAGGCCATTAGCAAAAGTGCTTTACTGAATTAGAAGGGACAACAGGCAGCTTAATAAGGTCAATCCAGGCACTTGTAGTGTTGCAGCACTATGGTCTGACATGGTGATGGGTCTTGGAAGAGTTGAGTGACTGAACGATACCCAAGGCAATGGAGCTCAGGCAATAGTCTTGTTTTTTTTCAGTTTGAAGAGACCTCTCCTTGACATTTCTGTTGCCAATCCTTCCATCTGTGGTGCCCAAATGACATTTAGATTAGCACTGATATCCTAGTGTCATTGACATGGTGGCAGATGTTTTAGAGGTGGATTACTCAAAATCTGGTCATTTACAGCTGCTGTACGTGCATGATTGTTCAGCACAAAGTGGAGCACAGCATTGCTTCATGCGGAGCACTCAGCCTGCAGTCACTGTTTGGCATCATCTGCCTCCAAACGCTTCACAAACACCCTGATTCAACTAGCAAATGTATGGCTACCAGCTAACATCAACACAACCGTATTCATGCATATATATAGAGACAATTTCAGGTAAGTGAGAACATGGACAACATGGACACCCCCTATTTTGAGCTATGTATGTTAAATGAGAACCCAATCACATTATCTAGAGATCATATGAGAAAGTGCAGAATGCGATGCCCAGACACCAAGCTCTGGTTTAAAACAGAGCATCCTGATTCATTCCAATGAGACTCACTGAAATTATCAACATAATCCAGGACAAAAACAGTTGAGGCTGGCTCAGCTTGTGCTGTTACGACCTGCTCTAAAAGTCATGATCCATCCATCCATTCTCTTCCTTTTATCTGGGGTCGGGTCACAGGGGCAGCAGCCTAAGCAGGGAAGCCCAGACTTCCCTCTCCCCAGTCACTTCATCCAGCTGTTCCGGAGGGATACCGAGGCATTCCCAGGCCAACTGGGAGACATAGTCTCTCCAGCATGTCCTGGGTCGTCCTCGGGGTCTCCTATCAGTGGGACGTGCCTGGTACACCTCACCAGGGAGGCGTCCGGGGGGCATCCTAACCAGATGCCCGACCCACCTCATCTGGCTCCTCTCGCGGCGGAGGAGCAGCAGCTCTACTCTGAGCTCCTCTCAGATGACCGAACTTCTCACCTGATCTCTAAGGGAGAGCCCGGACGCCCTGCTCAGGAAGCTCATTTCGGCCACTTGTATCCGTGATCTTATTCTTTCGGTCACGACCCACAGTTCGTGACCATAGGTGAGAGTAGGAACGTAGATCGACTGGTAAATTGAGAGCTTTGCCTTTCGGCTCAGCTCTCTCTTCACCACTATGGATCAATACAGCGTCCACGTCACTGCAGAAGCTGCACCGATCCACCTGTCATGTCCCGCTCCATTCTTCCCTCACTCGTGACCAAGACCCCAAGATACTTAAACTCCTCCACTTGGGGCAGGATCTCATTCAAAAGTCATTTCATTCCTCAAACAGGACTTCCATATCTCATCACCCAACCAGTACAGACAAGCAAGTTTGAATTATGAGAAGTGATGTTTTTTGAGGACTGTACAGTTATAGTTTTGATAAGATGTCACAGTAATTCCACTCTATTTGAATGACAATCATACTTTAAATCAGTAAATCCCCAGAAGATGTGTTGGAAGCTAAATAAGGCTACAATAAGTCTGTTCTTTTGTGTGAAAGCTTGTCCTGTTAAAAAAAAAAAATATATATATAACATAAAAACAGCAATATTTGATGGTTTTATTGCATACAAAACGTCTCCTACTGTACTAGTGCCACAGCCGGAGGACACAGGGCCATACACATTAGGCTGGTGAACAGGTGTTTAATGGAGTCTTGACAAATACAGTAAGACCTCTGCACTCACACCTATCTATCACACACACACACACACACACACACACTCAGAGGCAGTAAACAATGAAGGGGAAAGAGACCTGCCATTGACATCTATCCATCATCCATCTCAAATACACACCACAGCTAAGCATGCTTGAACACACATACAAAGACATGCACACACGCCTGCTGGTCAGCGTACGTGTTGTGTTCATGTGTCTCACAGAGGGAGGCTCAGTAATGAACAACAATATGGTCCGTCCCATATTATCTGTCCCTGTCCACTCCATTAAGATGGCATAGGTCTGAATGTTAATATCTCCCTGCTGTCGTTTAGCAGAGTGACATTTCACCACTGTCCTCTAACTTGCTCACACTTGCACACAAACAATCTTATTTACTCAGTCATTTCTCTGAACTAGATTTATGTATCCATATAGAAAGTATCTCTTTAGAAAAAAAATACCTGCAAATTTCCAAGGGGACATGTCAGGCTCATTTCTTGGTTCATACTTGTATTTTGTGTTCATACTAGATTGTGTATGCATGCTCTAATGAAAAAAAAACACATAATATTTTTCATGCCATCTGTCTGAATAAACCCGTACCTGTATGGAATGCTCCATTTTAATGTCTGCCTCTTTAAAATCTCTCTGAAAAAGCCAAGCTTGGCTTACGAGAAAAATCTGATGGGCCTTTGCTAAGGTAGTTCTCAAGCTGTGATTGGTATATTGTAGGAGATCCAAATGTTCGATCACGTTTTCTGATCCAAGCAGCCCACAAAAAACTGACTGGGTTGTCTTATTTCAGTTTGTGGGTTGGTAGGGACACCAGATGAATCCACCATATGTCCTCTTTAAGATTTCCTTTTTCCACTCGTAGAATATATTTAGCCTACTTACACTGATGGGGATAGAAATACCTCATGAATATGACATGCATCAGAATCAAATATGAAAGTAGCTTGTGTTAGTGAAGGAAGGAAGGATGGAAAGAAAAATGTAGAAAATCTAATAAGATTGCATTGAAATGCTTGATTACCAGATGAATGCCAGCTGGAAGGAAAATGCTTGGAAACAAATGGGGGCTTGCTACTAATAGCAACTGTCGTTTTAGAAAAATGTTGGCTTACTGCATTGTGTGTTGGTAGGCGGAAGCTTACGAGTGCTGCTACAAAAGGTGAAATTGTGAATGCAGGAAATAATAGAATGTTTTACGAAAACTGGCATCTTCACGCTTTCTCCTATGATTTCCTAACAAAGGTGATTAAATGCCTGGTCACACTAGCATTTAAAATGGAAAAATTGATGCAATTAGCGGCTTTGCTTGCGGATATAAATTAAATATTCACATTCAACTTACTTTGACATGCACTTACGAACCACTGGCCAAACATCTCGTTAGTGTTTAGCTTTGATGGGATGGAGAATCTGAAATAAGGGCGAAAACAAAAAAAAGCGATTGCAGATTCAGCCTATTAGCTACTTTTACACTATCCAGCTTTATTTAACTTCCTCTGTCAGGATATAATCTCTTCCACAAATGAAACATGTTTTGACATTTATGAGATTCAGTAGTCTGCAACAAACATACCTTTTTAACAATCTCTGTCAATTTTGTCCTGATAACAACCAGACTTCCAGACTTGCAGATGATTGTTTACAGATCATTAGCTTGGTTGTTTGGAAACGGTCTGATTAATTATTCCAAGGAAAACAACCCTGGATTTGGTTATTAGTAAACTTTTTGTACATAATGTTTTAATAATAATAATAATAATAATAATAATGCATCATACTTATATAGCGCTTTTCATGACACCCAAAGTCGCTTTACAGTATAGATACATTATTCATTCACTCCTCATTCACTCTTTGTGATGGTAAGCTACATGTGTAGTCACCAGTGTTGGGCATGTTACTTTGAAAAAGTAATTAGTTACTAGTTACTTTTCCTAAAAGTAACTGAGTTAGTAACTGAGTTACTCCACTATAAAAGTAACTAGCTACCAGGGAAAGTAACTTTTTTTTAAGCTTAATTTTTTTTTTTTTTCAGAGTGGGTTTTACAAACCAGGTGCACAGAGGAGAACAGCAAAGACAGATACCTGCACAGAAGTTTTAAGATTTACTGCACCTCAACAGACCACAACTGGTGCAACTGTACTTCAAGTATTTTCATCATCAGAAAAGTAAACTGTTTAAATTTGGCCACTAGTTTAGTAGAAGAGTGTGGAGTGAATTGGAGTTGCTTAAACCAGATGTGGACAAACACTTTGCTCTGGGACAGAATGTAACATGTACATTTTAGCTTTTAACTCGATGAGGTTAAAGTAGTGCTTGTATTTCCACCTCGAAAATGCCGTCCTTCCCTGTGACTCTGGACTCACCATCTCTGAAAGTTTGTGTGCGCTGCTATGTGCTGGGTTTGTGTGTAAACATCCGCCCACACGGTGCCCACAAGCGCCGTGGCCAAGTTGAATTATTGGATTACTATTATATTATAAGAGCGCAAACTCCACCCCTGCGCTGCGCCTTTGCGCGGTGCAACCACATACACAATGAATGGGTTTCTCTCTGTACACCTGTGCCCGTTCGGTGTGGAAACAGCTTTACTCAGGCGGTTATCTCACTCCTCTCCTCCCCCCTCACCAAAGGGAAAAAACACACACATTTGCAGCTCCTGTGTCTGTGTGAGCCGAGTTGGATGACAGCTTCAATGGCTATGTTCAGACTGCAGGGCTTAATGCCCAATTCGGATTTTTTTGTGAAATCCGATTTTTTTGCGAGGTCGTTCACATTTCCATTTAAATGCGACTTGTATGTGATCTCTAGTCTGAACTTTAACGCCTCACAAGTGTCCCGCATGCACATTGGAGGACGCAACGACGTTGCATGCAGCGAGCGTGCTCAGTGTTTACGGAAGTAAACATGGACGCTAGCGGTGGAGTGTAAACAGGCCGGTTCCGATAAGACCCGGTCAGTTTAGCCTGAATGGAGCTATCCCCTCAAATATGAATTAACTCAGAAACCTCGTTTTCCCTCCACTGACTACTCTCCACACTGTCGTCCGCCATGGTTGTTGTTTTTCTTCCCGCTGCCGCCTACTTCCGCCTACTTCAGATGAATGCAACCTGGCCGTTCAGACTGAAGTCGTATGTATCGGTTTTAGGACCACATATCCAAGTGGCCTGTGTCGCAATTGAAAAAATCGGATCTGTGTCATTCAGACTGTAATTAAAAGATCAGATACAGGTCGCATAGGGGCGAAAAAATCGTATTTGGGTCACTTCAGGCTGCAGTCTGAACGTAGCCAATGAGTAGCGCAGTAATGGCGTGTTAGTAAAGGTAAGGGCGTTGTAACGATAGAAAAAGTAATTAGTAAGATTACTCGTTAATGAAAAAAAGTAATGCCGTTATACTCTAATGTCATTATTACCAGCACTGGTAGCCACAGCTGCCCTGGGGCAGACTGACAGAAATGTGGCAGCCAATCCGCGCCTACAGCCTCTCCGACCACCACCGAAGCATTCATACGCATTCACACACCAGCGATGTCACTGGAGACAAGGAGGGTTAAGTGTCTTGTCCAAGGACACAATGACAGATGGCCGGGGGAGTGGGATTCGAACCGCCGATCTTCCAATCATTGGACAACCTGCTTAAATTAATAGAATTTTAGTGTTGGTACTGGGATACTGATTTAACTAAAGTATGTTTATACATAAATTCATGACCACAGACTCATTAGCGTTTTCAGTCCGAAATGGCATTGCCATTACTACAGAGGCTTCTGGCACTTATTGTCCAAATACACCAGCTTTTCTTCTATAATATCTCTTTGGCTATGTTAAAGAAGCACAGGGAGATTTTGTGACTGATTGGTGCTGGCATGTTCTCAGCTGGGTACAGTAATGTGGTTTACAAGCCATCTACAACAGTTCACCAATTAGCCTTGTCTGTGAGTGGCCACTGTGTCCCCAAGCTTCCAGCACCAAATATTGCACAGAGACAGCTGAATTTCACTGTGCCCCTTTTTTGGCAAGACCAGGCCTTGAGACAGAAGAGATGTTATTGCAGACAGAATAAAAGAACCATATGCTACTCAAGTAGCAGAGGACCAGCACAGCATGTGTTGAAGTGATGTGGAAGAAACCCCTTTCATGGAAGCTGTGATAGCAGCACCACTTCAAGACACTGGTCTAAATATTTCTCAGAGAAGAGACTGATTTTGAAGAACCAATTTGTGTCCCTGAGCAAAAATGAAGTCAGAGAATGGGAGGATAGGATTATTTAAGAAGGGAATGGCTGGTGTGAGGTCTGAGGCATGTAGGCTACTTACGAAGGCAACACTGAAATTAGATGGAAGAAATGATTACAGATTAAGCACTGGCCGATATTTTAATGATTCTGTGGAAATGAGGATAAAATACAACATCAGCAGAAGAAACTCCAGAGAAGACCAATAGCAGAGTAACAAAAGCATGTAATCAAGGAGAAAATCTAAGTTTGAACATCAAATGAAGAACAGCCAACATGGTGTATTGATATACTAGAATCAGGAAGAGATGGGACACTTTGGAAATGTCATTAAGCTGTGATTTTACTGCTGGATGGGAAAATAGGCAAAGGAAAGCTTGGTTATGTCGTCTGACACAACACAGGGTTGTGGTTATTACAAAGATTTTACAGACATGAGGTCAGAGTGACAAACGGAGGAACAGCTAGGATGCCAGTGTTCTTGTGAAAAACGAATACCTGCAATGATGGATGAAATGCTTTCATTAGCAATGTTGGTTACTGTCAATGTCACAGATGGCTTATGTATTTTTACCTGGGCCCAGATGGGTACACCCTGTACATCCCAATCAAAAACACACTACAGGGGGCCTCAGCTGGCTGATGAACCTTCACAAGCCATTGTTGCGGTTATGTGCAGTGTTTCTGTTGTCCATTGAAAAGTAAATTGGAAACTCCTCTAAGTGATGTAATATGAACATTTCGCTAAAAGAGCTTTGTCTCTGAAGTTGGTGAAATGTTATTCCTGATGCTTTGTTTACACTGTAGCAGAAAAACAAGACTCCTAAACAAGAGTTTGACATTTGAGGAATTTTGTTTTATTTTCTTGCTGAGAGTTAGATGAGAATCTGGCAATACAGATGTGAAGTAGTCCAGCTCGAGCATCAAGGAAGGTGGTGGGTAGGCAGTCTCAGCAGGCATTTTCATTCCAAAAGGTAAAATGTTCCAGTGTGCGCCATCACACATGCAACTCAGGCAAAATGGAAAACAAAAAAAAACAAATATTCTACAAAGCAAATAACTGAGGTGGCTTAACCCATGATAACTCAAAGGGCATGTGTTCACAGCAGCACGGCCTGTTCTTTTTCCCCCCTGAGCTCACACATCACCTCCCTATAGAGAGTGAGTCTTTGCTAATTAGTCAGCTTCAGTCCGTACTAACACAAAGCAGGTTGAAAGACACAGTACGCTTAACACAAGGAAATCAAATAACTTTCTAGGAATCATTTACAAGAACACTCATATAACTAAATGACATCCTACACAGAATCCTCTGATCTTGCTTTACACTACCTAAAACAAACAGAAGAAACATTCCTCCAAAGAGGAAACCCCTCTACTGAGTTCAGCCCCATGATGTCAGTGATGACATCACCAGTACTTTAAAATCAGGAAGTGCTGGGGCGGCTTTTTCCCAAATGCTCCTGCATGCTGGGTCTGAACAAAGGAATAAACAAAGATAAGTACAGATAAAGGAACAAACATTTTAACTATGTTTCAATCTGCAAATAATCAAAACTAACTGAAACCAACTTAAGTGTGTGTATTTGCTTTCACTTAATCATGCTTTGATGTAAACTGTAACATGGGACAAGTGGTGAGAGTAGAGGTATTCTCACCCACTTTGTCACAACAGACAATACTGCAGGAAGTCACTACAACCAACCAAGAAATAATCCACCATATATAAAACTGCAAAGTGACATTTTTGAACAGACTGAATTAATGGGAAATAACTTGTTTATTTGTGAGCTTGAAAAGTGCTGGTTGGCAAATTCTGCCAGGAAAGTTGGTGCCAAATGAAGCTGGATAAAAAATATTGCAACTAAACTAAAAGTAATTCAGTTTAATAAAGTATGAAAAATAATTAACCGAGAGATTAAAATAAATTAGATGTAGACAAGTTTTGATGTAAATAGTTAAATAAGTATTTTAAATAATTGATTCTGAACAAGGGCGGTGGTGTAGTGTGTAGTGGTTAGCACTGTCGCCTCACAGCAAGAACGTACCGGGTTCGAATCCCGGGCCCGGGGCCTTTCTGTGTGGAGTTTGCATGTTCTCCCCGTGTCTGCGTGGGTTCTCTCTGGTACTCCGGCTTCCTCCCACCATCCAAAAACATGTATGGGGATTAGGTTAACTGTCTAATTTAAATTGACCGTAGGTGCGAATGTGAGTGTGAGTGGTTGTCTGTCTCTATGTGCCCTGCGATGAGGTGGCGACTTGTCCAGGGTGTACCCTGCCTTCCGCCCCTAAACAGCTGGGATAGGCTCCAGCCCCCCGCGACCCTATGAGGATAAGCGGTAGATAATGGATGGATATATTAAAGACATTACACAGACTATAGAGAGTCATGCTGTAAAACAGATAAGTAATAAGTTCATATTGGCGGATATACTGAGGAACAGAGACAGGCACGCGTCATGTGACCCAGGTTGTATCGGATCACAAAGTCAGATATGACGCACAGCTCTCCACTGCCTCACCCGTGATTTCTGCCCTGATGATTTGATGGCAAAATACTCAAGTTCAGCGATTTTTACTGAATAAAATGTTACAAACGTGTCAAAAAATCTTTAACACAGATCAGTGGAAAATATTCATATTTAATGTTCTTGTTTTCTTTTTTATCATGATGGACACTGCCTCACCTGCCTCCCCTGACAGCACGTCACTGTGGCAACCTGAATTCTGGAAGTAGCTGAACTGTAGCCTGCTATGTTAGTGGGCTAATGCTAACTACTCAGCTATAAGCTGTTCATGATACAATAGCAAAGCATGGATAGTGCAAATATAAATAAGGGCCTATAATAAAAAAATAAGAAAGGAGAGGAAGTGTATATATGTATAGTATGTATGTGTACTGTATGTGTGTATGTACAATATGTATGTATATATATATATATATATATATATATATATATATATATATATATATATATATATACAGTAATAATATCAATACATGTAATTAACATGAAAAGAATAGACATACATAAAAGTTTTGCACATGGTGAGAGAAACAATATCCTCAGTAAATTATCAGTTTGAGAGAGTTGCAGCACTCTCCCCCTTTTATTGCACATTACGGCTGTTGTGGAGGGAGTGGTTACTGGGTGCTGTGCTGGATGTATAATAATGTAATAATTGTATTAATGTAATAATAATGTAATAATAATTGTAGTGTAATGTAGAGTCAATGGCAATATTGGCTTGTTGCAATTTCTTTAAGTTAGCTTGTTTGACCAGTGGATACTTGAATGAGTTGAGTGCGAGCTTGGACACAGCGTTGTATTCCATCTATGATGATGGGTCATCTGGTTGAGGAAGTGTCTGGAAAACTCATACAGGACAATTAAAAATGGTGAAATTGAAAGTGAGAGATGGAATTAATGAAGTAGAGTGGATGGTATTATTCCAAAGTGAACTTTGTCAAAGAAGAATATGACCAAAAACAAAAATGCTATTTCATCTCAATTGTGTTTCTATTTCATCCCTGCTGACCGCCAGAGGGCGGTGCTGAAAGCACTGAATGATCCCTTCGCGCATGCGCAATTCGAGTATGCATACCAACAATGTCACTTGTGACATTGTTGGGTGAGCCGAGAAGGCAATAAGTTCCGGTGTCACCAGAGGTTCGGTTCCTCTTTTCTTCTCGCGTGCCATTCGCATACCGCTGGTTACAGCAACACTGAAGAAAAAAGAAGGAATAAGCCTATACGGCGTCTTAGCTCCGTCGCTGGTAGCCTTGTGACCTAGTAGGTCGGAGCAGCGGTGTTCCGCCCTCCAAAGGCTGCGACGATATTTTCTTCCCTTGTATTTTGGAAGTGAGTTAACGCCATTTGGCGTCTCTTTTCGTTTGAGACCGGTACGGTCGAAGCATTTCCTAACCTCTCCCGACCGAAGGTAAGGTTATTGAATCAGTTTGTTTATTCTTTTCAGAAGTGGTATCCACAGGTGCGTATAAGTTGTAATTTGATCGGTGTAGACAGCGTTTCGCTGTCTTCCCCCGAGTTTCGCTGGAATTCCCAGTTTATTAGTAGCAGGGTGAGCAGTATTAGCGTCCCGCTACCGTTTTTCTTTCTGACTGTGCACTGTGGTAACCCGTAAACTTGTGGAGTAGGCTGCCTTTCCGCTTGTTGTTTGATAGTCAAGTTAGCCTAGCGTTAGCGCCCAGGCTGCTCGACTCTCTCCTCTGTTTGTCAGTTTATGTCCGCTGGGTTAGACGACGTTTGCGCCCTCTTCCCCCCGGCTAATCGGTACAGATTGTGTCCACTCAGTGGGACTAATTGAAAATTTTATAGTAGGTCCTGCTGGCGGAGGCAACGTTAGCGTCCCCTCTCCCAGCGAGCGGTGTGACACCAGGAGGACGCAGCTCTCAGCTGATCGACTCTTGATAATAAACGGTGTATTTAATAGAAAGCCTCAGTTTGCTTATAGCCACTGGCGCTGCGTGACTGCGTCTGCTGTGCAGGTGGAGTTCGCTCCTCCTTCCCTCAGCTGATCGCATACTGGGCTGAGCAGGTGGTGTTATATCCCCTTCCCTCAGCTTACACGGTCTCCATTGTGTACTGTAACACATATTGGCCTTGTGTTGTGCATTAGCCACTGTTGCTGCATGACTGCGTCTGCTGTGCAGGTGGAGTTCGCTCCCCCTTCCCTCAGCTTATCGCATAGTGGGCTGAGTAGGTGGTGTTATATCTCCTTTCCTCAGCTTACACAATTTCCGTCATCTACTGTAACATATTGGCCCTGTGCTGTACAAGCCACTGGTGGTACGCAACTGTGTTTGCAATTCCCTCCCTCAGCCTACCCGAGTAGCGTGTGACTATTCATAATGGAGGGCTCCCACAGTTGTGTGGCCTGCGCGGCGCCTCCTTCAAGCCACTGATGGCCATGACCTATGCCCGAAGTGCCTCGGTCCGGACCACCTTAGAGAGGGCCTATCTGACAGCCCGTGTATGAATTGCAGCTACATGCCTCAGGCACTGAGGGTTGCTAGACTGGAGCAGTTGTCCTCTGTTGGTGACGTTGACCCCTCTGCCCTAGAACAATTGCCTCCGTTCCAACCGAGACGCTCAAAGCGTCACAGTGTAACTACTCCTGCAGAGCCTGGCCCCTGCAGAAAAAAGGCGACAGCTGAGCGACAGCTTGCCTCAGATGTGGGTCGCTTATATGCAGAGCTGGCTGAAGTGAAGGCCCTCCTGCAAGAGCGTCAATCTACCACTCCTGCAGACAAAGCAGGGTCACATACCCTATCGATGCCAGTGCTTGCCCCAGAGGACGACGTCATCTCTCTGGTGGCCTCAGCCTCTCACTTCCAAGATGATGAGGGTGGTCAAACCCCCGTGCTCTTGGAACCAGGATCCCCATCCTCTGCTCGGAGCTCATCTAGTGAAATGGTGGGGAGCTAAATGCAGGCTGTCATGCGCACAGCCTTGGAGCGTCTGCATGTGGATATGCCACAGCAGACCCAACCAGCTCCTGAGAGTGCTTTTTTCAGGCACAGACAGCCCTGCCCGTTTTTTGCAGTTCCCCCAGCAAGGGACTATTTGACAGAGCTACATGCTTGCTGGAGAGATACTGGAGCCCTCTCCAGACTCTCAGCAGATGGCCGTGCCCTAGCAGCCATGCATGATGCAGCTGAAGCTGGCCTGGAACGGATGCCCAATGTTGAGCCAGCCATAGCATCCCTCATTGTGTCCCCAGAGGAAGCCCTTCGGCCAACTGTTAGGTGCCCTCGCCCCCAATGCCGGGTAACAGATGACCTTCTCACACGTACCTATAATGCTGGTGCACGAGCTGGGCGCATTGGGAACTCCCTGGCTCACCTTATGTTTGCTCTGTCTGCCTCCCTGCATGAAGGCAGTGTAGACGCCACTGCCCTAAGTTTTAACGATGCAGCTTTACATGCTTTTGCTCTCTTGTCAAGAGAGCTTGGGCGGATGAGTAGAAAGGGGACTGCGCAAGCCACACCTGGCGGCGTGCCTGAATCAGTAGGGACACTGATTCAGGCACGCCGCCAGGTGTGGCTTGCGCAGTCCCCTTTGACAGAGGCATCTAGGAGGACTCTACGGAGTGTTCCGGTGGAACCGGGGGAGCTTTTTGGTTCTGCCGCGGTGGAGGCACTAGAGAGAACAGCGAGAGCTCGCGAAACCAGACAGCAGTTTTCAACCCTTAATAGGGGGATGGCCCCCCCGAATAGACCTAGGGGCCCCTCTGATGTTCGCCGCTTCCACCCTCCACCTCCGGCTCGCCGCATGGGGAGTTATGGTCCCCAGCGGCCTGTGCAAGGACCAGCTGCGGACTTTCGCACCTCTGCCCATCTGCCAGCCAGGCCACCCCGACCTGCAGGTCTTGCCCGTCGTCCCTCCGGGGCCCCTAGGGGCCGGAGGGCCAGAGATTGAGGCCTCTGGGCCGGTCGTCGGTTATTTTTCCCATCAGCAGCTCAATCGCTGGGCTGCTTGTGCTTCAGACCCCTGGGTGGTCTCCACCTTAACCCACGGGTACAAGCTCCAGTTCCGACGCCGGCCCCCTGTTTCCAGCCGGGTCAAATTGACCATCATCAGCGACCCGGCAAAAGCCTTGGCACTGGACCAGGAACTGTCCACCCTCCTGGCCAAGAAGGCAATCGAGGTTGTAGACCCTCTCGCACACCCTGGGGGTTTCTACTCAACATACTTCCTCGTGATGAAAAAAACAGGCGGATACCGCCCAATACTAGACCTGAAGGGGCTCAATCGCTATTTGAAGGTGTTACCATTCCATGTGCTGACTACAGCAGATGTCTTACGGACTATCGCTCAGGGGGAGTGGTTCACATCTGTCGACCTGAAGGACACCACAACCATGAGGGCCCAGCCATCCCCTCACCGAGTAGACGATGTTCTTCGCCTCCTCAAGCTTTTCCAGAGGAGCAAATCATTGCCGTATGTCACTTTCCTGCACCTCTTAGGCAAGCTGACATCCATGGCAGCTGTGGTCCCGCTGGGCCTGCTGTCATTGCGACCTCTGCAGAGGTGGCTAAACGGCTTCCACTTGGATGCCAGGTGGCATCGTCACTTGAAGCTCAGGGTGTCACGGCGGTGCCTCCTTGCCCTGGCCCCGTGGGCAGACAGATCTTTACTGACAACAGGCGTCTCACTTGGTGTGACCCCAGCCCACCGCGAGACCGGCTACCACGGATGCCAGCCTCTCAGGGTGGGGTGCTGTTTGGCAGCACAGCACGGCCCAGGGGCGGTGGTCTGTACAGGACAGTACCGATCACATCAATGCCCTGGAACTGCGGGCAGTGCACCTGGCCCTCAAGCATTTCTTACCGCATTTGAGGGGAAGACATGTACTCGTACGGTCAGACAATACCTCGACCGTTTTCCACATAAATCACCAAGGCGGCACCAAGTCCGCACGACTGTTGCAGGTATCTCAACACCTTCTCAGGTGGGCTGCCCCCCGTCTGGCCAGTTTACGGGCCATGTACCTACCAGGGGATCAGAACCTGCTTGCAGACTCCCTCTCCCGTGGGAATCCTCTACCAGGAGAGTGGCGCCTCCACCCAGAGGTGGTGTGCACAATTTGGGATATTTTCGGCAAAGCAGGGGTCGATCTCTTTGCCTCCAAGGAAACGACCCACTGCCCCCTTTGGTTCTCGTTGAGGGAACCCACCAGCCCTCTGGGCCAAGATGCGCTGGCGCAATCTTGGCCAGAGGGCCTCCTTTATGCCTTTCCACCACTCCCTCTGATCTGGCCAACACTTCAGAGAGTTCTTCGGGAGGGCCACATGCTGCTGCTGGTGGCTCCCTTCTGGCCAGCTCGAACATGGTTCCCCATACTGCGCAAACTATTTTGCAGCTAACCATGGTGTCTCCCCAGCAGGAAAGATCTGCTGTCACAACAAGGGGTCAGGTTTGGCACCCCAACCTTCACCGCCTCCGCCTATGTGTCTGGCTACTGAAGGGTCCGAACCGCTGCTGAGCAGCTGCACGGAGCCTGTCAAACGGACCATTCTTAATGCCAGAGCGCCGTCCACTCGCCTGCAATATGATAATAGGTGGAAATTGTTTGCAGAGTGGTGCAGAACCCATGGGGAGGACCCAGTACTTTGCTCGTTACCCAACATTCTGGAGTTCCTGCAGTCTCTCCTAGACAAAGGAAGGTCTCCATCCACTCTGAGGGTGTATGTAGCAGCCATATCAGCCCGACATGCCAGAGTCGACAATAGCACAGTCGGGAGCCACAACCTGGTGTCGTTATTCTTCAAAGGGGCTCGGAGGCTTCATCCCCCAAGAGCTCTGAGAGCCCCGGCATGGGACCTGCACTTAGTGCTGGAGGCCTTGTGTCTGCCTCCTTTTGAGCCTCTGTTAAGAACAGAGCTGCAGTGGGCATCGCGTAAGACCGCTTTCTTACTGGCCATTACCTCAGCGAAGCGTGTCAGTGAGTTGCACGCCTTGTCAATCAGCCCACCATGCCTGAAGTGGCACACGGATGGTTCAGGTGTCACACTATGGCCAAACACTGCCTTTATTCCCAAGGTACTGTCCAATTCACATTCTAATCAGCCTATAAGGCTTGCACGATATGAACCTTCACCAGGGGATGGTGGAGACAGGTCAGAGCTCTTATGCCCAGTTAGAGCTCTGAGATTTTATATCGAAGCTACTGCAGGCATGCGTACGTCTGCACAGCTTTTTGTCTGTTATGGGGCCCTAATAAGGGCTCAGCGCTCTCAAAACAACGCCTGTCTCATTGGATCGTGGACACCATTCGCCACTCATATCAGATGTTAAACCACCCCCCACCAGGAGATGTGCGTGGTCACTCTACCAGGAGTGTGTCCACATCCTGGGCTGCCCTGAGGGGGGTGCCCCTGGAGGAAATATGTGCTGCTGCCTCATGGACAACACCTGGCACCTTTGTCAGGTTCTACAATGTGGATGTTGCTGTACCCCACCCACTGAGCGTAGTCCTTCGATCCTCTGAGGCTCCTCAGTAAGGTTGGTACCTGGGATTCCTCGTGACTAAGCTGGGATTAAGTCATTCAGTGCTTTCAGCACCGCCCTCTGGCGGTCAGCAGGGATGAAATAGAACGAGAGTTACGAATGTAACTACGGTTCTATGAATCCCGAATGACCGCCAGAGCACTCGGTCACTCAGAATCCTCGTGTTCACGCGAGAAGATTCTGTAGGAACCGAACCTCTGGTGACACCGGAACTTATTGCCTTCTCGGGTCACCCATTGGTCACAAGTGACATTGTTGGTATGCATACTCGAATTGCGCATGCGCGAAGGGATCATTCAGTGCTTTCAGCACCGCCCTCTGGCGGTCATTTGGGATTCATAGAACCGTAGTTACATTCGTAACTCTCGATTTGTGGATGTCCAAATCAAAGCATTTTAGTTGATCGTTTGGAATAATGATACATTTTACAAAGGGCTCTGACATCAACACTCACACATTCATGAAATCTATCAAGCCATCTGCTTCTAAAACCAATAAAATGGCTGTTGCAATAAATCAACATCAGTAAAAATTTCATTATAAATGGCCTAGGGTTAGCTTAAGAGATAAACATCGGCAGCACATTATCTTGTAATTCTCTGGAGATTGTCTTCTCCATTCAAACATTGACAACGTTAATTAAACTGAACTCCACACTTTCTCCCTCTTTTTATCTGTTTGCCTCTCTGTCTCTCCCTCTGATTGAAAAGGAATAAATTTGTTTAATCATCTCTCTCCAAAACAAATCATTGTCAAGATAAAGTAACTTCTAACCCTTATGCTTTAAAAAAAAAAAAAGGAAAGTGAAACCATAGCGTGGTAAGGCCAACGTTATGGTTAATGTAAATGCGCAACATTTTAGTCAGTTAGGATCAAAATAAAGTGATATTTCCTTTTTCACAACAAGATGCTGTTATGTGGAACACAGTAGCACACCAGGAAGTGGCTTCACATAAAGATATTCTCTGATCTTTTCAGAACACTAAAGCATAACTAGCCAAACTGAGTAGTATTCAGCAAATAAGTCATGTCATATTTCCTAAGGAAATAAATCCTCAAATAGATTCTGTGTAGTTTACAGTTTTACAATCTTTGAAGGCAATATTCTTGTTGGAAGGAAGCAGAGATGATTGTAATTAGAAAGCAAAACAAACGGATTCTGGACAAAAAGTGGCGATTTTGGTGAAAGTGGCCTCTACTCTCCTCCAGATAAAACAAGAATGGAATAAGGTAAAATCAAACATTTGTTTCCATGATGAAATATTCTGTGGGTCTAGAAGTTTGACTCAAAATGGGCAAATAAAGCTGGCACAAGGCACTTTAGATTTTAAAAAGTGTCTGGCACTCAAAGAGTTGAGAAACCCCATTGATAAATTCATGAATGTTACTACTCCTCTGGCTTACTTGCCACCTGCTGATTAAAGTGGAGGGTTACCCACCCACTTTGGCTCAGGTTCTTAAGGTGTGCTGGCTTTTAAGGTGGACCTCAACTGAAACCCACTGATGTGATCATTTAAAGGTTGGACCCACAGCTATGGCTATTTTTAAGCCCAGCTGGTTTTTGGGATACTGATGCTGGTCTACAGCTTCTTGCTCAGTTCACTGCTTTGCTCCAGACTGAATTGTCTTATGGGGCGGTACGGTACGGTGGTGTAGTGTTTAGCACTGTCGCCTCACAGCAAGAACGTACTGGGTTCAATTCCCGGCCCGTGGCCTTTATGTATGGAGTTGTCTGTATGTTCTCCCTGTGTCTGCATGGGTTCTCTCCGGGTGCTCTGGCTGCCTCCCACCATCCAAACATGCATGGGGATTAGGTTAATTGGCTAATTTAAATTGTCCGTAGGTGTGAATGTGAGTGTTTGTCTGTCTCTAGTGGCGCGTTTCCACAGGTACGGTACGGTATGGCACGGCTCTACACAGTTGTGGCGCTTTTCCTCTGGTACCTGGTACTGGGTACTTTTTTCGTACCTCCTCAGTCCTGGTTCCAAGCAAGCCGAACCGATACTAAAACGAGACTTCAGCCGAATGCCTTCCACAGATTGGCCAACGAGTGTCGTCATTGGAAGCATCATTGGAAGCGGGACGTCCGACTGGACTGTAAAAGCCAAACACAACTCGACTCCACCATTTTTAAAATCAGCAACTGCTTCGGTATTTTTACACTTCCTGGAGTCTTCTCTGTCTCTTTTCAGTCACAGAATGAGCAACAAATACATGATTGCTTCCTTGTCCTCCATTGTTTGTGTTGTTGTTCTCCTTCTTCTTCCCAGTTTTCTGTGTCGCATGCAAATGAAGTTACGGCAGTTTCGTGCTGCCGTATGACGACCCTGCCCACACCGAGGAGGTACTCAGTTGCAATGGAAAAGCAACAAAATTGGGCCGTACCGTGCCGTGCAGTTACTATGTAGTGAAATATGTCCTGTGATGAATTGGAGAATTGTCCAGGGTGTACCCTGCCTTTTGTCCTAGGACAGCTGGGATAGGCTCCAGCCCCCCCGCAACCCCATGTGAGGATAAGTGGTAGAAAATGGATGGATGGATGGATGAAATGTCTTACCAACTATGTGATGGATTGGCAGGATGGAGATGTATTCCTTTGACTCTAGCGTCACCATGAGGTTGAGTCTCAACTATTATTGGATGGATTGACGTGATATTTGGTGCACACATTTGTAAACTGTAATAACTAAACTCATCCTCTGACATTTCATAAACCATTGTCATGAAATTAAAATGGTTTTATTAAGATTACTTAATTATCAAATTCCTACTAAACTAGTGGCATTTCCATCAACCTCAGCTGAACTTCTAATCACCAAACTTGTGAAAGGTCACCATGTTACCATTGCCACTGTGTGATCAAGTTAGCACAATGACTTTCAAAGCACCACTGTGCAGCATTGATTAACAATCATACATATTGTTGAAGTGTATATTGCAAAGCCATGACTTTTAGAACAGATGCAACATATTGGCATTCAACTGAGCCAGGCAAAACTTTCACATGGCTTATGTGGCCCATAAAGCCACAGAGTGCTTAATCAAACCACTTATTTGTTTGGCAAACAGTTGCTTTGGGATCCTCATTCAGACGGAATTATGATTCTGTATGTATGCATAGCCGCTGGATAACGAAAGAAAGAAAAGCTCCGTGAAAAATGTTCCCGTCATTGGCGCTAAGAATATTGCCTGTCTGAATAGTCTAAAAATGTGCCCAGTCTGTCGAGACCCCAAATCAGCCCATAAATCTCTGCAAAACTGAGACATTTTGACAGCCAAACAGTCGAGCATTCTTTTCCACAGCTAAATATACTGTAGCTGTAAGGAGTGACACATACTGAGTTTTGTGCGTGTGGGTGTATGTGTGTGTCTGCAAGGCTTTTGCAGTGTAAGCCAGGTTTTGAGCCTTTCAATGTCTCTATAGCCTCTAATCCACATGTGGAGTGAAGGGTGACCATCTCTCCTTTGCTTTCTCTTTCTCACTCTCTCGATCCCCACCTAAGCCTCTTTTCACCCCAATTTAACACCAATCGTCCTTTTCACAATGCTGCCCACAGACCCACCGTGACACTGGCACACATGCACGCACACCCACACACACGCCTTAACCCCCCTATTATTCCATGCAATTGTTGGACCATCACCCTCCTCTCTTGTAATCTCTTATTTCTGCCTATTTCTCTCATTGTTAATCTCTCTCCATCACTATCAATTTATCTACCTCCCTCTCTGCTACACTTTCCAGATCGTATTTGTCCATTTCTATCAGGGAAATGATAAAGGATTGAGTGAAATGAGAGAGGATAGGTATTGGATGCTAACAAGTCTTTGTTAGAATTTAGAGGTGGGTCATTCTCATTAGAAGGAATTATATTGGAGAAATCAGGTACCAAAACCTCTCCTGATGTTATCCAGCAGACACCTTGTGAGCCTCTTGGGCTCATACAGCCTCTATTATTTGTAGGATTTGTAGCTTTCAGGCAGCTGGAGGCTTTAAAAAAATAGTAGAAATCAAAGCAGCAGATGGTTATATGCAAATGTATAGTTCCTAGTATAACTTCAACACACTTTAGACTACGCCCTCCCTGGTACAGTAAATACAGATGCCTGACTTAAAGGAGAATTTCGGACGATTTCTACATGCAGCTGTATTGATCAAGCTACGTTAGACTTGTCAGTGCCCAAACTGCTTCATTTTTTGATCCGACCCTGACAGCATTCTTGAGCGGCGTGGTAGCCTGGACAGCTAACCCAAGGGGGCATTAATTTCATTGTGTTTTAAAAATCTTAACATACTACAAATTTGTTTGTGCAAGCAGTCACATACTGGTTTGTTTACACTCTTGTCTTCTGCTAGTCCAAACGAGTCAATCCATCAAGTTTGCAAACAGAAACCGTATTCCAGCATTTTGCCACAGTTGGGCATTGCACAGACTCAAACCATTTTCCCAAAATACACTCCCTACAATCACTTCCAAATACTGCTTCGATCTTCTTCTTCTTCTTCTTCTTCTTCATCTTGTTCTTCTGCTTAGATCATCATTCACTGACGAGGTCCTCCTCTCTGCAAGAGCCATGGGCATGCGCATGCAATACTTTGAGACCAGAGCGAGCTAGCTAGCTAGCTCTCAGTGCAGAGAAAATAGACTCATAACCGACTATTGTTGGGCTCATTGCTAATGACAGGCTGTAACATGGTCAGTAATGTATGAACAGAAAAATGAAAATGCTGGAATACGGAAAACTCCAGTTTGCATGAGGGATAATCGCAAACTTGACGGATTTGGTAGGACTACCGGAAGCCAAGAGCGTAAACAAAACTGATGTGTGACTGCTTGCACAAACACACTGATTTAACCACTTTTCTACTCATTTTGAATCATACACCCTACGGTGCTGTGTTGTTAGGTGTCTGCTGATGTTACATATCTTGTGATATCTGGAGTATGTTAAGACATTTAAAACACAAGATGAAAATAGTGCCCCCATGGGTTAGCTGTCCAGGCTACCGCACCGCTCAAGAATACTGTCAGGGTCGGACCAAAAATTGAGGCGGTTTGGACACTGATAAGTCTAGCGTAGCTTGATCAATACAGCTGCATGTTGAAATCGGTCAAAGTTCTCCTTTAAGTCAGACATCTGTATTTACTGTATCAGGGAGGGTGTAGCATAAAGATGCCATCAATGTGTTGTAGTTATACTCGGGACTAAACATTTGGAAATAACCATCTGCTGCTTTGATTTCTATTTTTTTAAAGCCTCCAGCTGCCTGAAAGCTACAAATCCTACAAATAAAAGAGGCTATATAAGCCCAAGAGGCTCACAAGGTGTCTGCCGGATAACATTGGGAGAGGTTTTGGTAACTGATTTCTCCAATGCCCCTTCTAAAGAGAATAACCCACCTCTAAATTCGAACAAAGACTTGTTACCATCCAAATTTTCCTTTAAGAAAGCTCCTGATGAACATCAAGAGAAATTGAACAAATGTTTCCACAATGACAGGTTAAGTTATAAGTTGTCTATTTGCAACTGCATTAGAAACCTATCAGATAAAACACACAAACTTAATGTGAAGTTTCTGTGATTGAGAATCCTACTTTGTGAGAGCTGGTGTTGTATTTCCAGGACAGACGTTTGACTTATCTGTGACACATCCCGGAAGAAGGATCTCTCCTCTGTTGCTCTTCCTGGGGTTTCTTCCATTTCTTATTTCCTATTAAAGGGCTTTTTCTGGGGAGTTTTTCCTTAATCGATGTGAGGATTGTTTGTAAAGGACAGAAGGTGTCATATCCTGTTCAGATTGTAAAGCCCTCTGAAGCTAATTTGTAATTTGTGATATTGGGCTATACAAAAAAATGACTTGACATATACTGACTTCACATACAAAAAAAGCGTAAATTAAAAAAAAAACCAGATGGGATCGATGGCTGCACTTCTTAAATCCTTGAGAAGTGCCAGCCTTCCTTCTTTAAGCCCCCACAATATCCAGTAATAAAGGCTGAGAGGGACCAAACCCAAAGAAGGTCACACAAATCTCCTGCTGCTGCCAATGCTTGCAAACCATAATGAAGGCTCCTCCGATAAGCCTATCAGCGTCTTTTATCTGCTCCTTAATTTTCTCCTCTGCGTCTCATTTGGCAGCTGGACAGTCCGAGAACATTGTTAAGAGAGATTTTAGTGAGGAAATAAAACAATTTTTTTGTAATTTCCTCATTGGAACACCTGCCAAGCATAAAATCCAATGTAAATACAGCCAAGGATCTATGGCAATCTGATCAGTCAAATCAGGGGAACAGAGATCTCAAAACAGAAACATTAAGATAAAAGATTTTGCTATTTTTCTGGATAGGGGAAACTTCAAAGTCTTCACCTCCATCATTTAAATGCTTCAATTTGTGAGGCATAGTTGAATGTCCAACAGACAGTAAATGTATTTCATCTAAATAATGTAGAGAACTGGTCTACATTTAAAATACAGGTTAATGCCAAATTAAGGGGGCTCGATATACAAAGAGGACAGAATTGCAATATCATCTATCTCCCCAGAATAGTTCACCCTATGAACACATACTCTACCACCTTGAATGCTTGAATAGGGAGAGTTACAGGGCACAATAAAAAATGCTATGCATGTCCATATGAGAGAATACAGGCCTTCCTACGAAGCACATGACTTGGAAAAGGAGACAACCTGGAAAAACATTGCTGGCAGTCACACAGAAAGCTTTTCTTCTATTTCAAAGTCTTGTCTCCGTCTTTTTCAGGTTGTCGGGAAGGAAGAATCTATGGCAGTTTAGAGAGATGTATTTAAAGAAAGAGAGTGTTGACGCACATGAGGAGGATACAGATGTACAGATTAAGTAAGAGATGGGAAAAGATGCATCTAAGAAAGCTAGAACAGTGAGCAAGGTGTAGGAGAGCATGCTTTTTATTTCAAAGTTGCCCTTTTTGTGCAGTTGGGAGGAAAGAAATTCTTAATGCCTCCCACTAAGTTTACCCTCAGGCCTCAGCATCAGTGTGAACATCCCAGTGCTCAAACCTGATCTGATCATTTCCAGTGTTACACAGGACTGCAGGTTTTGGCTCAAGACGCTAGGCGCCTCTGTGCAGATACCGTATTCGATTGATCTTTACAGGGAACAGGCTCTGGATGGAGCCCAAATGTAACTTTTCACTTGGTTAGTCATGCTTTGTTGTAGAATAACATGAATGTGCACAGATACACAGAGGAAGTTTAGGGCACAGGCACTCCGAGAAAGAGGCTTTTGTGACTACACGGCAGGTACTTTGGCATACAAATGGAGCTACAGCTGAAATCCACCTTTTTGCAGCAGCAGCAAGGCTTTGGAATGAACTCAGTTTTTACTCTGTTAGTTACGCTTCCTTCTTGCATGTAAAAAATTTACATGGACACAGAAAGGGTTTCAGCCACAGAAAACTACAGGGAGTCTTCTGTGGTGATATTGGTATGGTGACATAATGTAGCTATTGTAGGAAACATAAATTCTCCCTGCTGCAGAGATAAACCAATCCCAGAGCTTATGGTGATTTCACGAGACTGTAGATTCTACCATTAGCAAGAGGTTTTTGAATATTTTACTACATAAAAATCCTGTTTACTGATCAGTGGTGAGTTTAAAAATATGTTGAGTGTCTGGTGGATCTCTTTTGGCCAATGTATGTCCCAGTGCTTTTTATGAGACACTGAACCAAAACTGTACATTTGCATTTACAGACCATAAGCTAAAAGATGCCAAAACACTGTGTGACACCAAGGGTAGCAGCATGGTTGGCTGATTCCTTACAGTGTATATAACTGAAAACGCTGTTGTCAAATGATGTACAGCCACTTCTAGTGTGGTGTAACCACTTCCAGTTAACCATGAGCTTTTCCCAACCTTAACTCACCCTAATTTCTTTTGTTGCCTATTAATTTATCCATTTTCTGAACTAAACCTAACTGACTTGATTCCTGTCATAGCCACTTCCCGTTTGGTGGACCTTAACCACCACTGATTCGTAACCATAACTAACAAATATTGTTGTCTAATCTAAAAGCAACGTTATTAGATTAGGATTATAGCAGTTTTGGTGCCTGAACCTAACCTAGACAATATTTTTCTAATCCTAGCTGAGTAGTTATGTTGTGTAATCCTAATTTAGTTGTTTCCTGTAAGAAAAGTTTATTTTGAAAATTGACACTGGATATTTGTGACATAACAAGAATGAGGAATCATTTTTGTGAGAAATATGAACCGTTGTGTAAGAATGCACTGAACTGAGGAGGCTTATTGAAAAGGCTGATATGATATGGCTGCTCTGTGATAGATTAACTTTTAAAGACAGCATTTTCCAGGATTTGCCATAATGGAGAACAAAGAAGGTTGTTTTTGTACATTAGAACTTTCAAAAGTCACTTATATATTGATTCACCCATTACTGTATAAGGAAAAATGTATCTAAACTTAGAATTTGATTGGAATAAACAGAGCCACTCTACATCATGAGACTGAAGCAAAGCCAAGCACAGCTTTTAATGGAGCTTTTTCACTCCTAATCCCAGTAACAGCATTTTACCTCCAAAAAGACTATAATACTGTAGACTGGTGTTGTATTATGCCTCAGAGGAACACATTCGCTTTTTGGCAAATAGCATTTCTGATCAAATTGGTGCTGTGTTGCAAAAGGATTGGTAGTTTTGTGTCACCTTGTCCTGAGTAAAACATCTAACCTTGATACTCTACTTTGGGGTTTGAGGCAAAAAAAAAAATAAAAAAACACATCTCCGTAGCAATTTGCATCTATGGAGCAGTTCAAATTAGTCACAAATCAAGTTACAGAAGGCCATGAAATCCCTAACAAGCACATAAGAGACTAGAAAATGCATTCTTAGGACTGGCAGTAGCATTGCAGCCAACATAATATCCATGTTAAATTAAACAGCAAAGCCACCTTCAGTCAGCAGCAAAATGACATTTCCTCAGGTCAGCGTTTTGTTCCCATGAGACCTTTGATGGGTGAGCTCTCAGCCAACCAGCAGGGGACTGGAAGGAAGAAGACTGAATGTCTCTGCATTGTAATTGGCTCCTCACTGAAAAATCAAGAAATCAACAAAAGAGCAAGACAGGCGGTATATATATATATATATATATATATATATAAACAAAACCATTGTGGATGAAGAAAGAAACTACTACTTTATATCTAAATGATGCAAGAGATTGTTGAATGAAAAATATTGCTTTGATGGTCACATATTGGGCCCAAGAGACAAATAATGTGTGTGTGTGTGTGTGGGGGGGGGGGCACACAATTGTGTTCGACCTCTAATTGGCTACTGTAACTAGGTTTCCTGCAGTGATTCAAGCTGACTGCAGGGACAGTGATACACATACCCATGCCCACACACACACACACACAATTGCAAACAAGGCTAGAATTAATGATGGCAATAGTGTCAACACGGGGCCAATACCAGTAAGAGAAAATGAGAGGAGAACAATATGAGATGAAGAGAAAAAGAAGAGAAGGCTTATTATTTGATATTGTCTCTTCCTTAACTTTTTTACTGGACCTCTACAACAAAAAGACAAAGAAGAGAGGAAATAAACACAGTGACTCAACCAGTGATCAGAGTTTCACCCTTTGCACAAATGAAACTATTCATTATAGTCTAATAGCCTAAGAACTGTTAACTTTAATCTTGCATAAATATTCTCTCTCTGCTAATAAACGTAACTCTACAGTTATAATGTGAGTGATCAAAATGTATCTGCCTATTATTTCAGATTGGCTTCACATCAGCTTGGCAATTTCTGTGAGATGATGAAGTCCCAAAAATGTAGATCATGATTAACATTTATATCACCATCACAACTCTACTCATGCCAAAATGAGATGGTGAGCATTTTTTCATACATGGTAGTATGTATAAGCTTTAGACTAGTTTGGTGTTGGCGGTGAGTAGTCTTCTGCATTATCATGAATCATGTTGCATTTAGTTTAACCTCCAAAGACTTCCAAATCCTACCAATACCATAAGCTACGGAATGCAGACCAGGAGCAATTTAAGCAAGATAGCCATTGGCCCTACTCCTTTCAGCAGCTATGTCTCCTTCTAACCCTAGCTTGTTTGACAAAGTGCAGCCATTATTAACTCTAACCCTATGGATGAAATTAATTGGGACGTAAATTTTGATGAGCAAAAAACAGGTTTGTTTGCAATTTATTTACTGGAAAAAAACATAAAACCAGACTCTTTAGAGTGTTTTTATGGAACTAAACTTTTTTTTCTGATTCTGATGAAATAGCCTAATTGAACAAACACAGACTTCTTGGATGCTCTGTTAGTACAATTTACCAGAGAGCAGCCCTGTTATCTAATTTTTGCATGAAAAGAAGCAATTCTCCAAGTAATGAGAATCAGCTAACCACCTGTTACGGTGCCCATCTGCCACTCAAAGCGGCACGCCATTAATAACATATAGGTTTAAGTTTTGCTAGAATTAAAACAGGTGAGTCCTTGTGCAGTTGTCATGAAAGAGAATATTAGCAACAAAGACTGAAATATTTTTCAAAATTGTTGTACCAGCCTCTAAATATGTTTATTTTTGTTGTAAAAGTTTGGCTATTTAACATGGGCATCTATGGGAATTGACTCACATTTAAGATAAGATGAACCTTTATTCGTCCCACCAACGGGGAAATTTACACGTTACAGTAGCAAGTGGATAGTTGTTTACAGTAGCATTAGGGACATGTTGAATCTACTTTTTACCATTGCTCTACTTTCTTATCAGATCAACAGGATGCAATCAAAACTGCATTCTTTAAGCACCACTGCAGCAGTGGCTGCAGTCCTTTAAATAACTCAGTTTTGGCTTTGGATGCAAACAAAGACACACACTCATTCCTCATATCCTCGGCTGACCTACAGTATAAGCTGTGTTCCTTCTCCTGTACATATTTCATCTGCATAGAGGAGAAAGGGAATGGATTTGTGCATATGTGAGTGCATGCAGGATTGCGCTTTTTGCTTGTGTGTCTTTACTTGGTATTATGAAGTTTCATTTCTGTTGCTCACATGTAACAAGTTGTGATTTTAAGGAAACTATGGTGGTGTTTAGGTACAGCAATCCCGCTAGTAGACATAGCAGTGAAAGTAACAATGCAGTGTGTTAATAGTTTTGAATATTTGCTGGTGAAAAAATGCTGTTTGTCATCTGTTGACAAAAGTTCCCTTCCTCTTTGTTCCTCTCTTCTCGTATTCCCCTCTTCCCTGTGTTTTAGATTAGTTTTATCATCTGTATTATGTTGTAGCCTGGGGGGGGGGAGCGTGTGTGATTGTAATCTCAGCTGTCCGATTATATCTCGTTACTCTGCTGCCGAGATGGTTTATTGATATTTTGTAAGGGAGGATATTTTCTAAAGACAAGTATGTCTTGATTTTATCCCTGATCTCACGAGGCAATTTAGGGATTAACAGTTCCTTTCAACTAAAACATGCTTCGGTGGTCTTTGTTCCAAAAAAATTCCACTTGTCTACAAATGCTGTATCATTTCCCAAAATGTTTATGGGTTACATATTAAAAGCTCTCGTGATGCAGTCAGGAGCAAAGTGGATATTTATTCATGCATCTAATATTTCTGCTCAGCTCTTCATATATTTTTTCATGTTTTTAAAAGGTGATGTTCCCCCAAAGGTGATGTTCCCCCAAAGTGAACTAAATTTATTCAAAAGTATTTGACTTGATCTGTACAGCCAATCACCATCAGGGGGTTTAGAAAAAATGTTCTTAAGGCTTGGGCAATACGGCAGGTTACTGTTTAACCCATGATAATGGTCCTCACATACAGTATATTCAATCACACATTTTCTGAATTTTGTGCTATATTAAGTCTTTCTTTTTTTTAGAATAGAATAGACTTTATTGTCATTGCACAATGTACAACGAAATTTCACTGTGACAGCCCTGAGTAAAAAAAAAAAAAAAAAAGAAAAAGCAGCTCAGTACACACACACATACATACATGTACTCATCACAACATCCTTATAAAAAACACCAGTAAAAAACAGTAAAGTGCATTGCAAATAGTATTGCACGTTCTCCATATTGCACTGTTAGTAACTGACCCATTTTTTATGCTGACTGTCTATTCAGATCAGTTATGACTCTATGAAAAAAACTGTTCTTCAGTCTGGTTTTCTCTTGCTTTCTCAGTCTTTGAGCACAGTGAAAATATAGCTTTTGAAAAGTTAAATTTTGTGAGACATATTTTCATTTTTCACACACATTTTTCATCATTTTTATCGCTCACTGTGTGCTTGCTCGAGAGAGCATGCAATTATAGTTATTAATCGTAATACTATCAGTTTCAATGTCATAAATCAAGATTTAATACAACCTTAGTAATTACTAGTGATGAACAAATGAAGCTTCATGAAGCACTTGTGAATTTTTTTGACTCCTGGAAGCTGTGGGGATGGTAACTATCAAATGGATTGCCATGAAATTTGTTTCAGATGTTCATGGTCCCCAGAGGATGAATCCTACTTACCTCTTGGTCCACAATCTCTCCAATAACTTGCGTAAAATCTGAACAACACATAGAGTTGAAAGGTTTCAAATAGTTGTCAGGTTTTTGAGTGTACCAGTTGAATTTTATGGGATTTATTTTGACTGTCGAAGAGCATCAGTCATCTGCTATACCATGACAAACCATATTTAGGGAAATGAAAATTAGTGGTATTGAAAAGTACCATTTTTATAGTGCATGTGTGCCCTATATGGAAAAAAACATGCATTTAAATGTGTAAAAGTAGAGAGAGTAAAAGTGTCTCTGCTGCGTCAAACGTCCTGAATAAACATGTTATTCTAATGGGCACCAAATGTACCTCTTTAGTTACTTAAGATGCACTTGATAATGTTCTCCCTCCCAGCACCTGGAACCAGTTGGTTTGTTCCCAGATGTCCTCCTTTCCACCTGGTGTGTAGGGGGAGTAAATGAGGCACTCCCAAAGTAAGACAGTTTGTGAAAAACTAAACTTCCCAAATTTTGACCTCAGACCTTCCATCTCCTTAATTCCCAACGCTCTGTCCTCAGCCCACCATTTCCTCATCCAGCTCTCAACAGACACACACACATTTACAGACACACACATACAAGGGAGGAGGTGTCAGTCAAGATGGATGTTTAAGTTGGACCAGCGTCCCATATGGCAACGTGTCCTTTGTGTGTGTGTGTGTGTGTGTGTTTGTGTGCGTGGAGAGCTCGTCCCGTGGGCTGCGCCACTGAATTTGGCACCGTTCAGCTTCGCTACATCCAGTCTGCTGTTGAGATGGTTAACATTTACACACGCACACACACACACACACACATCATCTCACTGCTCAACAGCTCTGAAACTTTTTAAATACTGCGGAGAATATTTGATAAAAAACATGCTGAGAATAGTGATTGAGGATGTTTGACGTGTAAAACTGACATGATCATTCAGCAAAAATAAGAGTATATATTCATTTCATTATTTTTAAAAAAGATTACTGTACTAGGGTGGCATGGTGGCGTAGTGGTTAGCACTGTCGCCTCACAGCAAGAAGTTACTGAGTTTAATTCCTGGCCTGGGGCCTTTCTGTGTGGAGTTTGCATGTTCTCCCCGAGTCTGTGTGGGTTCTCTCCGGGTACTCCGGCTTCCTCCCACCATCCAAAAACATGCATGGGGATTAGGTTAATTGGCTAATTTAAATTGACCATAGGCCTGAGTGTGAGTGGTTGTCTGTCTCTATGTGCCCTGCGATGAGGTGGCGACTTGTCCAGGGTGTACCCTGCCTTCCGCCCTAAGACAGCTGGGATAGACTCCAGCCCCCCCCCCCCCCCGACCCTATGTGGATAAGTGGTAGATAATGGATGGATGACTGTACTAACACATGCTGTGTGTTGCAGATTAGACTGAATTTACTGTGTGGCTTACTTTGTAATTATTAGTTGAGTGCCATTTATGTATTTCGACATCATTTAAAATCTGACACTTAAGTGCCATTGATGTAAAAATATGTCAAATTGTTTTTCGCGGTCTCCCGCAGCCTGTGAGTAACGTTGGGGCTTCTGGGAGATGTAGTCAGAGTATAAAGAGATCTTATACGCCACAGAGATCAAATCAGGAAGTGGAGATGATCGAGATTAGAGAGCAAAATGGACACCACAAAAAGTGGTGATTTTGGTGGGTGTGGCCTCTCTTCTATCTCTGATAAAACAAGAAAACATTTTTTTCATAATGAAATAGAGAGTCTCTTCTTTCATTTGAGCTATTCCGTGTTTTCAGAGACATAGTACAAAATATTCTGTGCATTCAAAATTGACAAAAACACTGGCACAAGGTACTTCATGTTTTATAAAATGGCTGGCACGCAAAGAGTTAAGAAGTTCTCCTTTACATTTGCAGAACAGAACAGTAAAAACACCTTCAAGGCGTGTGAGTATAGAAGGTCAAATATGTGATAAATATATGAGTCATTTACATCTGCCCAAGCATGCTGTTTCCTGTTTAGCTCTGTTCATCTCTGGTAATAATGATGCCTGCTTTCTCTGACGCTATCTCACTTCTGGTCCTATTAGTTCATCTATTACTTGATATTCTGAAAGCATGTGAAGCCCATGAGAGGGCATGAACGGCCGTGTAAAACAACCAAAGAAGGTTTTCTCATGACTGACAGCATCTGTGCGCTCAAAGCTCGGTTTCTTCTCTAATTTCAGTGCAGAATCCATCAATTTGCAGATCTGATCCTACATATTCATAAATTATTCAAAATGTTCTTGCTGTGTGTCAGCACTGATTTGACAGCTTCTGTCACACACACACACACTAAATCATCTACATAGAGGGAGTGACACATAGTTCCTATGCAACCATACTGTAGGCCTTCTCTCATAAAAGCACACACACTTTAACCTTCCATGTACATGCACGCGCACGCGCATGCGCGCGCACACACACACACACACACACGCTTGCATTCAGTCTAAACCTTGATGACTAGGTCTTTTTCCTATCAGATTGGAAGTGCAGTGTCTGCAACTCTTCCTCTGTCCTTCAGAAGCAAAGAGAGAATCACTCTCTCTACTTCTTTCCCTTCTGTGTCCCAATATATCTCTTCGTATTTCCACTGCATTTTCCTCCCCTGACTTTTTTTTTTAAACTTCTGTCTGGCAAAGAAAAAGTAACAAAGTACTATTGGAAATGTCATCCTGCCTCTTTAATACAGGAGCTGGTTGCTTGTGAGGAAACTGTCGCTTGCAGGAGTCTGAGCCCAGATGTGTCGTGCTGCAGCCTAATGATGTGTAAGAAAAAACACAGTCCATTAAAAAGTGATTTATAATGTGGGTAACAGCAGCATTCACTTTAAAACGTACGTGATGGTAAACCAAGGAGGAGTAACTAGACTAGATAATGTTTCTGAGATCATGGATTTAATGTGTTATGTCATTGTTAAGTTATTGTACGGTAAAATAATATACACAGTCTGTTTTCATTGTTGATTTATCAATAAGTTGCTTGTTTCATAGAAGAACAGAATATGGTAACAAATGTTGAACAGCGGTCGGCACGGTGGCGTAGTGGTTAGCACTGTCACCTCACAGCAAGAAGGTACTGGGTTCGATTCCCGGCACGGGTCCTTTCTGTGTGGAGTTTGCATGTTCTCCTCATGTCTGTGTGGGTTCTCTCCGGGTACTCCGGCTTCCTCCCACCATCCAAAAACATGCATGGGGATTAGGTTAATTGGCTATTATGAATTGACCGTAGGTGTGAATGTGAGTGTGAGTGGTTGTCTGTCTCTATGTGTCCTGTGATGAGGTGGTGACTTGTCCAGGGTGTATCTTGCCTTTCACCCTAAGACAGCTGGGATAGGCTCCAGCCCCTCTGCGACCCTATGAGGATAAGTGCTGTCATTCTCAAATGTCTTGTTCTGTCCACATCTCAGTGAAGTGAGTGAAGAAACCACAACATTTTTTCCCTTTTTTCATAGAAAATTATTTAAATGGATTGTTAATTAATTTAATAGTTGTAAGTAATTGATTGTAGTTCAAAAAACAGACTTGAATGGATTCACACCCAAATATTTATTTGAAGAGAGTAAGATATATTGACTACAAGTTATAATACTATAAGATACTGAGATGATACCATAACTTACAGCTATTATAAGGAACTGTGTTGCTTTGGGCAGTCACTGGGGACAAGAGTGGCAGTGTTTCTGAGCACCAGGGTTCCTTCAGAAAACCTGTCATTTTGCTGTAGCAGCAGGGCCCGACAGGCTGCTCTGTGCTGTTCTGGCTCCCCATGCCTCCCTTCTCTCCAGGGCCCAGCAGCCATATATGATCCACGTCTCCAGCAGCGTGGTGTCACATATGGCTCCCAAAAGAGCACAGAGACTGGATCCTGGCCAGTGGAGGAGCCAGGTCTGGTTCTATCCATAGTGCAATGGTCCCTGAACGAGGATCCCAGCTGACATGGGGTGAAAGCAGGGTTCCCTTAAAGCCTACAAAAGCCTGAAGTGATATATATGGTGACCATTTATATCCCTCCAGGCTGTCTTTGTCATCAGGATTCAAGTCTAGAGTCTTATTGTACCTCGAAGGATAGTTCGACAGTAGTTGTTTCAAAATTTGATTCTTAACATGAATCATATTGGTAGAAATTAATGCTCTGCTCTTTGCTGTAATCACAAGAACAGACATGCAAAAAACATAACATGCATTGAGTTTTATCTGAAGGAAGATTGTAACGACTCTACAGACAAACATTTTTACGTTGCGTGTCCTTGTTGCTGTGTGAGCAACGGGAAGCATCACAAAATCCACATCATAATACCTTGGTCTAACAGGCGTGTAGTACCGCATTATGTAATAACGCTGCATTATGTAACAATGTAATAAATTTTCACATCATTATGTAATAACGCCACATTTTGTAATAACTAGTGATGGACAAATGAAGCTTCATGAAGCAAGTTTCACTTGTCAAAACTTGAAGGTGGAGCAGAGCTCTTTTTCTGGAGCATTTTTTACCATATCGCTTGAAAACCTCTTCACACCTGCATTGCAACCAGGAAAATATTTGTCACAAAAACGAAATATTTTAGTCCACTCTAGAGCGCAAAATCATGGAAAAACACCATCTAATCATATTGAAATTATTGGATCCTGACATGTCCATCAAACCTCAATCCGCTTCTCCTTCCCCTTCTTCGCGTGCACTCCTTCATGAACGAATAGACCCCTCTATAGCTACCTCAGCTTAAAAAACTAGGTACAACAGGCACATACTGTTCCTTCCTTCCTTCCTTCCTACCCAAAAAACGTCTCCTGACATTTCAGTGCAATGATAATGTTGTCTGTAAGATCTATTTAATGCAGTTTCTGAACTTTCGAACACATACTCTATGATCATAATACACAATTATATTTCATTAATATATAATTTGTTCAGTAGTTTGTTCAGAATTGTAATAAAAGCATGTAAAACGAATCAGATAAAAAGTTTAGGAAATGATGGATTCGTTATACTTGATATAAAGTGGTCGCTCTAACTGTTCTGTTCTGTTTTCTTATGATCGCTTCTTGCACATTTTATGGCAGGTATTTATCTCTGTCTTTGTTCAGGATCTTTGGGAATCCTGTAAAATTATCTTCCCTTTGCTCGTCCTCAGCTGTTATGGCATTCTGGAGCACAACAGCTATCCACCATATCTCCAAGAAACATTTAAAGCTGTTTAACTGCAATCGGCGAGATCCCCGGCAGTAGTTTGAACAGTGCGCCTTCCTGCCAACATGGCGGTGGTTTGAGTTTGAATGTTACATACCGGGATTGTGTGACGTCAACTGCTGGAGCTCTATAGAGACAGATAACCATTGCAGTTTAGATGCTGTCTGCGTTATCATTACCTGTATAGAATTAATCAGCCTTCTTGCTGATGATCTCATTACTTCGGGAGGTCAAATAGAGGCATCATTATTGAATTGACTTTCATAAACAGTTAAAAATTCCTCACAGTAATTTTATGTAACAATTTTTATTGATAGATACTGTATATAGGTAGAAAAGTATTATGAGTCTCACTACAACAACTGGTCTCTCTGAGTGCACTGCAGTGGAGTAAAACTGATCCAGGGTGATGTGTTTTCCCCCGATAGGCATAATTTTTTGATCCATCAGAGCCTCATTTTAGGGATAAAAATCATACCAACAGCAAGAGAAAGGCGAGTTATTTTAGATGTCAGTATCAATATCACTGGTTTTCACTTCTCAGTATGGACAATACGGCTCTTATCTTTATTACGCCAGTTGGTCCATGGTGTCCAATTATGCTGTACATTTTGTGACTTAGATTTTCATCTGGTCTGCTGCTACCTAGACATCTATACAATGATAATTTATCTATATTGCTTATCAATCCTGAAAATTGACACACTAAACACTGCTGTTTCCTCATTTAACTTTGTTGCCTACTCTTTTTTTTTTTTTTTTTTTTACATATTTTGCTACTTATTCTTTCTTTTGTTTTTTTTATATTGACTCTTATTGGAATGTTACACTATCCACCATACTGCTCTAACAGTGGACATTTTGTTCTGACAGTTCTGGGACAAGTATCTTAAATCTTAAATAATACTATCTTAATGGTTATGATTTGTAAAAGGGGATTTAAGGCATTGCTCCTTTGTACAAATAAGTGCTAAATTTCAGCCCAGATGGCGCTGCTTTTAATTTTCACAGGGACACAAAACATCCAGTCACATGAAGAGTTGGCACAAGGGAAAGTGTATGAAATATGATTTCTTGGTAATATTTGTTTCTTGGAATACATTTTATAAACTACTCATTCTGATGATTTTCTTTATTCTCAGCAGATTAAATCCATCCACTCGGGCCGTGTCTCCCTCTCTGTCTTTCTCCTTATGACTCTCTCCTCCCCCTGCTCGCTCCATCTTTCCTCCTGCCACGCTTCCCCAGCTCCTCATCTGTCTTTTGCATGAAAACACCACTCTCTGTCATCTCTCATTTGCTCTTGTAACTCCCCGTTCTCCCTTTTTTCCGAGAAGTCAAACATCTCTCAACCTCTATTTACCCTCCTCCTTTTCATTACTTCCTATCTCGGTGTCCCTTCCTCCTTCCTTTCCATCCCATTCAGAACATACCCTGACATGTTCTGTTTGTTAATCAGGAGTGTATCGGACACTAAGCTTTTATATTAATCTATTTCCTACTAGTAAGACACCCTGTATTACAAAGCCCTTCATCTGTCTGGCTACTCCGGCCCCCCACTTTACATTATTCAGACTGACAGACACTGTGGCAGCCATTTACAGAAGCAGAGATAAAAAATGCTGACAAATATTGAACAGTTTTAGTCCAAAAGTCAAACAAATTGGTAGTTTTAATGATTTATGAGCCGATCTGATTTGGAATTCTGTGATATTTTATGTTGTGCTGTTTTGAGTGCCGTCAATCACAGTAGTCTGTGGCACTCAAATAGAAAACTTTTCTTTTGGCCTTATGACCAGCAGGTGTCGCTCATTGAAACTTCAGCAGTGAAAGTACCTGCTAAAACCAGTGTTGTGCTAGTTACTGAAAAATAATAACTAGTTACAGTTACTAGTTACTTCATTCAAAAAGTAACTAAATTACTTAGTTTATTACTTACATCAAAAAGTAACGTGCTACTGTTAAAAGTAACTTTTTAGTCCTCTTTAGGACCCTGGGGAGTGAGAGTTTTTCTTGTGGTGTGTTCACTGGAAGTCGGAACTTGGAGCGCCCATGAACATAACCTCAAAGTTTAGTGCTCCCACCTCTTCCAGGCTTACAGACGTACAACAAAACATGTAGCTACTGTTTACGTCAGTAGCAGATAGCATGAATTCTATGTCTGGATGGTGAGAGTAATCTGACTTTTCGAGTTGGAGATCCAACTTCACGGGGGTTTTCACTTTAATTGTGACTTGAAGTTGGAAATTCCAACATCCATGTACAATTGAACGCACCGTGAGTTGAATCACACAAACGCCGAGCTCCCAGTACTGCTGCAGTGATATTAATGCTCTGTTTTACCAGCGATATTTGTCGCTTTATGCTGGGAAAGTGGGGGAACGCATCAGTGTCTCTATACAGTCTATGGTGTCTCTACGAATCTGAGGCGGGCATGTCCCCCCTGTCCCTAGTTCCACCTGTGAGCATGAATGAAAGCAATCTGAATTCATCAATCAGGAAATCATTTACCAAGTAACGGATGTTTATTTGCTTTAGAGTATTAGACAAAAGTAATGGCGTTACTAGTAACGCGTTACTGCCCAACACTGGCTAAAACAACCTTGAACCTGCAACTGTCCCAGGTGGAGCCATGCTAGTGTTTTTACACCGATGTGTAAAAGCTTCTTCACACTAGCGATTACGTATACAGTGTATTTCAGGAATGAACACGCCCTCTTAACCCAGATAAAGGCAGTCCAGCTCTGTTTTGCTCTATTTGTAATCCACAATACAGTTTAGCAGCGATAGTGTCAGATGCCTTTTTTTCAGTCCGTTATGTTGACTGTTCTGTGAAGAAAACTTTGATGTGGTAGCGTTACTGTAATTAGACTTTTTATCTCTGTGATTCACAGCTTGTGGAGCTATAATTAATTTTGTTTTTCCTGCAAAATGTGATTGAAACATAAGATGTGCTAGACCTACATGTGCAAAATGAATAAGCAAGATGAGTCAAAATATAGGTTATACACATAACTATGGATACAAATTCATCTCTGCCACTGTTTGTGTTGTCTGAGTCTCTCATAAATGGCACTGTTAGTTTTGCTGTGATAAGCACAACCAACGTGCCACCTGACGAGTCAACAGTCCTGTAAGCTGCTGCAGATGCATGTATACTGTACATTTACACATTTTGATTAAAAATAACTTTTTTGTGCAGACTGTCATGACTGTTTCTATAACTCTAATTAGGAAGCCATCTTGTGAGCTTATTCTTTATTCTACACGTCACGTCATTAAGCTCTTTCCGAAAACTGTAAGGCCTAAACTTCATACAGAATTTATGTTATCATGTTACACAGTAAATGCTTTACATTTCCTACCTGGAAAAAAAAATGATAATTGAAAAGAATAAAACTGTATCGAAGCATTCCCTTTGACTCACTGAGTGTCAGCCCTTTTATAAAACAGAAAGTGCCTTGTGTCAGTGTTTTTGCCCATTTTGAGTCATATTTTAAGATCCACAGAATATTTTGTACTATGACAACTGAAAACACTGAATTGCTCAAAGGAAAGAAGAGACTCTCTATTTCATCATGAAAAAAACTTTGTTTTTACCTTGTTCCATTCTGGTTTTATCTGAAGTTGAATAGAGGCTAGTTTCACCAAAAACACCACTTTTTTCCAGATTCCTTTTGTTTTGCTCTCTGATCACATCTCCATTTCCTGCTTTGATCTCGTTGCGTGTACTGTCCCAACTACAAAACCCCACTCACAGGGAATGTGAGAGCTCTTTCTTGTGCCTGCCTCCAAAAAAACACTTTGAAGCACATATAGTAAATGGCACTCAAAGAGTTAATGTAAAAAATAATGCAGAATTAATAAGACAGGGCTTGTAGCACAGTTTACCATGTGACTTTTTTTATCCGCTGCTGTCTCTGTTTCATCCATATTAATATTCTGTATTTGTAAATGACCATGCTATAACCTGCATGACTTCATATGGCACATTTCATACAGTAGCAGACAAGTTTCTTTTCAATAAAATTGAAATACATACGAACCAAGTGGACTCGAACAGGTAAGACAAAAACATTGCTCCAGTCAGTAATGCTTTTTTCCCACCTGTGTCTGACTTATTTACTTTCTTTTAGCAGGACTTTTTGGTCAAGCTTTCCATCAAGAAATCACAGGATATTTGCTTCTATTGAAAAGCAAATAAAACTCTTGGTGCTGTTGGAAAAATGGCATCAATGCAATCCATTTTTCAGAGCTGTGCTGTATTTGAGTGCATATGAAGCCAGCTCACGTCAGCAGACCGTCACATAATGTAACGTTAATGTCAGAGTACAATATGCACAACCAGCAACTTTTTTAATATAGATACAATATCTGAGAACTGAAGTTTTTACATATCACCATATCACTGCTTTCTGATCTGGAATGGTCATATTCAGAAAACTAAATCAAGTTGCTTCATCACCAGATTATTTAGTAGTAGGTGGAATATTTATGTGCGTGTAAATATGCTCCTACACAAATCTGTAGCACTGAGGTCTGTGTTGTTTGTGCGTGTGTTGGCTGTAAACAGTTGTTTCCCACTGCAACGTGAAAAACATATTGAAATGTTCTAAATGAAAACAACGCTGTAGTAAACAGTGTGAACGCACCATGAGACAGACAGAGAGAAAGACCAGGTGTGGCAGTGGAGAAGGAGGTGAGTGTAATTTATTGTGCTGAGTGTAATCTGATCAGATCATCTGCTGGGAATTTGGAGTAATTAGAACAGCACAGGAGAAACAGGTGCACATGATCAGGCACTCACATTAAAAGTGAAGATGTGGTTCATTTTTACATTCATTTGTTAAAGAAAAGAATGAAACTACAGTACTGCAAGCAAAAATGGATAGTATTTTTTTCCACACAGAATTAAAGGGGAAGTGTCAATTTTTACAAATTTACTCACCCATTTCACTGTCATCTGGAGTATTTCCCACGATATTGGATTTTCATCCATCCATTTTCTACCGTTTATCCTCATAGGGTTGCAGGGGAGCTGGAGCCTATCCCAGGTGTCTTAGGGCGAAAGGCCGGGTATACACCAGACAAGTCGCCAGTTCATCACAGGGCACGATATTGAATTTGACGATATCCATTTAACAGGAGTGAAGCGGGCACTGAAAAGCAGCCAGTAAATGACACACACTTGACCATTACTCAAATTCAATTGATTGAAAATTCAACCGGTAAACAGACTCTACTCCCTGAACTAAAATATATTTATTATTTGTGATGTTGTCACATACGCATACATGCTTTGTTTTAGTTTAGGCATTGTAAAGGACACATAGGTGGGCACTAAGTGTCCTTAGTAAACTATGCTACATAGGAAGTAGAGTTTTCTCAAGTTACGGACTACTCCGGACTCAAATAAGAATAGTAATAGCGTAGTCCATCTCATTAAACATCTGTTATCTGAGAAATTATCAAGTTTGTCATTTACTGGCTGCATTTCTGTGCCCCATTCATTCCTGTTAAATCATATCAATCCTGGATATCATCAAATCCAAAATTGTCAGAAATACTCCAAATGTCTCCAAAGTGAAATCTGTGGCAGTATATTGTCCCAGAAATAAGGTCCAATTTGTAAAAAAAAACAAACAAAAAAAAAAAAACAGCACTTCCCCTTTAACTTAAGAAGTTTCACCACCAAAAACAAACCATTTAAGCTTTCCTTGTCATGCATGTCGTGTTAATATCAGGAGTATCAGGAAATTAATTTAAGCTTAGTCTTAAATTAAGACACTAATTAAAGTAGTGGTTGAGGTAAGAAGTAGAGTCTGTGAACCTTTTCTCCAAACCAGATGGAGTCTTAAATCCCTCCTTAACAATCCATACAAGGCAGTGTTGACTCATATCTTATAAACAAGCATAGTTATATTATGTAGTAAACACTTATATCCCAAACCACAATGTTTTTTCCAAACATAACCCAAATACTTTTGTTGACCAAACCAAGAAAAAAAAACAATTAACTTATGTTGAGTTAAGTTTATTTTGAAAAGAGCAAAAACTGTCATGATTTGAAGCTACTGATGTATTCAGATTGTGAGAATGTGTTAGCATTAAGTTGCCTATTTACACATCCCCCATTAACATTCTTTTGAAGTCTCGTTTGTGTTCAAATGACGAATTGAAGTTAAGCATTCACTCAACTTTCAGCTCTGTTTTTGGTCTCCACCATCTCCTGAGGGATTTGCCTGCTGTTTCATGCTGGGTATGAGGTACAGTGGGTTTTTAGAGCTCTTTCACTGACCACAGCTGAAGTTGAAAACAACACTGATGAGAGCAGTGAGACAGAAAAAAACATTAAAGTTGCACACTGGGAAACTAAAACAATGAGCTGAGAGACTCTTAAACGCTCCATAGAACTGAGGGGAGCTGTAGACCGCTGCTTCTATTTGGTTGCATCATTACAAATAACCTCTTTCATAGTCATTTGATCCACTGTTGATATGAAAATGTTGATTATAGCAGCTTTAAATAGCATAATAATATCCATCTTTGCACGGACTCATGAACAGTCAATTCTAACTCAGCATTCTTAGTTGCATCACTCAAATCGAATCATATCAATTAATCAATCATATCATTAGTGCAGAAAGGAAATGCATAAAGGAGATGATATGAGCCAAAAAGGTTTATCTCTTAGCCAGCTGATCTCCTTAGGGCATGTTTTCAATGGCAATTTTAAATTTGTCTTAAGCTAATGTCAAACAAACAGTTATTAGGAAGAGGCCAGAAAGTAAATAAATCAGATTGACTCCAAATATATGTCTAATCCTTTACTTTTTTAACCAATTTATAACCTCAATACTATCCTCATGCAGTCTTTCTCTTGGATGCAGACTGTTTTGCTGAACCTTCACAGACCCATGTCTCTTTTTTTTTAGCCAATAGTTTACTGAGCTCACCTTTTCCTCACCCAGAGACTCTTTAGTTCCATCACTTGTCATATTAATTACATCAAGGATATGTGCAGACAAACAAACACGGCCCATAATAAGCACATGAGGTAAACATTTGTACGGTCAATTAAGTGCATCTCATTAAATAACAATGATAATTTGTGCAGCACTTCACTAAACAAAATGCTTGTGACAGCGGAAGTGCTATTTATGGAGCGACACAATGATTTTATCTAAGCCAACTTAGTTGTGGAGAGGGGAGAGTGGATTTTCCATCTGGTGACAATAGACATGACCATGAGCGGGAACAGTTTCAGCTGCGTTACTGCAGTAAAAGAACCAATCCAATTTATTCTTTTTGTCTTGTTTTTGAACAAATACAATGGCTCAGTTCAGCCCATAAAATGACTTTACAACAAATACACACACTGATTTGTGTACACAGTTTGAATTAACAATTGCATTACAAAGCATAATGGAAATTGGAATTTTTTTTTCTGCAATATTTTCATTGTCCAGAGTTGATATAGCAGCAGAGTTCTAACATATATTGAATAGGATGTTTGTAAAAATGCAGTTATTAAGTTGAATAAAAATTGCAAAATGCAAGATACCATGTACTCATACCTCTCCAAAACTAGACAACTAGTAAGCACTCATCCATTTTTATACAAAATCTCAAGTAAAAGTACAACTACAAGTAAAGGTACTAATTTTGACAAAAAACAAGTGCAGGTAAATATCAAAATTAAATTATTATTTTTTTTTATGTATAAAAAGGCCCCATGACTGATACAGTATTATTACAGTATATATGATATTATAGACTGTCAATATTAGACTGATACCATAATGCATAGGCAGTGCATTGTAGTTGGTGGAGTTGAAGCTACTTCATATAAAAGGTCAAAAAAAATAATCTGAGGGGTCGTAAGATCATTAATGTACCGCTAACACCCAAGTTAACACAGAGATCTGCAACACGACTTTGTAAACCTCTCTCAGTTTTTACTCTTTTGGGGCATCAGATACTTAAATGAAACCTTTTATGAAGTTTTGAGATGAAGTCAATTTTTGATGACAAGTCAGACAAAGAGCCAAACAAAACACATCACACCCAGAAAGGTTGCTAGCCATCAGTGTAATCCTTAACTCATTGAGTGCCAGCCATTTTTTAACACAAAAAGTGCTTTGTTCCAGCATTTTTAGCCATTTTTAGTCATCTTTCAAGAACAACAGAATATTCTGTACCATGTCTCTGAAAACACCGAATAGCTCAAATGAAAGAAGAGACTCTCTATTTCATCATGAAAAAATGTTTTTTACCTTGTTCCATTCTTGTTTTATCAGAGGTAGAGTAGAGGACACTTTCAACAAAATCACCACTTTTTGTCCAGATTCTGTTTGTTTTGCTCTCTAATCACGAATGTCTGACTACAAATCCCAGAAGCCCCAATATTACTCATGTCATGTCAGTGGCACTCAGAGTTAACAATGACTTTAATTTTTATAGCTTTTTCTGTGATTTTATTGTGAAATGTTAATCTGAAAAGTTAGTCGAGCTTGTTACTCGATACTTGTTGTGAAGTAAAAGTCTTTGGAAATCAAAAACATGAGAAAAGTACAAGTACCTCAAAGGTGTTCTTAAGTAAAAAACGAGGACTCCACACAACCACCAAGTCAACAGTGTGTGTGTGTGTGTGTGTGTGTTAGGGGTGACTGAGGGGGAAGCAGCAGGTAATAAAGGTGACCCAACCAAGTGAAGTTGCCAGGTTTTGTGGCGTGATATCCACACACATGTCATACTTCAGAAGGACTGGCATAAACAAACTCAGAGGAAAACCACAGTCACCTAATGCCTGCCAAACCCTGTCAGCCACACATCAATTCCAAATTCACACATTTTTACTTTCCAAAAAAAAAACAAATGTAATGATTTGTTAGTTTTAACTTAAAAAAAATTTCAAATGAGAACAGGTGCTTATTTCGGAAAATCTCCTCATCTTTAGATTCAAGATTCAATAGTCTTTATTGTCATTACGCACGCATAATGGACTTTTGTCTCTTGGCTTAAAGGCACACTGAAATAAGAAATAAATATAAACACACCCATATTTACAGAGCAGATACAATATTTACAGCAGAAAGGTTATTTTGCAGTAGAAATTTAATATTTACAGCTGAGACGTAAACTTTTTAGAGAAAATGTAGAACAGGAGTAGATAACTGGTGGACTGTTTAATTGTCAGCAGGTCCACCAGTGCTTCGTAGGCTTCCTTGTTAGTGCAAGCTGCACTCAAACTTCCACTGCTTAGAAGACTTGCTGAACTAACCTCTTTCTCTTTTTCCTCCTTTCAATATTTCTTTCCTTTTTCCTCTCATACCTTTATCATTTATTTTTGTCCTGAAAATAAACCCTGTGGCCTTCACTTTGACCTTTTTTTGGGGAGAGAGCGAGGCACAGTGTCCTCAGAGGTGATTTCTCAGTCCATTGTAGCTCTCTTAAAGGATCAGATGGAGATTTAAGACTGACTGCGTGAAACCCCAGACAGTGTCGACAGATGTGAAGAAAGAATCACTGAAATCTGTTAGAAATGTACTAGTTAGTGTTTGTGTGTACCTGTCAACAGACAGCTCACATAAGCAGGGAGCAGAACACTGACGTGCTTTTGCGTCACAGTAAAGACACTGTGATCCACTGCGGTTGATTTAAAATATTCAATAGATAGACAGAGAGAGAGAGAGAGAAAGAGGATACAAAGTGATGAGGGAGAACAAGTGGTAGGTTGGTACGTACAGTGGGTTAAGTGAGAGGAAGACAGAGAACAGATTTGGAGACTGAAAGAGGAACAGAAAGACAGAGGGAGAGGAGGAAAATGAAGCTGTCAGGAGACTGTCAGCAGCATGCGACAGGTGTAGAGTTCATTATTCTACTGGCTTTACATACAGCATCTACTATTCACTCTCCATCTCTCCTTCACTGTCATAAATGTGTGGAGTTTTAGAAAAGTTTGGCAGTTCGCTTTCTCATCAAGATGACATTTTTTTTTTCATATTATCAGTCTCAAAGTCTCAAAAGCCTGCAGGCTTCATCTACAGGTATCTGCTAAAGAAGTTTTTTGTTATTCAATGGCAAACTTATCAGTAATGGGTTTTAACACGCAGGACAGGGCCATGTCAGACAGATATGGGATATTTGGGCACCTGGTGTGTTCAAGGGAGCATCAGAGTTGCTGGAGGGAGGACAACGAGATGGAAAGTAATTACATCAAGCGATGGATTTTTTTTTTCTTTTTTTAATTTGCAGTTGAATGGCATGATATCTCTGTGGATTAAACACTCACTTGTTCAGTAAGCTAAGAACTCTATAAACAAGCAGAGCTATGTTGCTCATTTGGAAGTGTAATTAAAACCAATTTTCACTCTCCTTTTAGCTCTTTTTTGGTCTCCACCTCAGGGGTTTGTGCTCTCTTTCCATAACAAGGTGTAAGTCTGAAAGGGGTTTTCATTCTCCCTTATTAATTCTTCACAATAATCCTATTTCCCTTTACCTCCATCATATTCTCTCAGTGGGGGCCGTCAGTGAACAGGTGTGCAGCTACTTCTCTTTATTAATGACAGGAAGGAAGAAAACGTGTGTGTGTGTGTGTGTGTGTGTGTGTGTGTGTGTGTGTTTGTGACAAATGTGCCGGACGCTCCATCGACACAGTGACAAATGGAGAGGGCAGGAGACGAGAATATATAAGTGCACCCAAAAAGCATATACAGAGACACAAAGCAGCAGTTTGACAGAGGACAAAGTTTTCAGAGCCTGAAAGCCAAAACACCTGTCTGTGTGATGAAATCATATTTTTCCTTCACACCTCTGTTTGTCAGAAGATGTTTCTCTTCTTTCTGTGGAGAAAGGTGGATCTCCTGTCTTTGTCTATTGGTAGATTCGTTAGTGATCACCAGTGTTGTGGATAACATGTTACAAAGTAGTTGTAATCTGATTACATTTGTGAGTAAAGCAGTAATGTAACATGTTAGTGTTGTTACATTTCGTCTTTCAACTACATGTATAATGGGAGGAGAGAAAAATAAATCAAAAGTTCTCTTGGATTAGGAGAGCCGGTTAAGACGTCTTTTTATGGGTGAAAATATGAAAGTTACTGAGATTTTTTTGTGCAAAAGGGCAAAATGTGATGGGGAAGTGTAAACCAGTACTGTAGCTTTGCTGTTTGCACTGACGTTCTGCACTGATGTTGGCTGTCAACTTTGTGACAGTGAAGACCAGAAAAGAGTCTGCTGTCTGTCCGCCTTTCATTACACTGAGGATTTGTGCAATTGAGGTTTCATTTTTAATTAGTTGGCAATTGAGTTGTCATGTATCAATGGTGATGTTACAAAGTAATGCAAAACTAATGTAACTAATTACTTTCAGTACTCTTCATTGAATCTAGTAAAGTAAGTAAGACATTATATCCCAACACTGGTTATAACATTTAGAACCAATATTTGTAGTCGGATTGGTGATTTTGGTGAAACTGGCCTCTACTCTCTGCCAGATAAAACCACAAAGGAACAAACATTTTTTTCATGATGAAATAGAGAGTCTCTTCTTTCATTTGAGCTATTCGGTGTTTTCAGTCTAGTAGAAGGCACGTTTTTTTTAAAAAAAGACTGGCATTCAATGAGTTAAAAAAGAAAGGACATATCCTGTGATAATGGGATTGTAATGCAGATACTCACAAATACACACTGAACGACTTAAAAGTTGTTTACATGAACTTATGAATGGTATAGTACCACGTAGAGGTTGGCTTGGTTTGGAATCATTATTTTAATGATTGTATAGATCATGTTTTGATTGCTGTGCTAAGAGACCTTCTTGTGGAATAAAGTGGGTAGTTCCAAATTCTAGCTTATAACGCCTTCATTTTGATCTCAACCAGTCTGGATTCACTAACTTCACTGAATACTTGGCTTAAAACGTCAATTGTGATGCGTGATGTAATGTTATGATACCATAAAATCCCAGAAATTAAACAAGAGGCTGAATGTTGAAGAAACACGCAGCAAATCTATTTTCAGCGATTTACAGAAACACTAACCACGTGTTGATCATCCTAATATATCAACCTTTTCAACACACTTGAGTAGCTGTCATGGCAATTTGCTCTCCTACACCAGCTTGTAGGCGAAGCCTTCCTAACCTACAACAGCCTCATGACAATGTGGTATAGCTGGCATAATGAACGGATTGTTTTATGGTTAACATACCTCAATTCTTTTGCGTTTCCATGCCTTGGCTCTCAGTCGTTGTTCCTGTTGTAATTTGATTACTCTTTGCCGTCGTCCCGCATGTAGCCTCTGTAACAGCTTCTTTCTTTCTTTATCAAACATATCAAAGCTATCCTATTTGATAATGGGTTGTATCAGTGACATTTTGGCAAACAGGGACGTAAGCCAGAGGTGCTAGTAGCTCCACAGTGTGAACACAAACGGTTTAGGGGCATGGGGCTTGTGGCCCAGGGCCATTAGCACTGAGGTAGTGGGTAGTGGGACGGGCATCTGGTCAGGAGGCCCTGGGAATGCCTCCTTGGTGAAGTTTACCGGGCACGTCCCACCGGCAGGAGACACCGGGGATGACCCAGGACACACTGGAGAGACTGTGTCTCCCGGCTGGCCTGGGAACGCCTCTGGATCCCTCCGGAAGAGCTGGACGAAGTAGCTGGGGAGAGGGAAGTCTGGAAGCTTCCCTGCTTAAACTGCTGCCCCTGTGACCTGACCCCGGAAAAGAGGAAGAAAATGGATGGATGGATGGAATCATATTGGAACTTGAAAAACTATTTCTATGGTGTTGATCTGCTGCTGCTATATTGACAAAGTGCTCTGGGAAGCTTTTTATTTCAGAAGTGTTTGCTCACAACAGCAGTACTGCTGTGATTTCTAATGTGCTGAGTACACAGAGCACTGCAGGGTTGGGTCTTTGTCAAAAATACTTCCTTTTTCACTTATTTATTTCAATGGGCAGACACACCTTATGCAAATGAACATATATTTTGTGGTCCATGATGCTGATTGCCAAAGCATCACCACTCCGCTGTATATTAATGATATAATCACAAGATGCCACATGTCAGGAATACATATACCAGGTTGTATGCCGTCCTTTTGTTGTTATTTAGAAGTATAAGCACACACACACACACACACACACAAAAACACTCTCCTCATCCTGCAGAAGATCATAATCCTGATAAAAATAGAGGGTGCATTTTATTAACCCTAATACGCTGCAGAAAGTGCGATGATCCCAAGTTCAACAAGTAATAAAAACAAACATTATCTGAATAAACATAAAATATATCATCACTCTTCTGCATATAAACCTGTCCAGCAAAGCCAGATTAGACTCAAGTTAAATGAGCAACAAAGGGAAAGCTAGCTGCTGTAGCACCACACTGATACGCCAAAGACAAATGCAATATAAACAACGGTGTCCTTAATGTAAAGAATACAACTACGGACAATAAGTCACACTTTTTTTTTCATAGTTTGGCTGGTCGTGAGACTTATACTCAGGTGCGACTTGTATACATTGAAATATATAATTTTACATGATCTTAAGGAGTAAGGAGTAAACATTACCTACAGCCACGAGAGGACACTCTCGGCTTGTAACAACTACCAGTATCTGCTACTCCAATACCACTTAAAATTAATTTAAACATTAACTTAAAGACAACTGAGAGTGATACAAATGCCCCCAAAAAGAAAATCATATTCTGCAAATTACAAACTGCAAGTAGTGAAATATGCAGCTGAAAATGGTAAACAAGCTGCAGCCACGCAGAAGAGGAAGCGTATCTGAATAACTGTTAATATGTTACATTAACACACCAGACAGCTACATCTATTAAGTGTGACACCAATCTTTCGATTCACGGCAATTTCTATAATTATTATTATAAGTTGCCTTTCAAGATGAAATGACTGTTCTTGTTCTCGGATTTCATAAAATAAATTTCCCCCAAAAAATGCAACTTATAGTCTGGTGCGACTTATATATGTTTTTTTCTTCTTCATGATGCATTTTTTGTTGGAAGAAAATATACATCAGTGGTTGTTAAAGCTCTAATAATCTGCATGATTTTTCTCCATTAATGAAGCAAAAGCTTGACAGTTTGTGTCTGTAGCAGATGGTGATGGGTGTGAAAGGCCGGAGGAGGCATCACTCCAACAGTCTTATCTGAATATGAAAAGGTGTGTTACAGCACTGGGAGGCATAGTGGTGCGATGGGAAATGCAGTCTTACTTTTCAGAAACACTAACATTACCTACTAGAGATGGATCGTCAATTATCTCCTCCCTGATCTCATTTATTAGAGTAATTATACCAAGGTACCACATTTAATTTGGCATTGATTTATTTACATTTATGATGCCACAAACAGCTTTCCCCTATCTTCCACCTCTAATCTTCCTCCTTTGTAATCTTTGTTTCCTCTATCATTATTCAGTGAGGTGTAACTCGATAAGGGGAAACATTTGTTCTTATAATCTCCTCTGATATGACTCCTCCATGTGTCTTCTTCCTACTGTCCCTCCCTACATCTTTGCATTCATCCCTCCGTCCATATGTATAACTCTTCAGGAGTTATTATGGTTAATAGTAAAGCCAATGTATTCTGCATCCCAGGGAAATGGAACTCATTACTTTTCATTAACAAAACTACTCCCTCACCCCTGATTTTTCTTTTTTTTTTTCTTTTGTCTCTCATATCTTTGATTTTTTGTTTCATGACCTGTTATAGAAAAAGCAATCAACCACTTTTAAAATATATTTGAATACCAATAGGTTTATTTCCATGAACCAACTTCACATGGCACAAGCTCAGTGGATGTTTTTAAGAGGCACATATCACAACTATAACATAGTTAGAAATGCCGTCACTGTGGTGAGTCTGGCCTCCAGTCTGACCAATCTAATCACATTTTCTTCTCTTTAGGATAGTCCACTCTGTTCCAGGGCACTCTGACTATTCAGTGATAGAGAAGTCCACATAGAGGAAACAGGTGTCTCCAGTACATTAAAATTGGAGAACACAGAAATGTATTTAATTTTAGACTTCGGGGAGTAAAAAAACTACTATAGTTTCTCTTGAATATTCCTTTTCCACTTTGAAAATATTTGAAATATTAAAATAGAAAGATAAATTGATATAAAAATGGAAAAAGAGATAGAACAGTCAAGTGTGAGGGTTGACCTCCACTTAAATACATCTAGTGATGTTCACCTGTCTCTGACCAGGGGCGGACTGGCCATCTGGACGTTCTGGAGAATACCAGAACGGCCGGTGTCGCAAGACGGCCGCTGGCCGCTGCTCAGCCATCACAGTTTGTTTTTTCTCATGCTTATAATCTACTATTCCATGTCCAGACCGATAGGTAGCAACAATGCGCTTGCAGGCCCATAGATGCGCAAACTCACTCAGCCGAGTGCAAGTGCAGATGGGAGAGACAAGAGACCATGGATACTGCTGGTGTTACTAATACTAAAAAAAGGAAAGAAAAGGGTGGGGCTGAGAAGGTGAGACAGAAACAGAAATGTTTGCCAGTGGCAGCAGCGTTCCAACTGCCGGCAGCAGCGATGTTGGAGGCGACGCCGGCTGTCTTGCGAGCCAGACCGCTGTGCAGGAGGCTGAGGCTGCGGCCGTAGCACAGGGACAGGCAGATGAGGGACAGATACATGAGCTGGTGGAAGTTCCCCAGACAAGTGCAGGGCTCGTAAGTATTAAAGGAGGATAATGAGGGTTACTTGCTTACGGAAGCGTATTGCTGCCACTCTACATAAATAAAAACTGATCAGTAACACGTTATTACGTGTTATGTTTATTTTTAGACTAATATATTTTCACGTTATAACGTGATAGTTTGTTATATTGTTAAAAACGTGATAATTATATTGTAAGAACGTGATAAGTTTATGAATGTGAAAATATATTGTTGTAACAATAAACATAACACGTAATAACATGTTACTGATCAATTTTTATTTATATAGTCATACATTTATTTTTATGTTTCAGCCAGTCACCTCACTTGCATTGCATTGTTCAGCAGAGAGACATTTCAAGAGTATTGTTTATTTCTCAGTGAGTACTCTGCACTATGCTCTTAACACAACTTTTAGTCAACATCAGTGATAATGCTATAATTTGGAAGGTAAAATATCATGGGTTAAATATTTTGAGACCCGTGTCTGTGGCTAATGAGTTTTCACACATCGATTGTTGTGGGCTGTGCTGGGTCAAAGTCCAAGGCTGTTTTTTAGTCCCAGTCCGCCCCTGTCTCTGACCCACCAGCATCACACCATTCATACAGTATGTAATGACTACAGGTAAGCTGACATGTCTGCTGTTTCCCATACGGAAAAGATATATATAAATATTATAAAATTTGTACCTCCTTTGTATGAAACCTGTATGTAAAGCATACGACAGTGAATCTGGATATAAGATCCTTAGTTAATCCGTGATCACAGTACTGGTGGAACACTATTGTTCAGGATTTCAGTGAGCAACCAAAACTTGTGTCCCGTGAGTCCTTTCAATACATTGGCGATCAAACCAGTACTTACTCCGGTCTTGCTAGAACAATAACACTGCCCCAAGCCCCCAATGTAATCGGTGCTTAGCTCTGGACCAGCAAAGACTTGGTGCTTAGCTGGCCCCAGTTTTAAGCACCAGGGGCAGGTACTTAGGCTGTGGATACACAAAGAACTGGTGCTAAGTCAGGCTCTGGCTCTGGAACCAACGCGGTGGAACTGGGGTAATGGATATGTTGAATATCATTATGAGGGCAATTTAAGGCAACTTCTGTAGAAGTCCAATGTTTGCTTGATATCTGGGCCAAATACATCAAAAATAAAATCAATCAACTGGAGAAGGGATTTTTGTACACATTAGATCAGTGCAGAGAAGTGAAGCAGCTTCAACAACAATATATATAAGTTTGTGATTCCCTGCATAGAAGTGGCAACTCTCATAATGTAAAAGATTATTTTCTTTTGCTTCAATTATTTTTTATTTGATTTGCACTGTGAAAACACACCAAAATGATCAATTTAACCTTTCAACGAGATAGCGTATGTTTTCCCCCATTGCTGGTTTCTACCAGGACTGGTCAGGATGAGACCTACACCTGCTTCTGGTATCCACACATTGCAGGGTTAGGATTAGGATGAGGATTAGGGTTAAGGGTTAGGGTTAAGGATGCCTACTGGATGACGTAAAGAAGAAGAGTGAAAAAAAAAGTGAACACAGACTGTTTGTTTGATGCCTGTTCTTTTTGGTGCTATGATGTAAATAATTTTGAGGCTTTTATGATGTAAATAAACAACAGTGTTCCATTTGTACTCGGAAGTCTTAATTTCCGAGTTCTGTTTCAACTCCCCCTTTCTACATGCTTTAGGCAAATGAACAAATCTCCACTTAATTTAGCATCAGTTTGAAAGCAAAAATAATAACAATTATTATTATTTTTATTAGGGCTGTGAAACATTGAAATTTTTTAATCAGATTAATCACAGGCTTTGGTGGATTAATTTCGATTACTCGTGATTAAATTCTATACATTGTAGACAAACAATTATTTTATACAATTTTTATTGTACATTAAAATTTAAATCTGTTTTTCAGATCATATTAACTCTTTGAGTACCATTGACATATTTCGACATCATTTAAAGTCCGACACTTGAGTGCCATCGATGTGATAATACGTCAAATTGTATTTCATCAGCGGGTCTCTGATCATGGTCTCCTGCAGCCTGTGAGTAATATTAGGGCTTCTGGGAGATGTAGTCGGAGCATAAAGAGATGATATATGCCACAGAGATCAAAGCAAGAAGTGGAGACAAATGTGATCAGAGAGCAAAACGGATTCTGGGCAAAAAATTGTGTTTTTAGTGAAACTGGCCTCTACTCTACCTCTGATAAAACAAGGTAAAAATAAACATTTTCATGATGAAATAGAGTCTCTTCTTTCATTTGAGCTATTCAGTGTTTTCAGAGACATAGTACAAAATATTCTGTGTCTTGAAATATGACTCAAAATGGGCAAAAACGTTGGGACATGGTACTTTCTGTTTTATAAAACAGCTGGCACTCACTGAGTTAGATGAACAATGATTGCTATTGTCAACAAGCCAACTGGAGTTGGTCTCTTCGACCAGAGTCTTCATGATGTTAACCGTTCTGCAGTCAGTTGACACCATTCAACCAGCGCTGTAGTTTAAGTCTTCCATTTACTTTTCCCTCCTAAAGACTGCTTTGAAATACATTTGTGGCATTTGAACCCTGTTTCACACAAAGGTGCTTATTACGTTTGACCTGTTGATTGTACCATCTTGGACGTTTTTTATAAAATAAATCGAACGATTCAGAACTGTCGTTCTTCTCCATCACTATGGCAGCAGGAAGAAGGAAGTAAGCATTTTTAGTGATTAACACTTACTATAGACTAACATTGTATGGCTGCAGTTCATAAATGTCTTATTTCTGTCTATGGGTTGTTTGAAAGACTTGTCGCTAGCATGTGTGTGTGTTTGTGTGTGAGGGTGAATACATTTTAGTCTGTTCGGTAGCATTAGACAGAGGGCAGATTGTGGTCAACTCCATTTATTTGCCATTTTACCGTGGGTGTGGGTTATATATGTTACTTGTGTGCATGTTTGTGTATATGTGTGCGTGCTGCACGACAGTCCTTGTATGCTGATAGATGTTGTAACTCCATAGCAGCGAATGAAGGCCATAACCCACACACGTATTACCATATTCATGCAGCTTACAAAACAGATTGCTCATGTGGCATAGACTCCACTGGTTTGTGCAACTAATTTTAAGGAGTAATTTTGACAACGACGAACGCTCCGACTCTCTCTTTTGTCACATTTCTTCTCGCTCTCTTTCCCACACACACATGCAGTGTGTCCTCTCGCCACATATATAAATCTCTATCCAGGCTAAAACCTATTCTCATAAAATGTGCTCAGAGAAAAGAAGTAACCATCAAGTCGGCTGTGTGCTGAAATTGAACATCAGTGCAAAACAGTGGGCCAAATAGCGTCTCTCTCTCTCTCCCTCTCACTCATTCTAATCTGCCTCTCTCAACCTCTTTCTCTCTCACTTGGGTGTAAATTGCCCTGCAGTGGTGATAGTCTTGTGTGTGTTTTTTGTGTCCTCGCTGTGTCATTTTGGTCTGTGCACCCTGTTTTTTTTTTGTTTTTTTTTGTTTTTTTCTGTGACTGTTTGTACCTGTTTGTGAATGTTGGGATCATTACCTCTGTGTGTGTGTGTGTGTGTGTGTGTGTGTGGGAGGGGGGGTCAGGTCAAGCTATTATTATGGCAGCAGCTGTAGTGGTATTGCAGGGGATTGTGATTGTGGGAGACGTGCAGTCAGACTGGAGGCTCTGAAGGGCTTTATGTTTGAGTGACAGGTCTGAACCAAATATGCTGCTCCCTGCACAAACTACAGTCCTCCAGCTATTCAGTATCACAAAAACATATATTTTTACTACTCTGTATGAAAAAAAAAATAATGAATTCTTTACCTTTGGGCAGTTCACAGAAACACTGGATCTTGAAAAACACCCTCAGAATGAAGGAAGTTCTGCTGTTAGTAGAACACCTGCTTTTATATTCTTGTTTCACCATGTGTGTAGTTTTATGTTGTTACTCACTGCAACAGTGAGGCTGGTATTATTTTCACCTTGGGAGTCTGTCTGTTTACCTGTAGACAGATGTTGTCACAGTGATAGTGTCACAACTGTGAAAGATGCAGCTATGAAACTTCATAGATAATGCATATGAAGGCTGAGTTCAGAGAAGGCCACGGTCAGAGCGAGGGTGCAGGAAGTGGCGATGGAGGAGGTGATGAACGGTCCATCTCCTACCTCGCTTTTGCCTTTTGTGATTTAATCTCTTGTTATGCTTTGCTTTTAGTTATTAGGTATGTATTTTGGTCAGCACTGGTTGATTAATTGAAAACTGCAAGAAACAAGACTACACAAAAATGACAAATACAGTTCATACCTTAAAAATGAATGCACGGTGGACTAAATATTTTTTTCACACTGTGTCGTGTGAAAAGCACCATGGATAGCATGCCAGTCCCTAAGCTTTCATCTCAGCACCTCGACTTTCATAAAACATGAAGAAAAATATGACAGGTTATCAACACCACACAAGAGGACATACTTCAGAAAGTTTTACAGAGATCAAATGCTTTGATGATTTGAACTGTTCGCTACATTATCATGTTGTGAAAAACATTTCAGTTGAAACCAGGAGGGAGCTACAAGCTCAAGGCAATGAATAGCAGCAGCGCCTTTCATTGCTATTTGACAGCAGTTTGACCTTTGACAGTGAAATCCACAGTTATTCTTCCCAGAACATCCACTTCAGAAAATTCTTTCAAGTGTGTCTGGATATATGTTACATCACATTTATCCAGTTTTCTTCAAGTAATTCATTTTTGCTGAAACAATTTTGTCTCCTTTCAAAACACCATATTATTAAACATATTATGATTATTTTTTGGCATTGCCATTCTATTCCCCTCAAAACATTGTTTCCCACACAATGTGTACATACTGTAGATGAAGAGTTACAACAATTAATAATAAGTTATGAGCTGTCAAATTAATCTAATAATGCTAAACTATTTTTATTATTAATTAATCATAGTTTTTCATCAAGAAAAGTCTTAATTCTCTGATTCCAGCTTGTTAAATGTTAATATTTTCTTTACACTTCCATAAATAACATTATATTATAACAAAATAACATAAAAAAATTTCACAACAAATCAATTAATTGAGAAAATCAACAATTAGAGTAAACATACCATGTATCAACATACTGTTAGATCAGAATCACAGAAAAGAGGAAGAACAGTTTTATTTTTGCATTTTAATAAGTGCTTTTTCACTTTGGAGAAACCTTGACGATAAAATCTAAGTAATATAACCCAGTCTTTCGGTTTGTGACTCCGTCTGAGTTTGTTTTGCCCAAAAACTCTCAGCACTTTCCCAAACCCTGAAACTTTGCTATTTATTCAGGGTTATTTTCATTCTGCTGTTCAGGAGCATCCACATGCAAATGGAGCTGACGGGGATGATATATCTGGCCACGCTAACACCTCGCCCACACATTTAATATGTCTACACACACACGCACACACACACACAGCTGCACCCTCAAATATGGCAGGCTTACACACACACGCCCACTCATGCACATGCGCTCACCTCCACAGATTAACACACATGCAGGAGCAGAAGCAGCAGTGGATGAATTATTAGAAGTTTGCTTTGGTTCTGACCTGCAGCTACACACAGCGCCGTCGCTCTAATACGTTTGAGTGTGTGTGTGTGCGTGTGATCTGTTAAACATTATCTCAAACAAAAGGCATTAGTCCAGCAGACCAAACTAATGCAATTTTCTATTAATGTGATGCCCTGGGTGCATCTGTGTGTGTGTGTGTGTGTGTGTGTGTGTGTGTTTGATCCTCTGTGTTAGGTGTTGAATGGACTGCACTCACACCTTCAATTTGTGTCAGCTCATTATTTTACAACCACAAAGTCAGGCGGGTCTGTTCATTACTTAATTTTCAAACACTCAAACACTCACACACACACACACACACACACACACACACACACACACGCACCCACGCACACACACACCCACGCACACCCACGCACACACACACACACACACACACACACACACACATTTTCAATACCACTCAAACCTCCCTCTCATAGCCAAGCAAACTGACAAAGACACACTTTACCACACACATAGTGAGTTTTTATGACTTCTTTTGAATATCTGGCAACCTTATCAGTGATTAAATGACTGCTGTTAAATGTGAGTGTGTGTGTGTGTGTGTGAGAGAGAGAGAGAGAGAGAGAGAGAGAGTGCTAAATCATTTGAGAGTAAAAGAGTGATTGTGTGCACAATAAATCTGTGTAGGTGTGTGTGTGTGTGTGTGTGTGTGTGTATATACACTGATGCTACAGTAAATCTCTCCTGCCCCTGTATGACTTAATGCATGTTGCTAAATTTATAAATGTAACCAATTACGTTTTCGCTCGTAAATCTGTGTGACAAACTCATGCAAATAAAGTCATTAAATCTCTGGATGCGACTTAAGTGAACACAAACTCAACACTTTTTACAAGCGCACTAAAACTAAAGCATCACTGCACCACGGTAACAATCCACATCCAGCATCTGACAAAATTTCAGACTTTTTATTTTATCCTTTATTATACACTTTATGTATGTTTGACTGTTCTCTAGAAAAATACAACTCACAATTTAATACATAAAATGCTTATTTCTAAACAAATCCAATATGTATTAGCATCATTCTAACAGTTAAGCACAATTCAATGATGAATTATGAGTTTTCAGCCTGGATAATTGTGATTTGAAATTTTAAGAATGGCTGGCAGGCATAGTGCATAAATTGATTTATTTTTTTTATCATTTGTAGTGGCCATTTGTCCAAAAAATTAAACTTTCAACCAAACATAATCAAAATGCCACTGATGCACCATGGGGATGTGGTTTAATGCAGGTAAAAGAAGACAAATGTCCATGTCAGATCTTGCGTTTTGTTGTGATTTATTTCAAAATTACTAAAACAAACAGAAGAACAAAGAAAATCATGGCTGCTGGTGCTTCCTTTGCACTGGTAAAAAAACCATAAGCCCACCCAGGTGCATGGTGGTCCACAAGGTGCCTAATAACCTCAGGTGCCCCAGTTACCAAAAACATAAATAAATAAACCAAATTATTAACAAATATAAATACCTTAAACAAATAAAAAATATTATCAAAAAAATCTTATCTAAATAAACACTTAATCAAACAAAGTCACTCATAATTAGCTTAATTAATTAAAACTTAATTTACAACTAAAACTAAAAACGAAGACTAACTTCATAAATAGCTCCTACATCATCAATTACATAAATAAAAACTAATAACTGTTCAGTTTGTGATAAACAGTGTATGTGTATGTATATATATTTGGCTAACTAGTATTACTTTTCTTTATATGCTATTGACAAACAAATTACATAATAGCAAATGTGTATTGTGTGTATTGATTTTTCTGAAACATTGGAAAATATTGCATTGGAGGAGGGTCCAGATGTGGCCATACTGCTCACACTTTTGAGGCAGTCCCTAACTTCAACTCTGCACTTTTTCTCTTCATCGCTCACTGTTAACGCTTCTATGTCAGTAAAACTCTCAGGCGTCACCCATACCACAGCAAGTGTCTAAATATTAACTTGATTTTTGACGCTTCTCCACAGATGGTAGCGTCACATTGTGTCATCGACATTATCTTTTCATATCCACATCCAAGTAATGTATTTTCATCCCTAATGCAAACACAGGTTATTGCCAGTACTGAATTATAAGCAACCAAGAGGAGCACAGTGAGGATGTGTGGCTGCTCTGGAGGTATTTTTGGACAGATGACAGATCCACAGGCTTTATTGCTGCAGGGCAAAGGCTGTAATTCAGAGGGAAGGCCTTGTGGAAAGTGCCTGAAGGCTTCAGTTAAAGCAGAGCCCATCTGAGCCTCGCGAGAGGGGAAAAAGAAGTCAGAGGAGCAAAGGACAGAGAGTTAAGGGGAAAAAAGAGAAGGAGCAGCCAGGGAGAGGATGGAGAGGGAGAGAGGGAGGGAGGGAAGTCCATTTGGGAGAGCTCCTTGTCATTTTCCTGACTGACCTCTACGTCTCACCAGCTCCTGCTTGTCGTCCATCTACAACTTGTTTTCTGCTCGTTCCAGTTGACCAGGTCTCCCCCCAACATCACAGCACTTCCTCTTTCCTTTTTTCTCTTTTCATTTGGTCTTGATCTCCTCTTCTTCTTGATTTTGCTGAATAGCTATTTCCTAGCTATTTCCTCTCTGAATAGCTATTTCAGTTATTGCTCTCATATATATATATACTATATATATATATTCACTGTTTTATTGCCTTCAAGGTAAAGAACAATATTGCCAAAGAAACAAGATAAAACAATCTCTCTGTCACTCACACTCTCTCTCTTTCTGTCTTTCTCTCTAAGTCAAGCTCTCTCACTCTTTCTTCCTTTATAGCATGTTTTCTCTGTAAAGAATAGATTATATGTGTTTTCATGACGATTTGAGTTTCTAACCCTGTCCTGTTTCCATCATTGTTTCTCCTCTGTGCAGTGTAATGCAGAGCTGTATTTGCAGTCTGTATAATGGCTGATTTACTGTTCATCCAGCAACACATTGTCAATATTTTTATCTTTTTCTGTCTTCACAGTGGACGGATGCATAGACTGGTCAGTGGATCTGAAGGAATACCACGTTCTGGCCGATGAACCTGTTCGGGTGAAATGTGCCTTGTTCTACAGCTACATCAGAACGAACTACACAATGGCCACAAACGCCAAGCTGCGCCTCATCTGGTACAAGAACAAAGGAGACGCTGAGGTAAGAGCATTGGGAATAATGGCTGATGAGGTAGGAAGTGGCCAAAATGCTGAAGTCCAACACTGACAGTGATGAAGTGAAAATATTCACATTGGTGGTACTTATTTTAAAATTAACTAGAGTTGCAAAGTATATTATATAAACACATAAAAAAGCAGCTGCTACATTTGAAGGCTCTGGATAGCTCTGATCAAGCTTGGACATCTATAGGAATGAGAAAATATCAGTCACCCAGATATTTATAAAATATTTTTACCAGAGGAATGTTAAAACTCACCCTGCCTTCCGCCCTAAGATAGCTGGGATAGGTTCCAGCCCCCCGCGACCCTATGAGGATAAGCAGTAGATAATGGATGGATGTTAAAACTCACTGGATGGTCGACAGTCTTCCTGGAAACTATGTGTCCTTCTGTGCTGAGACTTCAAAGCATGTGTTGAGTAATCAAGGAAGATTTTTCTGAGGCTTGTGTTGATGACGTAACAGGTGACATTGGAAGCCTTGTGACCCGGCCATACCAAATATTAGGGAAATGTAAGGGGCTGCCGAACACAATGGATCCGTCTCTCATTTTAATGACTTTTGTGTAATTTGGGCTTTAGTCATGGTAATCATCAGTATTCATTATTGTTATTATTATTACTTCAACTCAGGAGGTTATTTTTGTATAATATGGGTTTATCATGGTAGTCATATTAGACTATGGTCTGATGATGATCAACAGGCACAAGCTGCTACCTGTTCCTCTTTAGGACCCTGGGGAGTGAGAGTTTGTCTTATGGTGTGTTCACTGGAAGTCGGAACTTGGATCTCAGAACAAAACCTGTAGCTATTGTTTACGTCAGTAGCAGATAGCATGAATTCTATGTTGGGTTGTTGAGATTTATGGAGTGCTCTGATTTAAATTCTGACTTGGAGCTCGGGAATTCTGACATTGATGTACAACTTGAATGCACCATGAAGCTAAACACACAGGCTCCCAATGCTGCTGCAGTGACATGAATGCTCTGTTTTACTGGCGAAGTTTGTCACCGTATGCTGGGAAAGTGTCACTAGGAATCTGAGGGGACATGTCCCCACGTCCTGAGAGACATCTGAGAGCATTGCTCACTGGCACTTGAGTATCTGAATTTGGCACTGAAAAATTATTAATTTTTTAATACCACTTTTTAATCTAAGCTTTTCGGAAGTTTGGTACCCAGTCTTATTCACATCATAACACTCTCCCCAGTTTGTTTCTGCTTTCCCTTTTGACACCACCATTATGTCATAAAGACAGACACCCTCTTAATAGCTTTATAATTTTTGTTTTTGCATCACAAACATCTTTCATTCATTTATTCAAAGTACCAAAGCTGTGGTTTCATGCTTTACATTTATTGTCCGCCTGATGGCGCTGTGGAGCCCATGATTGAACCAATTGAATGGAAAGCTTCAATTCTTCTTGAAGCTTCATCTTGCCACTCCTGGAAACTGATTAGTCATTAAAGGCAGAAATGAAATAGGTAAAGTATGTTATCATATCACATCTGTGATGCACCGCAATAAATCCCAACATATTTAATGTCACCACACACCTAGGGGGAGGAGAGTCAGTCGCAGAGTGGCTGTAATCTGTCATAGCCAGACAGGTGACTTTTTGTGTTCAGTACAAAATACATTTTTGGTCTTTCTCTTTTGCTGAAGTTGTCCAAGTTTTGTTTGTTCACTGTGTTTTGTAAATTAAGCTCATCATCTTTCATTTTGCAACTCCAGCCATCTTGTTGTCGTTTTTCAGACAAACCTTTTACATAACAACATCTGTCCATCCGACTCATCTTCATGAACACAATATGTCAGGAAAACCTTGAGGAAATTTCTTCAAATTTGGCAGAAACGTCCACCTGGACTCAAGAATGAACTGGTCAGATTTTGGTGGTCAAGTCGTGGAAATTCTGACAATTTTACACAAATATCTCAGGGAATAAAATTGTGAAGTGATGATGCCATTTTGGGCAGTCATTGATGTAAACTGTGTCTTGCTCCAATGTGTTCAGACTGGAAAAGTGACAAAATAAAGTATACCCAAACAAATATTAGAAAAGCACTCAGAGAGCGCAGACCTCCACCAAGGCAGCATTCTGCCGTGATTTTGTCCTCTGTGCACAGTTTTTAAGATTAGAAATTGAGAATTATTTTCAGATATTTTGAGACCAGTTGCATTGCTCTAGCTCCTTCCTGCATGAAGTTATGGTTAAAAATGCATATTTGACCTTGGTGACCTTGACCTTTTGCTGATCTTGACGAAACTAAATTGGATTCTGGATTCCTATATTAGTTTATATACCAAATAAGGTAACGTTAGAAAATTAGAAAATTGTACACCCTGGAGCATTCAGAAATATGCGAAATCTCCCATACATTACTATGGCGTGACTTTTCATTTGACCTTGATGACTTTGAATTGGATCCGATCACCACCAAAAATTAATCCGTTTTAAGTTAGGCCACTTCTGACTGATCCTGAAAATTTCATCAAAATCCGTCCATAACTTTTTTTCAGTTATTTTGCAAACCAATAAATAAACAAACAAACAAACCCTGGTGAAAACATAACCTCCTTGGTGGAGGTAAAATGAAGAAAAAAGTTTATTGACTGTGAAATTAGGATGCACACCAAGAATTTCTCTTTACTTTCTTTGGGCTGGCTTGTGTTTGAGTAATAACCAATACACAGAAGCTAGAGGGACTGATAAATCATACTGTGGACCCATGTGTGATGACAAAACGCTCTTTCCCAGCACTGAGGATTATCTCTGAATGAAAAAAAACAGGATTTCAGGTGTGGATTGCATTCACACCTGATGATACATGTAATATACTGTATGTTGAAACCTAATCCAATGTGTAGCATTTATACGCAACACATCAAGGGCGCATTTTCATGTTGTGCCTTTGTAATCTTTATCATTATAATTCTGTTAATACCAGATAAGGATTCAATGTCTCTTTAGTTATAAATGATGGTCATTGTCCAGTCATTATATCATTACTGCCCTAACATTGTATTTTGTGTCCTTTAGGAGCCGATCATCTTTTCTGGTCACAGGCTGAGTAAAGAGGACGACTCCATCTGGTTCAGATCTGCTGAAATGGAAGACAGTGGCTTCTACACCTGTGTATTAAGGTGTGTCACGCATTTTCACCAATGACTTGACATTGTCATGAGCAGTGTTACACAATTAAATTATGAATGAATGAAAGCAATTTGTGACACTATTTGTTAATTTTGGTAAAATCACCTGAGATGCCAGATAACTGTAAGATAATTTAAAATTAAACCTCATTTGCACAAATCCTTATTCAAATAAAAGGAGAACAGACACCAGATCTCCATAGTCAAAGTCACATCATGAAAAATGTTGTACAAACTTGAATGAAAGGGATTATTTGATTCATTTTTCTGTCATCCAGTTATTCATATAAGGATGTAATAGAAGTAAGAGAAGTAAAAACATGGTTTTTATTAGTAACCATAATTTGATTACTTAAGTAAAGAATGTGTTACATTACTGTGTTAAACAGGAATGTAATCTGATTTGATTAATACTCACTGGTCCCAACCACTGCCATATGTTGGCCTAAACTTCCCTGCACTATATAACAGTTTAAATACAATTTTCAAAAGTAATGGACTACACATTACTGGTTACTTAAAAAAAGTAATGCTTTTCTTTTCTGGCAGAAGAAGTTAATTACACTTCTAGTTCCATTACTTTTCAATTACTCTGTAAAATCACCTGAGATGTACAATAACTTCCACTGGTGAATAATTTAAAATTAAACATCATTTGCACAAGTCCTTATTCTAATAAATGGAAGACAGACACCAGATCTCTCTTTGAATGTTTGAATTGTTTTGCTGCCCATTATGCACATATATGACAAAGTGTTAGGGCCACATTGAAAAAATAAATCTCACAGACTTCTAGAATCAAGTCATTATTTACAAGAATAAAGTCATTATTTACGAGAATAAAGTTGTAAATTTATGAGATTAAAGTCATAAATTCACGAGATTATAGTTGTAATTTTATGAGAATAAAGTCATAATATTCTAACATAGAGGTCTTTTAGAGGAGGAGTTGTTAAAAACTTTGGTAAATTTAGAAAGATATTGGCAGATTCTAACTTCCTAAATCAATAAGTCAAATCCAGTATGAGCTAAAGATGCAAACAATACATTTCTGAAATGTTGGTGAGCCACATGCATCCCCAGTGCTACAATGACAACATTGCTCCTGAGGAGACAGAGCAGGGACCGTCTACAAAGTGCAACACCAGAACAAAAAATATATCACCTCATGTTGCTAATACTACAACACTACACTGATTTTGACAAAAAGTGATTTTAGGTAATTTTTATGCATTATTTTTTGATTTTTATTGAGTAATATTCAATAAATTATACACATTTTTTTCAGTAAACACAAGCTTTCTGTGTCTGAGCTGAACGTGATGATGCTATATATTTTTCTTTCTGGTGTTGCACTGGATATGCATCAACAGTTGCAGCTCATTATGTGCCTCACCAACATTTCAGAAATGCATCATTTGTATCTTTAGCTCACACTAGATTTGACTTATTGATCCAGGAAGTTGAAATATGCCAATATCTTTATAACTTAACTGACGTTTTTAACAACTCCCCTGTACAACAACACAGTAGAAAATCTCAATGACGTAAATCTTGTAAATTTACAATTTAACCTTATAAATTTACACCTTTTTTCTCGTGAATCTACAACTTTAATTGTGTAATTAATGACTATATTCTTGAAGTCTGTGATTATTTTTTTTTTTATCAGTGTGGCCCTTATACTCCGTTGTACATATAGTTGGTGGCCATCATGATTTTTTTGATTAGTAACTGTAATTATAACATAACATAACATTATTATTAATGTGATTACTAAGTTAACAAGAGCATGTGACATTACTGCGTAACACATAATCTGATTATAACATGTTGCTTTGTATCTTGTTGCCCCAATAGTGGTTATCAGTTAACTCCGAAGTAAAATTATTAAAAGAAAACAACAGGTTTTGGGTAGAGTTTACTGTACATTCAAGGAACCGCAATTTTAGAATATTTTCTGGTTCAACTAGTTCCATTGTTCATACCACGTTGTGAACATCACTTAAATGCTGCTCCTCTCCATGTGGGAGCCAGGTCAAAGTACACTGAGCAACTTTATTTTGAAGTTTTACTTCTAATGACAGCACATTTGCCTCATAAACCCAAATAAATACAACAAGAATTTTACCGGCATACAAACAAAATAGTTTTGGCCCGACTGACATGCAGCAGTCATCTCGAAGCCGTCTCAGTATTGTTGATTTCATCACATGGGAACAACCTTGGAATAGATTTCTGACTCTGAGTGTTCTGTCTGCACCCAGATGGCCCATTTACACTGTGTTGGCAAATAGCAGCTCTGTCTGAATAAAAAGAGTGTGGGCTTTTATTTGAAACTGCTCAGTATTTACTTTGGGGGGGGAAATGCCCCCTGCCCTCTGTAATCAATATTCCAAACCACAGATGAATGGTCTCAATAATATTACTGTTAATCATGAATATTCGTAGATACCCATCCATCCATTTTCTACCGCTTATCCTCAGAGTCACGGGAGGGCTGGAGCCTATCCCAGCTGTCTTAGGGTGAAAGGCAGGGTACACCCTGGTCAAGTCTCCAGTTCATCACAGGACACATAGAGACAGACAACCACTCGCACTCACATTCACACCTACGGGCAATTTAAATTAGCCAATAACCTAATCCCCATACATGTTTTTGGATGGTGGGAGGAAGCCGGAGTGCCCGGAAAGAACCCACGCAGACACGGGGAGAACATGCAAACTCCACACAGAAAGGCCCCGGGCTGGGATTCAAACCCAGTACCTTCTTGCTGTGAGGCAACAGTGCTAACCACTACACCACTGTGCCGCCCATTCGTAGCTACCCACCACACATATTTGCTCTGTATGTGTATGCAAATTGATTGGGTTCCTAGTGTAGTCAGTCCTTAGCACAACTTTATCTTCAAAAATGTTTTTTAGACTTCATTACATTTGCTCAGGTCTGTTCCAAAACATTCTCCTGTGTCCATATGTAGGTATTGCAGGTGTGTGTGTGTGTGTGTGTGTGCATATTTTCCCCGCTAGTTACATGGAATGCTGCCAGTTTTGCAAATTGAATATTTACAACATGGCTGTTGGCACTACAGCAGAATTTGGCTGTCCTATGTGGCTCTTTTGGGATATATGTGTGTGTGCGTGTGTGTGTGTGGGTGTGTGTGACTGTATTTGTTTGATACTACTGTGGTGTATCAACCCTGTACCAATTGGCTTTGTAGCCCAGAACAAGGTTTCCAGTGTTGTTTACCTGCAAGCGGATGGTGTGCATAATTAACTGAATTAAAATATGCCTTCTCGTAAATTTGTGAAAAGTAAATATTTTGCATGCAACTAACATCCATAGGGGTGAGTTCATATTCACTTATTTTTGAGTAATCCTATCATTGTGTTGTTTGGATGAATTGAATGGATAACAGCTAATTCTGCTAATTTATTTGTTCACTTTCTGTCAGACTCAAAGACAAACATTGAAATTTATATTAGATTCATTTTAATGAGCTCAACAACAAAATAGTTCAAATTTTACCCAAAATAAAAAAATTGTTTATTTTACTACATTTAATTATGACAGAATTTGTTCTTTAATTATTTTATATAAAATTGACGCCATTATGACCTCAATGGGCAGAACTATTGTTTCTTAAAATGAACACTGCATCCTCCACATCCGATTATAAAGAATTTTGCCTCAATTTATTGCAAATGATGTAATTTGATCAAAATGACTTAAGGTTAATTTCCTAAATTTTCCACAGCTTTCACTTGTCATGGAGAGATCGCAGCTTTCAAGTATGGAACATCATTCATGGGATAACAGGTGGTTGTATATGGAACAAATTAAAAAAAAAAAAAAAATAGACATATGTGTGATCTCCATTAATTACAACTGAGTGAGCTGCTGAATAATAATAACTTAAATTTAACTTAAGTCTCTATTATCATTATACATAGCATAATATATAAGAATGCCATCTCTGAAGTATTAAAAAACAACAACACAATAAAAACAACAAAAACCAATACACAATAAAATAATACAATAACACAGGATATCAATAGATATTATAGGTAGTGCAGACAAACAGCAGCATTGTGCATCAATGGAAGACCCTGAGTAAGGCTGCTGAACTGATCCATGTGTATATTATAGTATCATAATATTATTTTGGGTAGGTTACACTTTGGGGGGCAATGGGGGGCAATGGAGGCCACCTCCTAGGAGAAATGTTACTAAAGCAATTACTTAGTTGAGTATATCATCATAACTGGTAGGAATGATGGCCAAAATTATGAATCTAAGGGTGCTTTCACACCAGTGGACAACACTGGGATCTGTTCATTGAAGTCCGTACGGAAGTAAATGAAACTTGCATTCTCTCCAAAAGCCAGCAGGGGCCGATACTCGTGGTTTCTAAAAGAAGTCTGTTTGTACTGAAGTCTATGGGAAAATGACCATTTTGTATAAACTACAAATACAAGTTTATGGTCTGAACGATTAGTTTAAATAATAACTGCGGTGTAATCAGCTAACACTAGCATTAGTTAGCTATCTTGATTAGTGATAAGCTAATAATTAACTGGAATGCTCGTATTTAAAACTTGTATTGAGGTAATACCCCTGGGGAGAAAAGGCTAATTTTCCCATAGATTTCAATTCAAACAGACTTCTTTTTAAACCACCAGTATCACCCCCTGCTGGCTGTTGGAGAGAATGCAAGTTTAAGTTGCTACTGCATGGGTTTCAGTGCCATTGTTGACAAACCAATGGGTGGCGTTACAATAGCTCAGTCCACTATTTATTCATATAGTCTGTTTTACACAAGTGATGGACCAATGAAGCTTCATGAAGCACTTCTGATATTTTTTTACTCCTCTAGATGGCACCCTTGGTTTAAAAATTAAGGCCAGTGTAATGGAAATTGGATTACACTAGCCTTAATCTTCAAACCAAGAGCACCATCTAGAGGATTCAAAAAATATCACAAGTGCTTCATGAAGCTTCGTTTGTCCATCACTATTTTACACCTGTGGTTTGGTTCTTTTGGTCCAGTCCAGCGGAAGTAAATGATATATTGTGGGTTTTAGTTTTAGTTCTGATCTGCTTCCTGTTTGCACTGACTTTTGCAAACAAATCAGAGGAATAACCATGAATGTATACAGACTGACAGTCGAATCATTGCTTGTCATCCTGTATCATCAGGACTCAAAAGAGAGAATCAAAATCCGCTGACTGACAGAACTTTATGCAGCACTTTAGTGCTTCTTCTTTTGCTATTTGATTAATTCAAGTTAATGATGAGTAATTTGTATGTTTCCAGATGATCGGTGTGAAAACGCCCGGGAGTGCATGGACACGTGCATGAGGCGTATTACTGTCTGTCACAGTCTTTCTAATGGAGTTAATGAACCCTCCACAGAGCCCGATACAAGCACAGCAGTTTTCACAACTTTTGACTTATTGATCAGATAAAATGAACAAGGTGACATACTTATACGCTTAAATACAGACCAGTAAGATCACTTCCTGGAAATTTTCACCTTCAGCAGGTGGATTTATTGGTAGTTTAGCTTTTGAAATCGTGGTAAAATCACATATCTGTGGTTTGTGCTTTCACGTCTCAAACCTATCAACTGCATTTGAAACTCTTGAACTAGTAGGAACAGTTGATCCTCCTATTTGTCTCCATCCTCTGCATTACCGTCACCACTTTCAGTCCTCACTGTCCCTTCATCTCACCAGCTGCCTCCATCTTCGACACCTCCTTCTCCTCCTTTTTCTTATTCTTGCTCCTGTTCGATCTATCTCTCTCTCTTGCTCTCTCTCTCTCCCACTCCTCTTGTTTTTCCCTGTCTGCACCCGATTCTCTTTACCCCACCTCCCCTCATCCTCCCCCTCCCCTGCTCTCCTCCCACCTCCTTTTCCTGCCAGAGCTTGACACCTATCCTCCTTAATAAGCTCTCTCTCCCTCTCTCTCTCTCTCTTTCTGTCTTCCCCTTGCTCTCGCAGCATGACAACCTAATTAGGGCTTGGTGTCTGTCATTGTCTCAGGGTCTCTTATTAACACACACACACACACACACACACAGAGGCATAGCAGGGAGCTACTGGATCATATTATATTCTAGAGGGTTGTATCTAGAATGTGTCACTATGCACAGAGAAAGAGAAAATATTCTCTGAAATGTATTTATTGCCTTCAATCTGATGTGTATTCTTGTTGCTGTGATAATGAAACCTCCATATGTTGCTCTTTATATACGCCCACTTCTGGCGTCCTGAGATGAAAGCCAGCTTTTCCACATTTCCACGCTACTCTTAGTTCCAGCTGATGTGAGGTGAAGTTGCGTTTGTGCAGGGACACTAAAATCATCAGATGAATCTCAGTTCAGATGGATAAACTAGGTGTTATCTCGAATAGAAATGTTCCCACATGCGCTTAGATACTCCATTTATCTCCATACGCTGCCAAGGTTCAACGATTATTCTGATCTCTAATACATCAACTTTCCAGGAATGGTTTTCTGTTTCACCTTCACACTCAAGCTACTTACACATTCTGCAAATCACTAGAAATTGTTTGCCTTGGTTACAGTCATCAACAGTGAATTACAGGAAAATCAGGGTAAAGACACAAACAATAAATTTTGGAAGGTGGAACAACAAAACAAGAGGGGCAAAGGAGGGCTGTGTTCTTAAATGTGCCTTGTCGTATCACTGTCTCACTACAGATGAGTCTCCAAGTGATGTCTTTGTGGGATGCTCGCAGGGGGTAGAAAAACATACCATGATGGCTGATAGCTTATGTGGATAGCATCAAGTTGTTTTTGTGCCACAAACTGCACTCATCGTGAAGTAATCCATGGAGGCTCAGAGTGTATAATTAGCTATTAGTGGAGTCATGGATTTTAATAAGCCGCTCGATAGTTTCGCACAGCAATGCCAGTTTAAAGAGAGCACACACTGTTGCTGAGTGTTTATTGCTGTGTGTTTATGAATATTGCAACAGATTGTCAAAATTTGATCAAAGTTTTGGTGATCAGTCTGAGGAGGCGTTTAGAGTTTCAGTGTGGAGCTCAGTGGTAGAGGAACAGATTGATGGGTTTTGGATTGGAAATACAGCTCATTGGTAATCTGGTCAAGACTCATAAATAGGTGTGGATAAATGATTGATGTAATATGAGTCAAGCTTTGGTTGGAAGTCTATAATATGTGATTTTACACTGATGTGACATGTTTTGCATGTATCTATTGTGGTTTATTTCAATGACCAACAGCAACAGATTACATTTAATGCTAATACTGTAGAAGTGGGATCATTTTTGCATAGACTTCTATACAATCAGACGTCTTTTAGAAACCAGAGGAGTCAACCTCTGATGGTTTTCAGGAAGAATGCAAGCTTAAGGCACCTCGGCATTGGCTTCAGTTTATAGACCCCAAGGTTGCAGCTACTGTATTCTTCACTGAAGTTAGTAAGTCATGGTAGTTAGCCAGATCCAACAGATATTTTTCAGTGTAGAGAAAATGTTTAGAAATGCAAAGAAGGGCTACTTCAAATTGTGACATGCAAGTCTACCTCCAGCGTCGAGGAAGGTGGTAGGGAGGCAGAGTCAGCGGACATCTCCGTTCTGAAAAGGTGAAAGTTTATTTACAGTGCGCTCCACATTGATGTAACTGTTAAATAATCACATGACAGTTACTAAAATAAGTTTTTACTTCAGTTACATGCAAAACGAGAGGATGTAAACAAATCAAACGTCCCTTTTCCTGCGTTTAACGTAACATTCATCATAACGTGACTTTCAATTTAATGCTCAAGCTTATGGACAAGGAGATGGAACAAAAATGGCAGATTAGTTTAAGACATTTTACAGAGAAGTTGACAAGAATGTAACGGTAAAGTGTAAACCAGGAGTGTAGCCTTGAACAGTTTTCTGTGAAGTGCTGTTTAGACTGATGTTCACAACCTGGCTGTCAGCTTTGTGATAATAAAGAACTGAAAAGAGAGCTCTTGTGTATTTCCTTTTATTAGAATAAAGATTTGTGCAACTTGAGTTTAATTTTAAATTATTTGGCAGTTGATGCATGTCAGGTGATTTGTAAAAAAAAAAAAAAAGTAACTAGTAATGTGTAAGCCATTATTTTTTGACTGAAAAGTCCCACTGATGGGAGTTTTCCTGTCACCTCAGTCTTTAGTTTTCAATTCTTAAAATTTTGTTTCTGTATTTCTTCTTTTTTTAAAAGTCTTAGTGTCAGGTTCGTGGTGTTTAGAAATGTGGACGACCAGAATCTTCATTCACTGTGGTCTCACAACACCTAAAATTACTGTGAAAGACTTATTTAAGGATTTTCAGTGACATCATGCAGTTAGAAGGCTTTATCCTGCTGTGCATTCACTTTAGCCTTCTTGTTGTTCTGCTAATCCATAATTTACATACACAGATTAGGCATAACATTATGACCACTGACAGGTGAAGTTAATAACACTGATTATCTCTTCATCATGGGTCCTGGGACATATATAAGGCAACAAATGAACATTTTGCCCTCCAAGCTGATGTTATTAGAAGCAGGAGAAATGGACAAGTGTAAGGATTTGTGTAAGGAAGGACCAAACAGTGATGCTAGAGGACTGGGTCAGAGCATCTCTAGAACTGCAGCTCTAGTGGGGTGTTCCTGGTCTGCAGTGGTCAGGATCTATCAAAAGTGGTCCAGTGGTAAAACGTTGTCTTTTTGTCTTCTCATATGACATGTCTCTCTAAGGCCTGATGCAGCCATTCTGCTCATGAGTTTTAGTCAAACTGGTTGTTATCAACTTACAATGTTTTAGGTTCTGTTTGCCTCTATTTATTGCAGATCTGTGAAAACACACTGCTCCGGACAGATCTCAACTCTATTGTGGTGTAATTTGGTTCTGTGTCCTTTGTCTTTTTCAACTATTGTAGTTGATCATGCTATCTAGCCAGTTCTTCCTCTGTATATGTACAAAAAACAACAGCTCTGAAGTGAAATATGCATCATGTCTCTAAGTGTGTGATGTGGCCAAAGACACAGTTGCATAGAGAGAATGAGGTAGTTTTGATTGACAGATGGTTTGATGATATGGTGGTTTATAGAAGGAGGATCTCTTAACACAGGACCACAGATTAATATTCCTCTGATGATTTCACACTGGAGTCATTCCCAATGTGAGGCTCAGAAAAGAATGCTATGGAGGAAAAGTGAGTTAGAGTTTGAGTAATTGTTGTCTTGTCTAGTTTTTGGGGCAAAAAAATCTCAGCTGAATTCTTAAATATATGTCAGAACTCTGCTGGCCCAGGGCAAAGTGATTACCATTCACGCTCAGTATTGATCCTTTTCATGACCTCTACAAAGAGGCCCAGGCCTCTTTAATTCATGCAGTATGCCCTGGGTCAGCCCCGAGCTTTGTAGCTGCTGGCAAATGATGAGTCCTATTCCCTCTGAAGTCACCGAGCAGCCCCTGAAGCACTCAGACATCCTGCCCTCACTTTGTTGTAACTAAGAATATTTGTCTGAACAAAGACAAACATAGTCTGTTGAGAACATGCAAAAAAACATGCAAACAAAGATCAAATAAATACACATTATATCTGGGAAGAGCAGAAACAGCTGATCAATCATGAGTTAAATATTGGGTATGCAAGAATTTAATATGTCTAGTATAGTTTATGTATAGTATTTGTCCAAACAATTGTACCAGTCATTATTGCATTGCATGTTTATTGCAGTTGTGTCAAAATATATGCAAATATGCTGTTTGCAACTTTTGTTTAGTTAGTTTGCCATTTTTTCTTAAAGCATCCTTGTAATCTTTAATAGCTTAAATTTAAACATGATTAAAATGGCACTGTATTAAAAATGTCTGTAATATAATAATAATTATAATAATGATAATAATAAATGAAATATTTGAAAACAGTGTGACAATGTAAAAAGTTTGCTTTTTTAAAATACCAGTGAGGAAAGCCAAAATGGGGCGTTTATAAATCCCTCTTAAATGAGTTCCCCTTTGTTTTTGTAAGTCTTACATCTTTTTGCTGGCTCAATATTTAACAAAGCATGACTCTGTGCGGTTGTGCTTTGTTCAACTCTGCGCGGTCGTAAAATTGGAGCTTTTGTGCACGGATCTTGCGGACATTCGCTTTGAGTACTCGCTGACCTCCGCGGAGTCCCCTCCACATCTGTTCAGCCCGAGTATGAATTGGCCTTTACAGAAATATAGGTGACGAGAACAGATAATGAAAATCGAGCAGGTTCCATTAAGAGCTTGTACCCTCTCTCAAGTATAACAATTCTGTGGTGTTATCTTCTATAGAAAACAGGTGATGACTCCTGGCTAAACCAAACTAAAGTAGTTTGTTGATGCTTGTACCTGCAAAAATGAGTTTTTTTATCTTCCTTCAATGGCTTTCTGTGGAACAAAATGCCGGAGGGCGTACCGCTGCCCTCCACCCCCATCCTCTGATGTTTATAATTCTTCATTTCATATGGACTGCTCCAATCTATCTTCTACCTGTTGATTTTTGAAATGCTACAGCTCCCCAGCGTCTGCTGTGTAGGTGTGTGGATTTGTTTGAACTAGAAAGAGGGGACAACTTGAAGGCACTTTTCTAAAACCAAAGGTAAACGAGCATTAAAGGTGGACTAACATTCTCTCTCAGGAGACCATAACTGGAAAATAACATTGTCTGAGACACAAAGTACAGCGAGAGACAGATGTGTACACTGGGAGAGAAAGAAATGCAAGCAGGTAGGTAGGAAAGAGAGAGGACAAAGAGAAAGTCAAAGAGAAAGTAGTCAAATTGTATGGAGATAGAAAAGATTAATAGAAATAGAAGATGATGTATATAAATATACATACATTTATAAATATCCAAATACAAAATACAAATATAAAAACGTGACATACAAATAGATAAATGAATTCGTATAAATACACATGCATTTGTAAATATATTTTTGAGATTTGAAAATAAATATGCTTGACTTTGCATGTGGAATCTGCATTTGTGGATCCCTTTTTGAAGAGGGATACACAAGAACCACTCACAGTTCTGGCTGTACAGTCATGTACAGTCATGGTACCAAGTTCTGGCTCAGTGGGCAACACTGGGGTCTATACCTCTGTAAACACCCTAAATATCAGCTTTTGGTCTCAATGGCTACTCTAAATAATGTTTTAATCCATCAGGATGTTCATTGACTGAATTATGGTCTAATATATGGTGAAAATAACACATGTGGGGCGTGTCTACCATGTGACTGACAGGTCTCTGCTGTCATTACATCTTGAAGCAACAACACTGGCGGTCTGAATGGTGAATAGTGATATTAACTGGAAGATTAATTATGGCTCAACATAACATTATTTACCAGTAAATGGTGCCAGTGACTCCTCAGATGAAGGAAACATGAGCTGAGAGCTCAGACCGGAGGATGGATGATGATGGATGCATGTAATGACAGCAGAGACCTGTCAGTCACATGGTAGACACGCCCCACGTGTGTTATTTTCACCATATATTAGACTAAAATTCAGTCAATAAATATCCTGATGGATTAAAACATTATTTAAACTATCCATTGAGACCAACTGCTGGTTGTTCAGTGAAGGGTTTGTTTGCCTTCAAATTCAGTGGTATTTATTGTGAATCGTGGTGTGTGGTAGGAATGTCTCAAAAATTACGTCATTGAGAGAAAAGCAAAAAAGTGATCGACAAATGCAAAAGAGAGATCCACAAATGCAAAAAAGTGATCCACAAATGCAAAAGAGAGATCCACAAATGCAAAAAAAATGCAGATTCCACATGCAAAGTCAAGCATATTTATTTTCAAATCTCAAAAATATATTTACAAATGCACATTCACAAATGCACAAATTCATTTATCTATTTGCATGTAACAATTTTACATTTGTATTTTGTATTTGGATATTTATAAATGTATGCATATTTATATATATCATCTTTTATTTCTGTTAATCTTTTTGAGACATTTCTATCTCCATAATATTGAAGGGATGGGGAGAAAGGGTAAATAGTTGGAGAGAGAAAAATGGGGAAGCTGAGTGAGAAATGGAAGTGTGGGGGAGAAAAAGAAAAAGCAAAAAAAAAAAAAAAACATTTTCTCTGCAGGTATAAGGACCTTTGTAGGGGAAGAGGACATGCTGTGACTGCCCACAGCTCTCTATATCCCCACTATGATTAGGATGCCAGCACACACACACACACACACACACACATACACATTACTTAGAAAAAAACAAAAAACAAAAACTGATATACACAGTAAGAGGTCTCACTTTATTTTATGGGCTGTAACACTGTGACAAAGACATTACACCAAACCTCCATCCTCCCTCAACTGACACACTCAACTGTCTGAGAGTCGGTTGGAAAGAGAGTCAAAAAGTCAGTGGGAAGACAGAGAAGAGGACGAAGACAAACTGAAAGAGAAAAGGAGTTAGATAGCGAACAAGGTAGCGTGAGATGAGAGATTTCATGCAAACAGCTTTGCTTGCTCTTCTCTTCAACACATCGCATTAGATGGAAGTGTAACATGTTCTCTGTTTGGGGAAAATGAGTGACTAGTCAGATAAAACCTGGCTGCAAGACTACAGCAGGGAGTCTGTGAATTGGTTGGCTGGCTAACTGACTGACTGGGTGGGTGAGTGGTTGTTACATTTGGTGACATCTTGGCTGGGCAGTTGACTTGGTGGGGTGCTGGTGGTTGCTCAGTTTGGTGGCAGGGTGACAGGGAGGTTTGGATGCTGGCTTGTTGATGGAATGACTGACAAAGTGGCAGTAGTTTGACGACTTGATTGGTTCTTATGACTGGCTGGTGTGGCCGGCCAGCTCTCTAGCTTAGTGATAAGACTGTCCTCACTCACAACACATTCATTTTTGATTGTTCAAATGCTTAAAACTTGCACAGTAGAGGTAGATTGGTGTTTGGGGTACAGATAGTGAGTGATTTCTCTACAGAAAATTTCAATTTCAAGGCAGTTTGTTAGCACAAAGGTATTTTTCCAGGGGCCCAGGAACCATTTAAAGAGCTCGTCTGCATTCTCAATCACAACATTGGACGAGATCATTGGTCAGACCTAGACCTTGTGATCACTACAACTTGTCTACATTCACACAGTAAACAAGCACTGCTAATGGTACACATTGTGACAAAGGGTGTCCATTTTTTTGCAACATTAAAAACTAAGTTATGTAGTTAATTCCTAGTCCTAAAACCAAGCTGTGAACGTGAACAGAGTGAAGAAGAGAAGCATAATTGAATTTGCAGTTGCATTCTGAAACAAAAATAGATCCATAAACCACTTAGCATACTGCTACTTTGGAGTCAGACACTCTGGAGTCTCCTGTCTCCTTTTTATTATTTATTCTCCTTGGCGTCAGCTCGTTACATCCAGCTCAATGATTCAGATGACTCCAATGATTCAGAATTGCTCCACAGTAATAATGATGAGGACTATGCTTTGGTTTATTTGTATGTGACAATTGCATTACAGACGTGATTTATTAAAATTCCGTTATCAGTGTATAATGTCCTTCAGACATGGTGGAAATGCAAACAGGAATGTGTGTAGACATTAGTTGGTAGTTTATGGAAGACTAATTAGGTTTCCCAATAACACTTTGGTGGGGAATTGCTTGCCTAGATTAAGTTTGAAGGAAAAGTTTTTCGAGTGAAGACCATTCCAAACATTTGCCAACATGTGATGTAGCATTGAGCAACCAGTGACTCAAACATTAAGACGGGACAAAAATAACACCTGAGTGACAGCTGAATTCATTATTTACCAAATAATCAGTTGCTTATGATAAATTTTTCATAAATCCTGTCAGAAGCATGGCAAACACATCATTCAATAATGACTACTGGTGACCCACACAGATCGGCTCTGCCCAGTTTCCTCCTCGCCAGCTCCAGGTCATTTGCCAATAAACTGGACAAAATTTCAACAAGACCTGGCTGGACAAGATGCAATGCAGCGGTGGAGCTAGCGGGGCGCTCTCTGTTCTAGGCCGACAGGACTGCAGCTTCAGGCAAGACCACAGGTGGAGGTGTGGCAGTGTACAGCTATGGACATAATTGGAACCTTCTGCTCTCCCAATCTGGAATATCCAGTGGGCAACACCGAGGTCTGTTGAATGAAGCCCATACGGAAGTAACTTAACAAAACATCGACAAGACAAGGGAGGTCGATTACAGGAGGTCCAGGAAGACTTACAAGCCACATACATGGAGAGGCAGTGGAGCGTGTGGACAGCATAAATTTTCGTGGGTCTCCATTTTGTCTCTCCTGGACTGTGAACACTTCACACATGGTGAAGAAGGCCCAGCACAGCACAGGACAAGAAAAACAAGCCCAGGTGGTAAGGACAGCACAGGAGATTGTGGGCCGCCGTCTACACCGCCCCTGTCCAGAGGAGAGCCAGACGTATCACAACCGATCCCACCCATCAGGGCAATGCACTGTTTGTACCGCTTCCATCAGGAAAGTGATACAGGAACATTAAAACAAGCACAAGAAGACTCTACTTTCCCAGAGCTGTGAAAGCAATACCCCCCCTGCAGTCCAACACTTAAATCCCATCCCCCCCTACAGAACTATCATACAAGACACTATGAACAACTCAGACATGCTTTGTGTGGGGAAATCGAATGATGAACGCCCTGCGAATGAGATCATTTCAGGAGGAGATATTATAGGACAACAAATTAAATACAGTGTCAACCAGAATGGAGACAGGGTTGAACTAACTGATTAAAATGGAGTCATACATAGACCTTTCCCTAGCCATAATATGCATCCTGTGTCTTTTAACCATGACCAGTCTCAAGACCTTAAAAGGGATACGCCACCCCCAGGCCAAATTCAGTGTCTCCCCACAGTCCCGAGACCTAAATAAGTGTGTGAAAGCATTTTCCTGGCCACCCAGCCATTGTCCGAATTTATCAGAGCTGACCGCAGGTTGGTTCCGTGGCATAACTACATTCCTATGACCCCACAGAAATATTTTGGCCAAAGTGAATAAATGTACTCAATTTCCCCCCCCCCCTGCACATTTACTTCTAGTGAACGGCGGTGCAGATCACAACGCAAAGGGCTTGTCTTGTTCATTTTCTTTTGGGAACTATTTTTCGGTGCAGAAAAACACAGCCGACACACACCACAGAACGTCATTGGGAAACCCCCACCCCCCACTTCTCCCCACAACACTGCGTAGCCACCATCTTCCTGCTACAAATACCATGACCACAGGGTGACGTCTAATCATGTACTGGGTGTAATAATAGGCTACTTACTCTGTAGACAGCTGCCCATTAGGCCCGCTTGGTGTGTTTTTCCTTTTCCAATTCACTTTATCGCGCCGTAAAAAGAAAGTGAGGACTGCGGGGTGAATCATTGCCGTGAAATCCTCGGTAGTAGTGACACAAACGCGGCTATCCTCTTCGGTATTCCTCTGCATCGACGGTAGTGTTTTGCCCCACTCGGCACAACAAAAACACTCCATTTCAGTAGCCATTGGTTGGCATTCTCTACACTTACACCACAAGTTTGTATGTGCTCTCCTGCGCTCATCTGGATCGCCTGGAGTAACGGGAACTTCCAGTCTTCTCTGATCTAAAGCCCGCAACTCCTCTTCAGTAAAGACTGGTTCAAAAAGATAGGGTCTGGGATTTTGGAAGTCCAAGTCATCATCTTCATCCGTAATGTAATCTTCCATCTCCAGCAACTCTTATAAGAGCAACTAAAAGCTAGCCAGTGCCACGCAGTAGAAGGAAGCTGTTGGCCTGGTCCAGGTAAGCGACGCAGTGTTGTGGGGGGAAGTGGGGGGTGGGGGTTTCCCAATGACGTTCCGTGGTGTGCGTCGGCTGTGTTTTTCCGCACCGAAAAATAGTTCTCAAAAGAAAATGATCAAGACAAGCCCTTTGCGTTGTGATTTGCACCGCCATTCACTAGAAGTAAATGTGCAATACACGGAAAGTAATTGGGGGGGGGAAATTGAGTACATTTATTCACTTTGGCCAAAATATTTCTGTGGGGTCATAGGAATGTAGTTATGCTGCGGAACCAACCTGCGGTCAGCTCTGATAAATTCAGACAATGGCTGGGTGGCCAGGAAAATGCTTTCACACACTTATTTAGGTCTCGGGACTCTGGGGAGACACTGAATTTGGCCTGGGGGTGGCGTATCCCTTTAAAGTGACATTGTGAATTATTTTAAAATTGTGTTTTACCCCAACCCAACCTAACCAGGAAGCTTTAGTTGCATAAACTTAAGCAAACCTTAACCACAAAGGTACCTCATGAGGAAAAGCTCATGTGGGTATTTTGGAATGCACAAACAAACTCTCTCTCAGCCATTCCCCTGTGGTATCACTTGTAAAATGAACCACCTGTCTCTCTTTGCATTAGAGGATAAATCTATTCCCTGTGGACACAAGAAAGACACATAGTTGTCACAAGGGTGTTTTCTCATGCCAGCCAAATGTTTGACCTTTCTCCTCACCAGATTAACAGACTCTGAGCAGGAGATAAAGACAGCGAGTGGAAAGAGAAAGCGACAACGAGATGAAGACAGAAGCAGAGAGTGTGGAAGACAGGCAATGGCAGTATAGGAGAGTAAAATGGAGAGGAGGGGAGAGTGAAATGAGAGCAGTTATTTGAAGTTTCTTTGGCTGTCCTTTATGACTTGGCAACCATTGAGTCGGTATCACTCTCTTGCCAACGTGAACCAACATGTGCCAGTGCATGCCAACTTGAGCCAATGCCTGCTGCCCTGGCCAGTCTTTAAAAAACTAAAAAGTAGGCCTGGGTTTTGACACTTTGATGTTCAAGGGGGGGTTTAGGTTGCTCAGAAATACGATCTGACTTGGTAGAGATATGGAGGAAAGGACTACATCAGAGGAGAAATGAGGCCAGAGGAGGATATATGAAAGCCAGGCAACCTGTGTGTCAGAGTGTGACAATACTCACACCGCCGCATGTGGCAAAGGGCAATTTATATAATGTGTTTATTGTATTATTTCAGTTCATTATTTGTGTTTATTATTTATAATTCCACGAAATATGTATTGTTACCTGACGCCTCCATATTTAACATGTGTATATATGTTTGAGACTAATCTATGTACCCTTATTACCACTTCTGTGTGTCTTCCACTTTATTGCTCCCCATTTGCTAATGTATCTTATGTCACTTGCGATTTCCCGGCCTCCACATTGTAACAAGTTTACTTTTCAGTTAAGTCCTTACTTACAATGCAAGATCTTGGTAAAAAATGAATGCAGCACTGGATGGAAATAAATCTTGTGAGATTGCAGAAGCTTATCAAAACAATGCCACAGCTCATAATTAAAGCTAAAGGCGGTCCAACGAAATATTAGAGTGTGTGACCTTTTTTTTGGTGGCAACTTTTTTTTTGGCCAGGCAGTGTATATAGGTATGGTATTTCCCTTTCTCAGCAGCAGGGAAAAAAGAGCGCTCTCACACAGCATGTGAGTAATTTAGGGGCTTCTGGGATTTGTAGTCGGGAGAGAGATGGTATACACCACAGAGGTCAAAGCAGGAAGTGGAGACAATCATGATTAGAGAGTAAAACAAATGGATTCTGGACAAAAAGTGGTGGTAAAACTGGCCTCTACTCTACCTCTGATAAAACAAGAATGGTAAAGGTAAAAACATGTTTTTTCATGATGAATCTCTTCTTTCACTCGAGCTATTCAGTGTTTTCAGAGGCATAGTAAAAAATATTCTGTGCATCATGAACGACGACTCAAAATGCCGAAAAATACTGGCACAAGGCACTTTCGTTTATAAAAAAGGGCTGGCACTCAATGAGTTAACATTCATGGACAAAAAACTGTGAAAGGGTTAAAAATACAACACACAAAAAAACAGAAAACCACACCCTAAAGCATTCCCTGCTTTAGGGGCTATTTGACTCTGAAGGGGACCATAATTTCTTAAATGAACATTATGCTGTATTAAAGACTGGAAACTAGTGATTGATACCATAAACTGATGTTCACTGAAGGGAATAAATCAACTGAGAAATAGTGTAATTTTCTCATAGATTCTATACAACCAGGAGTTGCCCCCTGCTGGCTATGAGAAAGAATGCATGTTTAAGAGAGCGCAGCATTGGCTTCATGTTTCAGACACAGATTTTGCCCACAGCAAGGGTATATAGGGTGGGTATTTACTGATAATGGGTGAATCCAGAAGTATTCCAAAGACAAGGATTGGTTTCCATTCCAGTTTGTCGAAGCCATGTGTAGTCTGAAGTTGGCAATGAGCCCAATGACTTAAAAAAAATCCACTGAAATGTTCTTTTATTTAACCAAACTTAAACTGAAACTGGTTTAAATTGGTTTGCTTCATATTCCGTCTCTCTCGCTGGCACACACATGCAGGATTCTGTACTGAAATGAATAAAAAACTGAGAAAACTGAAAATTTCCTGTTGAGTAACACCTTTTCATTGTGTTTCTGTTCTGTATTAAGATAGAAAGACGTGCTGGACAAAAACGTACAAACGTGCATATCTGTCTTCTTGGCTCCATCTGACTATCACTCAATACAATGAGTAGTGTTGTAGTGTGTACTAGTGTTGACACTGTCTTAAGTCACGCATCCATCTCGTCAGATTGACTGCGACAGTTGTTTTTGACGTAAATCTTAAGGCTGATGTAAAGGTCCAGAGGCAAAACTGGAACCTCCAAGCTTTAACAAAAAGTTACTGATTGATAAAAGATGATGTATGCAGACAACACGGTCACTCTATCTAGAGGCACACAGGTGAGGATGTTGCTTAACAATAGTGACACATCGATCTGAGCTTCACAGGTGGGGGTTACCTACCTTCTACGGTATGGATTATCAGCACTCAAGTGGAACATACACACTCATGCGTAGATCTGCCCTTTTATACAGAGCACTGACACTTGACCTAAAGGGGGAGAGTATGTGAATTGTAGCTTAACTTCCACACAACACACAATACCTGACAAATACACATGCACATAGGCACATGCATTACACTCAGTACACACACTGACCTGATATGTAAGAAACACTGAGCATGGTGGCTGCAATGCTGAACAACTTCCATATGACAGTGACACTGAGAATGTCTGCTGATTCTTAAAATACTGGTGCATTTTGGGAGGTGGGACCCAGGTGGAAACAATCTGGGTGAGGCCACACAATCACAGAACACCAGAATACACCAGAGCAGGAACTCAGTAGATCTGAAAAGAGTTAATCGCGATAATCTAGCTGAACCTTCTTATTATTGAGGGTCGACGGGCGGCTGGACTCAGTCCCAGCTGTCATTGGGTGAGAGAGGCTGGCTACACACCCAGTGTTGGGCAGTAACGCCGTTGATAGTAACGCTGATACTTTTGACAGTAACTAATACTCTAACGCATTACATTTAAAGTAAATAAACACAATTACCGTTTCAATATGGTGCATTTGTCCGTTACTTGGTAAATGATTTCCTGATTGATGAATTCAGATTGCTTTTGTTTATGCTTGCAGTAGGGACAGGGGACATGTCCTCTTCAGATTCGTAGAGACACCATAGACTGTATAGAGACACTGATCCGTCCCTCCACTTTCCCAGCATAAGGCAACAAACATTGCCAGTCAAACGGAGCATTAATATCACTGCAGCAGCACTGCTAGCCCCGCGTTTGAGTGATCCAACTCACGGTGCATTCACTTATACAAGAACGTCGGAATTTCAAATGTCAAGTCAAAATTTAAGTAAGAACCCCCCCGTGAAGTCGGATCTCCAACTCAGAAAGTTGGATTAATCAACCTGAACATAGAATTCAGTAGAAAACAGTAGCTCCATGTTTTGTTGTACGTCTGTAAGGCTGGAAGAGCTGGGAGAACTGAACTTTAAGGTTACGTTGATCTAAGTTCTAAGTTCTGACTTCCAGTGAACACACCATAAGGCAAACTCAGTCACATGTTACTTTTTGATAGTAATCAACAAAGAAACTGAGTTACTTTTTGAATGAAGTAACTGTAACTAGTTACCATTTTTCAGTAACTAGCACAACAATGTACACACCTGAACAGGTCTCCAGTTAGTCACATTGATGACACAAAGAGACAGAGACATTTACACTCACAGTCTTAAATTAATCCAACCAGCATGTCTTTCAAATTGGACTGATAGTAGCATATTCATTGATGCCTTTTGGTTGGAAATGTCCACATTAAACATTGAACAAAGCTTTGAGAGAGTAGAATTTAAGACCTCATTAATGCAACATAACAGCTTGTGTGCTAATACATGAATTCTTATGTAGAAGCTTTTGTGTTCAGCTACTTGTGTGCACAGAAATCTGTATGCTTGTGTGTGTGCGTGCATTTCTCAGCATGCGCAGGTGTCAGCGCTCTGTCTCGCTGCCTGTTAGTTAGATTGATAGTCGAATTAATCTGCAGCTCCGTACAGGTATAAACACGCTGCCTGCTGGCCAAGATACATCCCCCTCTATTAATGCCATAATTCAACGCACCCTCCAGCAGCCTGCCCTGATCATAGGAGGGTAATTGTGTGGAGGGGTGTGCGTGATTTATTGACAGGGAGGATATGGTGGATTACAAGTTGATTTGGAGATTAATTTATGGCTCGTTTTGTATTTTATGTAATTGGAATTTGTTTTCTTTGGAGAACTTGAGCACAAACACACACACACACACACACACACACACACAATGCACGAACATGAAATATTAGCAGTTAGCCAAAGTGCAGAGTGCCTGGAGTTTGTACTGTTTGTACTGCTTGAGGACACTTTGGACGCCGTTGTGGACACAGTAGCAGATGTACAGCAATCCCATCAAATTATGATCAGAGTGCAATGATGAAAAAAATCATTATAGCCTCAATACATGATGTCTGTGTGCCAGCATGATAGCCTCAAACGCTACTTTGAACTCCAACAGGAACTTCATAGATGAAGACTCAGAGAATAGAGGGAAAACTAATCCAATTAGTGGAATGTCAGAATTTGAGAATTTGTTGAATACTTTTGAAGCTGGAAATTGTGGTTTGCACTTGACAAGATGCATGCAATTTCAAATGTTTTTATTTGTTTTATTATCATTTAGTAATTGCACTGAGGTATGCATTTTCTCACACCTGGAATCTGTTCAGCATGGTAGCACATTCCTTATTCGTGTTAATAGATAGGGATTCATAATCTCTCTCTCTCACACACACACACACACACTCACACACAGCAGTGAGATGCCATGTTTTATTCATAGCTGTCTTCAAATGCAAACACAGACAACCCAACTCGACCCTTTCTTAGCCATGTTCCAAAATAACACCCAGCAGACCTCACACATACACAAACTGTGTGTGTGTGTGTGTGTGCCAGACTTGAGCTTAAACTTAAAACTCGCTGATCACAAAAGGGTCATGAATGTTAGCCACTTGCATTAGACACAGAATGGCATCCACAAATCTTCCTTCCACCTTTTGAATCTCCTTTTTCACCCCATTCATCTCCCTGAGGACAGGACACAGCTTTACTGGACACATTTGCCTGGCATTGGATTGTCACATCAGACCAGATTTATTTTACAAGGCATGTTTGTTACCTACTGTAAGTCGTGCACAGATCGGCAGAGGCCACATATTTAGAAAACCACGGTGTGCAGTAATAATGAGCAAATGTTGTGTGGCCTGATGTGTACTGCCAACACTTTTTATTATTATTTATTTTATTTAACACTTTTTCATTTACTGTGCAGTATATAAATTAAGTTAAAGCTGTAGTCTGTAATCCTGTTCAGAAACACTTTTTGTTCTGCCGGGTGAAATGATCCCTCTATCCTGAGAGCAGTCAATACATTATGTGTTCATTCAAAAGGAATGAAAAGAATCTGTGGCAGCTGCAGGACTGTCAAAACTCTGACCAGTCAACTGCGACTCGGTCCAAATGGAAAGAACCAATCAGAAGCTGTCTTGCTAGCTCTCTAACATCACCGACCATGGCTTTAAAGGACAAGTTTTAGGAAATATGCATGATTGCTTTGTTAACAGATAAGAAAATCCACTCCCGTAAATGAAAGATTAAGCTACAAATTAATCTGTTTTGTTTAAAGATAAATAAATATATACCCTCCGAAAAATACAACATGTCATTTTAACAAATTTATGAGTGCAATACTGCACAGTTCAATTCATACTAAAATCCACCACTGTGGTTTTCAGTACAACGTCTTAGAGCTATCAGGGCTCTCAGCATTGCAAGAAGCCCCTTTGTTTGCTAAAAAAAAACACTTAATACTTCTGCAAGCAAGGTGGCATGTAATGCCTTTTTTTGTATCGAAGTAATAATCCTATTATCACAACTTATCTCTCAGTTACACATGAAGACTTTATTTCCTGCTGTTAGATGCAAGCCAGGGTACAGGATAGTGTTGTTGAAAACAGATTAGACTGCCAATAACGTGGACTTTGCATCCCATAAATGAACCCGATAAAGGCAGCGCTGTTAGTGCTGCTTTGTTGGCCTGCGAGTGTGCACGTCTCATGAGAATGAAATAGCCTGAGGCTGTGAAATGCAAACATCTCTAATAAGATCAAGATGAACCATAAATACCATCCCTGCACCATCTAATCTGCAGCGCTATATTAACTCTGTTATTCAGCATTTCAAGATCTTGAAGGCATTTTTCTGTCTGCTTGTTAAAATCCTGTGCTTTAATGTACTTCTCCTTTGTCTTTTCATATATTCACATTAGCAGCTGTCTTAAGGGCTGAGATGACCCATTAAATGGGGAATCATAATTGTAAGATGGCCAACTCGTGATCTCGTGATCTGGTGAACACAGTAGAGGTTAAACCAAACTTTCTACTTGTGATTTCAATAATATATTAATAATTACATTTATTGCCCACCCACACATCTTCTAATAGTTATCCATCAAAAGGAGAAGAAAAAAACTTTCCATGGTCAGTGCTTACCCTTAACTATTAGAGGTCAATGCCTACACTTAACTATTTAGGGTCAATGCCTAACCTTAAACCTTAGAAATCAGGGGTATAACTGGCTGTTTTTGACTCCTTTTTGATTTTCTTTATATTTCACCTTAAATATTGTTTAATTTGCCCTGATTGAAATAATGATTATTTGTAATTTTAACCCACTGTATTGACACATTGGACCTAAAACTAGTGGTGGACACTTGTGATATTTTTTGACTCTTCCAGATGACGCTCTTGGTTTGAAGATTAAAGGCATATTCTGGTATTTTACACTTTAAGGTTCTAGGTTGATTAGGATACAAAAGAGTGGTTGACACAGAAATTTTGAAGATTGGTCCTGTCTCGGGTATTTGGCTTATTTAGAAATTGGCTAGCTATGGGCCAATGCAAACCTGTCTAAAACAACCCCAAAATGTTTGTTTTAGTGGAGTGGTTACTGGTGTTCACTGATGTTACATATTAAATATTGAAGCGAAATACAGCTTCTGTCGTGTTTTATTAGGCATTTTCTAAATCCTCAAACAATTTTTTCAGATACCTCACAACCGTGTGTAAACTTCCGCTCTGTAGCTCGTAGTTCGTAGCTCCTCTTCTGTGTATTCCGGTTCAAAACGGTATCCTTGACCATCAAACTCAAAATTGAGGATGTCTTCCTCAAGAATCCACCTTTCATATTCCATTTTCAGTCTCTGAAATATTTTTTTCCAGTATAATCGCAAATCGGAAGGGAGAAAGCATATTAGCACAGTGTCTCCACTAGAACTGAGTGGTACTACTTCTTCTTCTTCTTCTTCTTTGGGGTTTAATGTCAGTTGTCAAACCTACTAAGAGGTGCATTACCACCACCACTGAGCGGTACTGTGGTGAACGAAAGAATTACAATAACGTAAGCAGCCCCCCTTTCCGTTTCCGGTGACAAAGTAATATCAACGTGCACTGATACAGAAATCAATGGGATTTACAAAATGCCAAATAAAACATGACAGAAGCTGTATTTCGCTTCAATATTTAATGTGGAATAATAACTCAGGGAGTCGCACATTTTTTTTTTAAAATGAACGTTTACTGGTTGTTTCAGACAGGTTCGCACTGGCCCATAGCAGCCCATAGCTAGCTGGCACAGCCGATTTCTAAACAAGCCAAATACCTGAGACAGGATCAATCTTCAAAATTTCAGTGTCAACCACTCTTTAGCATCCTAGGCAACCTAGAAAGAGGGCTAAAAGTGTAAAATACCAAAATATTATGGTAAAAATTATTTACCATAACTCTGGATTTATTTGGCCGAGGAACACAATTTAAAAACTGGTCATAGTATGGTTTGTAGTGCACACTTAACACACGTTACCTATTAATGGTCAATGCCTAAACCTAACTATTAGGGGCCCAATGCCTTAACTTGACCTCTCGTAAGACTAAAACCCTTCGAATCGAGCTAAGCTCACTGTTAAACTTTTGGTCAGCTCATTCTAGCCAGGTGGTTTCAGCCACTGCTTCATTGCCTTATAGTTTGTAATATTTTCATGAAAGTGGTAATGATCCTCTCATCTAACTCTTGGCAAGAAAACAAAACATGAAATGCTTCCTTCAAATATATTGGACACAGTGCTTTGAGTGCTATGTTTACATTATCTGATCTGCTGGTGAATCACACAGGAAGGTAAAATCTAAATATATCTGTTGGCAAAAAATTGATGAACTGACTTTGTCTTTGATTTCTAAATTTGGATAAAGTTCTTCCTGGAAGAAGCTAATTAAAGGAAAGTTCCAACCTCACATACTCCTGTGAAGATACAGTGGAACTGAGGATTGTTGAAGGTGGGGTTGCTGAAAGCAGCTCACGGGTAAGAACCCAAATGCAAGGAGCAGCAGACCAAGTTTCAAAGACGTCTTGTCATAGACACTAGGTGTGCAATAACAATGGCAATGGGTCATAGGGATTTAAGGGAAAAAGGGTTAAATAAAAATGCACTCACAAGGGGGCTCAAAAAACACTGTCACAAAGTCAATCATAATTACAACAGGAAGCACACACCAAAAGGTAAGAAAAGATTAACCAACTATAATATAAACTATACGCATTGCAAGGAGGTAAATGACAAGACACAACAAAGATGCTTGGGTCATTTTACTTTTTTGATATCCCATTCTCATTTTGCTCCATTTGTTTCTGCTTTAATTAGTGGTTTTATTAATTCCCCCAAATCTCACAAACAAATGCAATGAATTTATTGCAGCTACACATGGGAGGAATATACTGTTATAAGGCTGAGGTCTGTTAGATATTCAATTTTAGCGACTGTGTTCTTCTTTCTTCCGGTAATCCCAAATATATTCAGAGTTGGATATTACTGTGTCCGTTAAAGGTTACTAACAATGGCAAATAGTCTCTCAACTGGACTTCATTATTTTAGGTACAAAGACATTCTCTTATTCACCAGAAACAAAGTGTGCAACTCTTGCATTAAATACTTGTGTCTTTAGCCCCTTTCACAGTGCATGAAAAACCCAGGTTGATGCAGGATTTTCGTGCAGTGTGAAAGGGTTGACGTGGCATTTTGACGAAGTCGAGTCGAATGACCCTCCAATTGACCTGGAAGTTTATCGGCTCGGATCGGCTCGGATGCAGTGTGAAAGGCGACCCGTGTCGACCCACTAATTTACCCAATAACAATGACTCATAAGATCTGTTGATCTCCCAGAGACTGATCTCTGAAGGACAGAGATTTTATTTAATCAAACAAATAAAATGTGTAGCGACATCATCTTTAATAGGAGCGCATATGTGATTTAGTCTTACATCATTCTGGGGAAATCCCACTGATCAGGGAATCCCGGTGTGAACTACGCGACCGTGTTTATATACAGCTTGTACAGCGATCTGACACACCTTTTTCATTGATCATGGCAGTATGTATTATTACTAGTATTAGTTTGAGCACTGCACTGGAGACAAATTGTAACGCACTGAACAACATTAACATGTGACTCGCTCGTGTCCGTGCTATCCATTGTTTACCTCACAGTGTTCCGGTGCACTTCAATCTGTAATGATGACGTTGTCAACACAATGACATATGGGAGGGAGGAAAAAACAGGTTCGCAGCTCTCACAGCTGGAGGTCAGAGCCGTGTCAGCTGGCACTGTGAAAGCGTCGTAATGCCGATTCGAGGCAGGTCGACCTGGGTTAGACAACCCTGCATCGACACGCTAATTTCATTGTGAAAGGGGTATTTTTCTTCAGGGCCCTTTTACCAACTGAAGCATTTAAATGTATTCCACATATGAATACACACCCACACACAATATGCATTGGCAAGAGGTAAATGCTTCTGACACAGCGTTTGCATTGCAGTCTAATAGCAATAATATGCATAACACATTTGTCTTTACATAGATGCTGCTTTTGGTGTTTAGTGTCGGGCTTGTGGTTTTTGGATTGGACAGGCAAAAGGGTGAGAGACAAAGGCTGACACAACAGTGAAAAAGAGATGGGTTACAGTGGATGCTGTTTTAGTTCATCTGAGATCAATGCGCGGCACTGGCATGAATGTATGGAACAATGTCATCAAAGCAACAAGATGAAAGAACATTTTAACATAAAATTCTTTTCAGCTCTTAGAGTGAGGGTGTTTGTGTTGGTGCCTGTGCGAGGGAGGATGTGAATTGCTTTGAATTAAGAAATTTCATCACATATCAGTATTTATAGTGCATGTGTAGGTTTACCACACGATTCCTGATCCACATGTATAATTTACATTCATATTTCAATACACAGAATAAATTGCATGACTTACAAGTAGAGGTGGGACAAAGTCATTGTTTTGCATATCGCAAAGTCTCAAGTTGTGGAAGTCATGTGACTTTTTAACTAAAGTGTTATTCACTGTGTGAGTGTAGCTTGAGCAGCCATAACTTTAGATAACATGAAGCCTATAATAATTGATTCTTTAGTCCCCCGGGGGTCCCCTGCAAAACAGTATTAACATATCTTCACCTTTTTAAATTATCATGGAAAGTGCGTAAGCAAACCCTTTCCTATCTCCATATCCAGCAGATACATTATAGAAAGCCTTGAAGGCGACATGAATAATATGTGAAAGACCAGAGAAGAAGATTCTGAGCATGCCCAGTGAACTAATTTTTCTTTGGCAGAATTAACAAAACATTCAGCAGTAAAAAACAGTAACTAATAATTTATTTAATATTTATACCAATTTATACACCAACTCTCTGATACATGTCCAAGTTTGGTGACATTATTACCAGTATTGGGAGCATTACAATGTCCCATGTTACTGTAATCTGATTACATTTGTTTAAAAAAAAAAGTAACGAGCAAACGAAATCTGCTTTTTTTAATAACTACCCAAAACTGGTCATTACACAACACAGTTAATTGATAATTGATTTTTTCAGAAAAAAAGTAAAAGTTCTCTGATTCCAGCTTCCTTACTGCTTTCTTTACTTTTCTATGAATGTATAGTGAATATCTCTGTGACAAAACAAGACATTTTAGGACATTGTCTTTGACTTTGAAAAGCACTGAATCACATTTTTGACCATTTTCTGACAAATATCAAATTAATGGAAGTAAGAGTGGATAGATTGAAGGATAGACATATGGGAAGATGGATGAATGGATACTTAATTAATTTGAGGGAAATTCAAGTAACCAGCAGCATTTGTTAAACACAGAAAAGAGTGTAAAACAGTGCAAATAGTGTACAAGCATGCAGAAAACAAAACAGTGTAAAAGGATGGAAATAGTAGGCAGTAATGCCCATTTATGTATGTATCAGGAGTTGGGACTACAGTAACTGTTAATCAACATCAGGCTAAGATTATGAGATGAAATGCAGGGAAAAAAGTGAATGTCTATTGCTGTGAGGAGGAGTCTAAGAGTTGTATGCCCTGTGGGACAAAGGACTTCCTCAGTCTGTCAGTGGAGCAGGATGGAGACAGCAGCCTGACACTGGACACACTCCTCTGTCTGGTCATGGTGCTGTGCAGAGGGTGGTGGGCATTGTCCATGATGGACAGCAGTTTGCTCAGAGTCCTTCTCTCTGCCACTGACGTGATGGATTCCAGGTCCACAGAGCCTGCTTTCCTCACCAGACAATCAAAAGCTGTTTGCGTGTGGATGAGTAGCAAAGTGAAGTGGAAAGCATCTTTTTTCAAAAATGTATCTGTATACACGTAGACTGGACTTGAGTCACTGGAGGAGAGAACAAGATGCTGCTAGATGGAGATGGATTGATGAGAAGGAGAGAAACTGAGAGATGGATAGATAAAAGGCTTACAAGGCCTCGAGTTCAATGCTTAGTGGTCTGGTTTAGGTCAATGACTCAAAAAATACACACACACACACACACACACACACACACTGCACTGATGGGATAAGTGGTTTAGATTCACTTAGATGACAGGTTATACTTAGGGGACAATGGGTGAGTCCTGTGTGCATGTGTGTGTGGGAGAGAGAAAAAGAGATCAATGAGGTCTTTTGTGTCTGGAGGTGAACTTGGCAGTATACACACAGTGAGGCCTACACACACATACACACACAATTACCAATCACCTTGAGCAGATTTCAGGACCTGAAATTCGAAACGGTGTTGAAAACACATTGCGTCACGCACATCATAACAAACATCAAAGTTCAATCTTTTTTTTTATTTCATTAGATGATTAGGCTCAAGGCTCACAGTGTCACATGTAACATCACAACACCAGGATGAAGTGTGGTATCTCTATCCTCCAACACTGCACCATTAACAATAAACAGCTGACATTTTCTCAACACAGTCCATAGATCCTACCTGTCTTATAATAATGCCATAGTTATTGCTCTGTTTCTGCACACCTGATTCAGTTGAGAGCTGCACTGTAATTGTTTGCAGGAATAAATCTTGCAGAACAAGTTTAGGACTGGGTTGAATATTGTTTTATCATATAACTATTATTAATTGAAATAACTTTAAACTAAGCATTAATAGGCTGTCACTTCATAATGTTATTATTATATTAACACATTTGCAAACAGCTCATTTAGACATTCAGCAGACTTATTAGCAACATTAGCATTTATTTGGGGTTGTGTCTCTGGGTGCTTTAGGAATGGACAGTATGACAATTATTCACTCTTCTGTTGGTCTCCACTAATTCCTGACGGAAATATCTGTCTCTTTAGCTGCTAAATACTGTCCGCTATGTTCACCTGCTAGTTGTTAACTTATCAGTTCATGTCCACAAAAAAAGCTACTTGTTCACGCTGGAAAAGGGTTTGATGAAGATGGTAAGAGTGAACCCAAAATTGTGCTCTGCAAACTCAAAACGTTCTAAATGCTAAACATCTGTAGAGGTGACAGGAACTGCAGTTAGCTGAGTTAGCTGATAATTGGTAAGGTGTGTTCATCCCTTTCACGCAACAAATAGCCTACTCAATCAATTCATTCAGAAGTACATGTCTCTTTGGAACCAAACTATCATCCATTCTCTGTTTTATCACAAATTTAGCTGCTAGCTACTCTGTTTTGTACCAAATGTAGATATTAGCCATTTAATATTATACAGCATTTCTAGCTTCTAGCCACTCTGTTTTTTTTGGGTGTTTTACCAAATTTAGCTACTGTACTGGCTACTGGCTTTGCTATGCTATTCTGAGTCAACAGGAGTGTGACAATATAATACGATACAGTAAATTTTGTTTAAACAATTTGCAGATGTTTTCAGCATTTGCTTGGTGTATAATTATAACTATCATATAGTAAATCATCAGGATTAGTAGTAAATGAATCATCATCATTCATTACGGTAGCTCGGTTAGATAGCTCGATCAAATGCTTTGACAGTATGTTGGAAGTGACAATTGACTGGCATAAACCAAGAGTTACAATTTAAAGGCTAACAGCAGCTATTTTACTTTTAATACTTCAGGATCTCTCACAACATGACAGTTTGCAACGTAGTCTCATGAAATATTCGTATGATATCATACGAAAAGTAAGGCACAAATTTTCGTGCATATCTTACGAATGACTGGCAACATGACCAATCAGCGCATGCACAAGCCCCAAAGAGAACCCGGAAGCGACAGCCTTAAAAATGCCGGACATTCCTTTCACTGTCAGCTGGAACCGTAACATTACAATACGCATTGAAATAAGCCCGACAACACTTCCAGTGATGGTTATGTTTAGGAATGGAATTACAGGGTTAGGCTTATGGAAATAAAATGCACATTTCCCGCTAGAAATGTGATCAAAACGCACCCGAACTCATAAACTACTCCACTGAAAACGTAATGAATGTCAGCTGAGAATGTAAGGAATGTTCGACATGTTTTCACAGACGAAACAGCCTGCATCGAACATCACATGATGTCCGAATTACGTGGGTTATGCACAAATTTTAGTGCAATATTTTTCGTACTGATTTGTACGAATATTTCATGAGACCAGGTTGCAGTTTTTTCCAAAAGCTTTTCCAATTTTGTTCCAATGTTTTCCAATGAGTTTGCTACCACAGCAGCTTAATAATGAATTGCATTTTTTAATCAAGAGCTCACCAACGATCCACGGAGCTTAATTTCTTGTGAATTTTGTATGAATTTCATCTGGTTGCCAATTACTCCAGTGTTGCCAAATACAATGAAATGGAGGAATTCAGACGGATGGAGGGATGACTCATGCCACTGTTTACACTTGCGTGAAATACAATTCTGTAAGTGCCATTAGAACATGATACAAATATTTTTCCGATATTGTGTTCTTTACAGGAACTCGACATACTGCATGAAAGTGTCCATGTCGATGACCGTGGAAGAGAAGGATGAGGGGAAATGCTTCAGCAGCAAAATCCGACACCTGGAGAAAGCTGAGATAACCCATAGCAAAATGATCACCTGTCCTGATATAGAAGACTATTTGGCTCCATACAAGCAACCACAGATGTCCTGGTATAAGGTACAACACACTCAAGACAGTTTAGAGCAACCATACAAACATATGTTATTTGTTTTGTTTTGTTTTTTTTATCTTTAATCAAACTGTGTCTCTTGTCAGGAGTGTGAGCGGGTTGAATGGAGAAGCTCCATCACTGTAAACACAACACACATCTGGATTCCTGAGGTGGAGGAGGGTGACGGGGGGAATTACACTTGTGAGTTACAGTATGGATCCAGACTGGTGCGGCGGACAACGCAACTCAAAGTCACAGGTAGGACATGATGCATGGTTCGATGGCTGGCTGGCTGGATGTACACAAGTACCTAAGTATTATGAAGAAAACAAGACATACATTCTATTTTACGAAACGTTTCAGAAACCAAAAGGAGCAAAAAAGAGTCAGCTGGACTTGCTTGAGGTTGGTTGAAGATGTTTCATCTCTCTTTCAAGAGGCTTCTTTGGTTCTGACTCACTGGTAGAGAGTCCAGATACTTATGTTGCTGTAAGAGCAGAAAAACAAACGACAGAAACCACTAAAACAATAGGTCTGGGTAGTAAGCCGTTACCATTCATGAGGGAATCGTTATCTCGCCTTCTATGTCAGCCATCAAGGTGTGAGTGGTTTCTGATGTCGGTACTGAGTTGTAAGTAACTCATGGATTGTGTCATAGTCCTCCCCCTTTGTTCAAAAATGGTTTCTCCAGTTTGACAAAAATGGCTTCTTTAACTCCTCTCTCAAACCATCTGTCTTCCCTGGCTAAAACCTGGATATTACTGTTCTCAAAGGAGTGGCCTGTGTCTTTCAGGTGCAGGTGAACTGCTGAGTCTTGAGGAGTTGGCTCTCCTGTGTTGAGCCATACGCTTGTGGTGTGGTTGTTTGGTATCGTACAAGTCACTACATTCTTCACTGCACTGAACAGCATACACTACACTTTACACACTACATTTTGTAAATGTGTTTTGCATACACTGATCACTCATACCATTATAACCACCTGCCTATTGTGATGGCCCTGCTTTTCTTGCCAAAACAAAGACAAATGTTTTGTTGCTCTCTCACTTAAAGTTATTTAGCTGCAGGACACTGTTGGATGTCCATCAATAACAATCACTGATTTTTGGTTAGTGGCAGCAAGCAGAAAACAGAAATGTACCTTAAATTGAGCCCTGTGGCACATAAGTGAGATAAGCAGGACAAGAGGCATTATCAATAGCAGGGTTCAACCGAGAGTTTTTACTTGCCTCCTTACAAATTTTACTTTGTTAGTAGTTATCAAATAACAAAAACTTGTTTTATTTGCCTTGTTGTCAAAACTGTGCAAAACATTTTGGGGTTTGCGCCAACCTTGGTGACTCCATCCAGCTTAACTCTTTTCTCCAGGATGTTTGAAATGAACACATGTACTTCGATCTTTAACTGCCTCAATTTTCAACAGATACTCTGCATGTGCAACTTTCAGTAGAGATGAAGCAAGATAACTAAGGTTTCAGGTTTAGTTTATTCTTAAAGTTTAAAATCTACAAGAGTCGACTCAAAGTGAAGACGACCCGCTTCTTAGATACATCAATGTTGAGGTCTGGACAAGAATGATGTATTTAATTCCTATTTTACCACTTGCTTAGTCTGGCATAGTTGCTAAGTTTACTTGCTCCCCAGGTAATCAGGCAAATCTTATTGTTGAGCATGGAATAGTAATAAAATGTCTTTATTTTTTCCGTTTTCTATGACAGGATATGATGGGTTGGGATGGAATAGGTACAAACAACACAGATAAGAGTGGGTCTGTCAAATACTGTTTGACAGTATATGTAAACTGAAAGGGTTGTCTATCTAGTGAGGCAGACACCGTATGCCGACAGTGCATGGGTAACACTTGGATCATTCATATTTTACAGATTTGATTAATTTTATGTGCATTGCTCCATTCTACTTGAGTGTTATCAAAAAAAGGGAGTGGACCTAAACAATGACAGGAATATGTATTCCCCCTGCTTTTAATATACAATGGCTCTATCAGCGACTCCAGAGCATCCATTATTTTGACAGATGCCTAGACTCAGCAATACATCATTCATCATTACTACAGCACTTTTAAAGTTTCATTTTTGTTCAATACAACTCTACCCTAAAACAACATGCATTTGCATTCGTGGCACCATTTTGTGTATTTGTTTTATTCCCAGATTAAATTTACATTCAACAGTACCAGCTTCACTTTGCTGTTAGGAGTTTAAGCTGACTTTCATCAAACCAGCTGATCTACCTGCACTGAGATTGCATGTCTGTTAGCAATGACAACATGATGACACCTCACATTAACACAGTCAGAATAATTTCGTCCTCTGATGAAATGATGTGCTGTGATGAGTTGCACAGACAAAAAGTGGATACATCTTGAACGGTATCCTTTGAGTAGGCTATATTGCATTTAGTGCTCCATATCTCTTACATTTTGAGTCCCAGATCCAACGTCTGGATCTTTTTTATCTTGTAGTTGGTGGTGGTTCAGAAGTACAGCAACCTTTTGTTGAATAGAGTCGATATGAACAAGCGTGGCTTCATTTGTCATGGAACTAATCATAGCCACTTTTCCCCAGATCCCTTCATCTGTGGAGGAAGATAACATGGGAAATCACATTTTAGCAACAGTTATTGATACCATTTTTATGTAGATGAATAATTCCGATTGTGAAAAGGAATAAAACATCCATAAAGATTTGAGGAAAGACAGGGTCGAAAATGAATGTTCATTTCTTAATCTGATGTTTAGTTCCCACTTCTGATAAGGTGTGACACCTAGTGGCGAATGTTATCATTATTGATAGCACCTTTGATAATAACAGTCAATAATAAATAGTATCTGTTGGCTCCCATCTCTTTGATTATACTTGATGCAGCTCTTAACACTGAGATCATTTTTCATTTGTTTCCCACTGCATGCAGAGCTTGACAGTCTTTGCCAAAGGCACTGAGTGAAATGAAATCCTGAAAGATTTTTTACTTTTTAGAGAATGTATCATTCTGTTGCTAGTTTGAAGATTTAAATTTTATCATTAGGAACAGAATCATTTATGATGAGATTTATTTTGATGTTGCAATACACATCAAATAGCACAGATGCCAATGTGACAAGGGGAACTGAATTTTAAAGACAGTATGTGGGTATGTTGCATGAGCCAAAGGAAAAAAAAACTATGCATGTCATTAGTCTAAATTTACATAGCACAGTAAATTGTCAGAATGTCACAAGGCACACAATGATCAATAAAATGGCACCATATTTTGTTCTCACTGCTGGTAAGTTTTCTGTCTGCCTTCCATCATGTCCTAGCCTGGTCTTGCCAGACCCTCATACAGAGAGTTTGGCATTCCTCCATTGTGAACCAATTTCAGACGGGAGGCGTGAACTCTGTTTAAGTTTGAGGCGATTGGATCTGATTTTACCCAATTGCTAACGTTTGGTATTGAGGTATGCAATGCATTGCTAGCATTCAGGCTAGCTAACTCCTTCACCACTAATGGAGCTAACTGGAAAATAAGACTTTTCCCGAACACCTTGGGGAGTAAAGCCATGACATCTTTGCCAGCAATAAAACTGGTTAAATGTTCCTCTTGCTCCGACTTCAATTGCTGAATATTTGGGAGCCTAGCCAGAATGGATTGAATGGCTTCCTTCACTTCAGTCTCCGCTGCCATTACCAAACTACAACCAGCTAGACTACAAAGCAAATGCTGCGCATTCGATGTCATCGTTAACACCCGCCTCCCCCCATCCCCCACAATTCACTGATTGGCCAGGATGGAAATCATCCCGAGAAATCGAGTCCAAGGGGATCAAACCCAGACGTAATCTGCAGGGGAATGATAATTCAGTGGAAGATTACGGAGGGCTACGGTCAGGCTAATTATGTCCCTGTGTTACTTTTGGGGTCATTATCAGATAACTTATAGAAATTAGAAGGGAAGCTTATTAACATATAGGGACAGACCAAGTCAGTGACACAATACAAGCACGAATGATGTATGTATGTGTCAGCCTGATGCTATACATGGTAACTGCTGTGAGGCCAATTTATCTTGTCCTTTTTAGGAAGCAAGAATATTACTGTGACTCTTATTACATTCCTTCCCCATTCAGACTCTCTCTCTACATTCCTCTATATCTGTCCATATTTAGATCTTTGACTCTCCGTCTGCCTCTTTCTTCTCCATTTCTACCAACATACACACAGAGCTCAGGGCAATTTCTCTGGCCATTCCAGGCCAATACCCATGACCCACGGGAAGATTCTGTGTGCATACATGAATACAAAAATGTGTGTATGTGCGTCATTGTGTAATTTCTACTATGTCACAGTACATTTCAGCTGCAACATTTGCTATAGTGCAGGATCCAGCCATCTCACATAGGGGATTTCATCAACCTCAGCTCAGTATTTCTGACAGCACGCTAACACTCTAAATGATTTTCAGTGAAACCAGCCCTTAAGACATCTGTCAGTGTGCGCCAGGCATTGGCTAAACATCTCTGTCCTTGATCCCGTGGTTAGGTCTGTCTCTCTTGGCAGCAGGTTTTATCGCGGTGCTTTCAACATTAAATGGAGATTAAAGTAAAGACACAGGCAGAGCCTGAAGATCAGCTGCTGGCTATGATGTTGATACCAGCAAAAATACACTTAACTGAAAAGAAGTGCTGAGAATAAAGCCAAAGTTGGCTGTGGGACTAAGGGAAAAAGGGAGGGAGGGGGGTGTTCGAAATGTCACACTCTCAATATGCTTCATTCAAAGCTTCTTACTGTTAGTTTTTTAAAAACATTTGCAGCTTTTAATTAACCACTGCACCCAAGGGAAGTGTACACTTTGTAAAGCTGCAGTAATCACTTGTGTTTACAATGCTGTTCATGCTGTCAATGCTTAGCCCTGGGATGTTCTTGGGTCTAGACTAACTGTTTAATATCAAGGCTCACTGTGCTTCATTGCTTATCCCTTCTACTGAAGGCTTAACACTTGCTTTAATTTGCCCATAATAAATAAGAATTGCAAATATCAGAAAGGTGCTACTGTAAGGTGGGGGGGTTCAATTTGTGGTGGTTTAGAACACTGTTTCAGATGATGAAGAAGGATGGAGATGGATAATTAAATGTGCAGGACTCCCGTGTGACCAAACTAACCAATCAGAAGCTAAGATACCTTCAACTCAGATAAATGTACATAGAAACTAAAAGGGCAGATTCAGTACAGAGTTATTCTCTTAATGATGCTGACATGCTAAATATCAGCATAAATATGTCCATAGTTAATTAGAAATATATTCTTAACAAATTGTATAATTATTATTATAATGTATGAATTAACGATAAATCTTACACCAGAAATGCATTGCTCTTCAGAAGCATGACCAAATGACAAAGAAGCATGTCTATGAGGATTGTAAAATGTGCCGCAGCTGGACTGCAGTTTTGAAGCCTTGAGTTCAGCCAGACAAGAGGGTAGTGCTAAGTACAACTGCACGTACAATGACAACATTTTTAGTTATACAAAAATAGACAGAACAACCAGCCACCCCTGAAATCTGATTGGCCACCCCAGGTGCCACCCTGCATGATGGACTATCTCATCATCAGATGTGACACGGTTTGCAATACGATCTCCTACCTGAAGGGCAGTATTATGCCAGAACAGTTGTTCAGTTAGTCACATTTTAGGATAAGTCAACTTTTGAAGTTTTTTATTTATTTAGTTTCATTTGGTTGTCTCTTTGTATATGATTTATGATTTTTTTTCCATAAAAAATAAAAGCTTAATAAAAATAAAATGTATTACCCTTGTATTGTCCCATTTGGCTGTGTGGTGATTACAAGGTCTATTTAAATTTCAATTCATACCACATTTAAGATTGTGATTTTAGTAGTCAAATTAATAATAAAAGACAAAAAAATGATGCCATGTTTATGGAGGTGCATGCATATCACCTAATCCTGCTGGCCACCCCTACATGACTTGGTGCCCCACTTGGGCCACCCCTGCCTAAAAAGTCTGGACACACCACTGGGTAGCAACCTGTCAATCACAATGTAGCCACATCCTTAATCATCCCTTGCTTTATGGTCTATTTTAGCCTTTAGTCATTTTCCAAAAGGGTCTACACTCAGCCAGAGATTTTCACAGTGAGCGGTGTGCCTTCCCAGGGCAGCACCGAGGGAAAGATGTGAGGCAGGTGCATGCTGACATTCTGAAAACAACTGGAATTAAATTCTTCAACTTAGGTCCATTTATCAGTACATTCATCAGCGGCAGCAACTGTGGCTCATAGCTCATGGAAGACATTACAGTACTCTAAGTGTCAAATTAATGCAACTTATGATTCCAAAGCAGTGCAGCCTGAAACTACAGGCACTAAACTCCAACACTGGGAATATGACGAGCATTACCTTTAGTTTACAGGGACTGGCTCAAGTGACTGACCACACAAGGCACCAGTTTGTGCTTTGTGAAGCGCTAGCAAATGATGACATATAGGGTCTGAAATTAACCTTTTCCACAAGTATTCTCTTTAGTCTGAAACTGTGTGCGAAATTAAAGACATTTTAGATCACAAAATCCTTGTATGCAGTGTTGAAATTTCGCAATAGCTCCCAGAGCATCTCCATCTTTTGAGGGTCCAAGAGTTAGGAAATCAAACAGGTCATAATTTGATTTCAATTTAATTTCATTTTACATGGAACGTTTAACTGAATAACATATATCATAATGTAACTCAGCTGGAACCTCCATTAACAGATGTTATCTCCTTTATTTAGTCAAGCAGGACTGTGCTACCCGTCACTAGCTCTCCTCTTTTTTTGTTCACATTTAGCATTATCAGTTTTTTTTCTCTCCACCATGGCTGTGAGCACAAACAAACTGATACAGCACGCATATAGCGTTGCATTCTTGTGTGTGCGTAACTGTCGGAACGAATTATTTCGTTCTCAACAGGTATGAGTTCACTTTTCACACCCGTAGATGATTTTATGCACCACTGCCAACAACTTACCTGCATTTGGTGGCGGAGGTGGGTGCTAATTCCGGACCCAATGACATGTGACCTGCTCCACAGTGTCAGCATTTGAAAACCTCTTCTCTAGGCTAAGTGTGCAGATGTAAATTATTTTTTGGCAAAGTGAAACCTAAAATATTTCCATCATAGCAGAAAGTAAATCTGTCACATTGCTTGTCTTTCAGTCATTTATTCACACCATATCCTGTCAGGCTCTTGGAGGGATGCTGAATTAGTTTCAGTGGCGGTTATCATTTTTCTGACTGTCTCTTTGGGCCCTGCATCATGAATTTCTGTGACGCCAGTGCCACTTGGCCGCCTGACAGATGATTCAGTCTCTTCCTGCACTAAAGACGGTTGAGGATGCATTCGACACATTTTAAATAGTCAGGAATTAATTTCCTCTGTGGTGGCAAAACACATCACACAAGCTGCCAGAAACTCCTGTAGGTTACCAAGCTGATGAAACACTTTCAGGCTGACTAACGAAGCCCAAAAAACACACTTTAGACACACTTGAAGAAACTTTCTCGGCCATCAACATTAAGGCTAAAATAATGCAACACTGACTACACAGACAGTGGTTGTTTGTCTGTACTTTCCTGTACTTTTTATATTAGTAGTACTCATGTTCATAAAAGAATACAGTAATAACAATGCTTGTTATATTTATCTTTCTGGACCTTAGCTTTGCTTAGGTTTCCATGTTTTTTTCTCGTAAATGTGTGACTTTATAATGAGAATATCCTATTTGTTTCTCTTAAATTTGACTTTAATCTTTCTGAGTTTCTCGAAGTCTCGGTCTGATTCCCCTCAGTTTAAATAGTCACATATTAATTTCCTCTGTGGTGTGTAAACACATCACAAGCTTCCAGAAACTCCTGTTACCAAGCTGATGAAACACTTTTAGGGCTGACTCACTAAGTCTAAAAAACACACTTTAGGAAACTTGCTTGCCCATCAACATTAAAGCTACAACACCAACTACAAATATATAAGTTGTTTGTCTTTACTTTCCTGTACCTTCTATAAGCACTTCATAATTTGCACTGTTCAGATAAATATTTTAGGAATTGAGTATTTTAGTTTTAGTTTGGTTATTTTTGGAATAATTAGGTCTGTTTTTTTTTTTTTTTTAGACAACATTCTCTTCTGCTATCTCTGTTCTGTATTTTTAACATATCCTGTGAGTTACTGAATTTGCCTCTGAATTAATAAAATATCTGGCATACAGTATGTTTTATTTTTAAAATGTATGAAATGACCCTGGCAGAATTAGTTGAGTCTACTTGACACTTTCAGCCCACTCACTCAAATCTCTCCAGATAATGGTTGCCAGTGTGTGCTGTGGCCTTTTTCCTCTTTTTTTTGATGCTATTCCAAAAAGTAGTAGTCAGAAATGTAACTTGTATGTAATGTAATCTTCTGCGTAAAGGCTTTATAATATACAAATATGTGGCCTGAACAGGAAACTTAATTAGAACATCTACCACCATGCATTAAATAGTTAAATAAAATAATTACAGTGCAATGAAATATTTTTTTTATCCAAGTACTTCCACAGATTACTAGCAAAAATCTTCTGGGGGAGTAACTGCTGATGCGTCATTTATTAATCAGAATAATGCTACTCTATGCAAACTATGCCATGTCTATTAATTACAGAGGAATATCACACGGAGAAAGGCTTACATTTCCTTTTTTATGAACACAAACTCACACTACTCCAGTATGAAATTTCAACTATTATGATAATACATTGTTCGATGACACTGTGGTTCTATTTGATGCCTTTGAATGATTTTGCCTCTTTGCGTGTTGCAGGTTTTTTTTGCAGCTAATAATGTTAATAATTTGCTGTCCTGTATCTGCATCATTGCTGTAGCCTGATGGGGTGGATAGTCCCAGAATAGATCACACAGCAAGACATATAAAACTATTTAGGCAAATGCATGCAGGCATGTAAATAAAGTGCTTCCATGGTCTGCTGGGTAGAACTGATCTGATCAGGTCAGAGCAGGGATAGCTTAGGGTCAGTGGAGGAGAGGGACATGAGAAAACCAAGGAATGGGAAAAAGCAAGACAACAATGAGACAGAAACAGAAAAGAACTCTATAAAATAAATTAGAGCTGCAGTGATTCGTTGACTCGTCAGTTAGTCAGTCAGCTAATTATTATTATATTCTTTGTTGCAGTAATTTTTCCACACAAAAAATAGTTTTCAGCCTCCTGCTTTTCTCTGTTTTCTAAAATATTGAAGTGAATATCTTTGGGTTTGTTCACTTGGGAAATGGGGAATACTGGGATGGACATTTTTCATACTTTTCTGACATTTTACAAACCAAACAACTGGTTGATTAATTGAGAAAATAATCATCCCATTAATCAAAAATGAAAATAATCACTAAAATACATGAAGAATGAAGAAGAAGAAGAAGAAGAAGAAGAAGAAGAAGAAGAAGAAGAAGAATGGTGAATCTGGCTGATGTGGCTCAAAGCTGTGCTTAAGTACAATCTCTCCATGAAGAGAGATGAAGTTCAAAATATAGATTTTAGAATATAGAATTTTTATAAACAATACTGATGGAGCAAAGAGGCAGAGAGATGTGGAGCTATTCATCACTCTATAACTTTATTATGAGATTCAAGTCAGAAATGCTGTTAATGAAACATAAAAGCTAAAAGCAAAGGCAACACATGGAACAGATTGCTTATCGTTAAGACATAATTAATGTGAATTTATAGATAATTAGCAGGCTGCAAAGTCTGTGAAAACATGAACAAAATCATATACATGCAGGGAAAAAATAATGAAGCTTATTGAAATAAGTCAAACTGAAAACTGAAAAAATTGAAATATATTAAAAACAATAAAAACAGAGATTTAATAAGATAAAAAGAAGATGAGACAAAAATCTTCCATAAAGCCTGGTATGATCTCTGCACTTAAACCCTGATTTCCATCGTTATCCGAGGAATTAATTCTGCTCCCAGAAATGATCAAATGATTCTTGGAGAATGCCAAAGACCTTTTTGATTAAAGGAAGTTTCTGCAGACAGATGAGAAGAGTGAGAGCGAGAAACCGACAGACTCAACTCTTTATATCCGTCATGTCCCACAGTGAAGAGCTCCATCAGCCCTGAGCTGCCTTCAGGAGCAATCTGCTGTCTACCGCACTGCTACTCTCTCTCTCAGAGTGTGTGTGTGTGTGTGTGTGTGTGTGTGTGTGTGTGTGTGTGTGTTTGCCCACAAGCCTGCTCATACCTGTACAAACACAAGTAGGAGTACTATGATGTATCTGAAGCAATGTGTGTGTGCGCTCCTCTCTTTAAGTGTGTGTAATACAATGAGGAAATCAAAATGTGTGGACAGCTTGTTGAACATGTTAGGAGATGGATAATGAAAGCAAACCAAGGATAACGGTCATTTATTTCCATTTGAATAATCCGTCCCCATTATGTCATCTTAAAAAGGCTTAAGTAATCTCCTGACAGACATTTACATTTATGAACACATTCAACATAATTGCAATATAAGTGGGATCCACATGGAACATAATCACAAAGATTACTGCCAATTCATACAATAACTGACAGTTATGTGTCTTAAGAGAGTACAATGAACATCAATCAATTACAATAGCCCCAGCACATATTGATTTATATAGATCGTTATTAGGGAAGTAAGTCATATTTCATCACAATATTCCATCCATCCATTTTCTATGGCTTATTCTCACATAGGGTCATGGTGGGTCTGGAGCCTATCCCTGCCCATCCCAATATTATATTGATTATTTGCATAACAATATGAAGCTTGCTGATATCACAAACTCTGTCAGTTATATTTGTATCATCTCACAAAAAAAAAAAAAAAACCAGCAATAGTATTGGACAATTTCATTAAGGGGCTCTTCCACACATTGAAATGAAAATTTCTCGTAGTTAGGCCCCATTTTAATGGTGAGGAAGGAAATACACTTCATGATGGACATCATGACACAGACACACCATGGGAATTTCAAATTAAAGGCACATATATAGTATATCACTAGTGTTGAAGAAGTGTTTTCACTTTGCTTCAGTGATACTGGATTGTTGCTCACTGGATTAATATAATGATCCATATGTATTGTTAAATCTCGGGACTTGTTTACAGAACTCATAATGATCACTGTTAATAGATTTCAGTGTAAGGGTCAAAGGGTCACATTTGGTTCAATCTTTCATTGAGACATGAAAAAAGATCCACATCAAAAAGTATACTTTGGTTTTTTTTTTTGCATGTTCCGCCATTGTCCGTCAATACCCACCAGATCCTCCTGCTGCAGCTCCGCCGGACAGCTGTAATTATGAAATTCCTGTTGATGGACTTCGGCACACGGTGCTGAATTTGTGTATTTGTATGCAAACCACGAGACCAATCAGCGTTCTGTGAGGTGCTACTGGTTGCTATGGTTGTGGCTTATTTGGTGACAAGGAAAGTTGTTTGTTCCTTCTAAACAACTTTTGGCTGCTGAAGAGGTTACATAGGTGCTCCAGAAGAGGCCACTTTCTCAATGGAAAACATATTTTCACTCTTCTCCTGACTGGATTCAGCGTAAGTATGATTGACAGATGGTTCATCCAATCGCCTGCTAAATGTTTTCTGAAAGTGCTCATAGGGTGGAGGGTATTAGCTCTAAAACATACGTCACTGTCAGTCTGAGCACACTTTTACAGTAAACTCTGTAATTTACCAGACAATCTTTTCTGTTCTGCTAAATCTCTGAGCGAATCCAGTTAGCAACCATTTTCCAAATTTTCTGCACATGACATCATCATCACAACCTGTTCTCCACCATGACCCCAGTCTCTCTCTCTTTCTATCGCCTTCTCTTCTCTGCCCATAGCCATTTATCAAAAAAAAGTCTCATCCATATTTCAGAGGCATTTCAAAGTGAAATGTGTGTTAGCAACATACGCAGCATTCAGGCTAAATTTAACACTGCTGATGATTTCTGTGTTAAGATGTGCCTGTGTGTGAGAGAAAGACAGGAGGAGAAAGAAACAAAGAAAGAGGGCATTTGCCATGGTGCAAAATATTTGTAACCTCACTGGAATAATGTTAAGCCCAATGCAACATTACTTCCCCTGCATGACAGCTTTACACACCACACACACCCTCTCTCTAGGACGCATTAAAAGATTCTTTTTCTCTCCCAACCCACTGTCTACATCTGTTACAGCCTGTCTCTCCACCTCCTTCCATCCCTCTCTCTTCCCCTCTTTCTTCTACCTTCGTCCTATTTGCTTTTCTCATCTCCTTTTTCTCTGTCTTACGTTGTTCTTCCTCTCATCTCTCTTATAGTTTCACTCTCTCTTCCTCCCGCTCCATCTATCTCTTGCTCTTTCTCAATTTGACACACTGTGTATTGTGTGTGTGTGTGTATTGTGTGTGTTTTTGTGCATGTGTTAAGGGCCCATGACCTAGTTAGAGACTCACCTCCTAATTCATTGTGAAATTGGCTCTGTTCTCCAAAGACAGATGGGCTCGATGAGGTTACTACTCTCTCTCTCTCTCTCTCTCTCTCTCTCTCACACACACACACACACACACATTAACATTACTTTGCAACTTAAATAGAACGCAAGGCAGAGAGATGGAAGAAGACAGAGAGGGACAAACAACACTAAAAATATCCCAGTGTTGTTTTGGGGTGTTTGTGAGACAAAATTTATTTATTTAAGAGCTCAGGCAGTGAAACATGCTTGATCTGTTCGGAAAAGTGGAGAAGAGGACGTGCTGCCCAGTCTTCACTGGTTTGGCGTGGTGGAGAAGATGCTGCACTGCCAAGGCTTCATCTGTTTTGTATGGTGGAAAGGATGACATGTGGTTCAGAATCCATTTGCTGGATGCTGCTCATCAGGGGTGTGAAGATACACTCAGATGATGACACCCAATATAGGGGTCACGAGAGAATGAGACAAGGAAAAAAAAAAAAAATATATATATATATATATATATATACAGTCATGGAAAAAATTATTAGACCACCCTTGTTTTCTTCAATTTCTTGTTAATTTTAATGCCTGGCTCAACTAAAGGTACATTTGTTTGGACAATTATAATGATAACAACAAAAATAGCTCATGAGAGTTTAATTTAAGAACTAAGGATTATTCATTTTCCATGGTTTTCTTGATAATAACCAAAATGACTTAAATTCTTACATCAATAGCTATGGCATTGTACCGCCAAAAACACTACTTTTAAGCATTCCATGTTTTCTTTTCTGTTTGCTTTAAACACACGATACACACAAGAGTTAATACTTGATTGCATAACCATTGTTTTTGATGACTGCAGCCATGCGTCTTGGCATGCTCTCCACCAGCTTCTGACATTGTTCTGCTGTCACAGCAGCCCATTCCTGTTGGACAAATTCAAACAAATTTTCTTTGTTTTTGGGCTTGTGATTCTCCATTTTGAGTTTGATGATTTTCCACAGGTTTTCAATTGGATTAAGATCTGGTGATTGAGCAGGCCAAGGCATGGTGCGAATGTTGTGGTTCTCCATCCAGGCTTTAACTGACCTTGCCGTGTGGCAAGGGGCATTGTCTTGTTGGAAAATCCAGTCATTCGAGGCAGGAAAGAGTTTTCCAGCTGGTGGAAGAAGACTGTTTTCAAGGGTAGTCCTGTACTTGACCTGGTTCATTCGGCCTTCACACAATTGCATTTGCCCTGTTCCACTCAGACTGAAACAACCCCAGATCATGACTGATCCACCCCCATGTTTTACTGTAGGGGCAAGACAGTCTGGGTTGTAAGCTTCTCCAGGCTTCCTCCTAACCAGTAAGTTGGCTGGAGTGGGCATCAATTCAAAATTGTCACTGAAGAGAACCTTAGCCCAATCATCAACAGTCCAATCCTTGTGGTCTCGAGCAAAGAGTAACCGGGCCTTCCTCTGCCTTTCATTGATGAAGGGCTTCTTGCGTGCTCTGTGTGACTTCAAACCAGCTTCAACAAGTCGGTTTCGAACTGTCCTTGCCGAGCAAGTCACATTTCTCGACAGTGCCCACTCATTTTTAAGGTCCCTGGAGGTCTGACGACGATTCCTGACACAGGAACGGATGAGTGCACGGTCATCTCGTGGGGTGGAAAGACGTTTCCTGCCACGGCCAGGTAGCAATTTGGTAGTGCCATGTTCAGCTTGTTTTTGTTGTAATGAACGGCTGTCTTGGAGATCTTCAGTTTTTTCGCTACCTGTCTCTCACTCATGCCAATTTCCAGCAGTGCCAAGATGGCTGCCTTTGTTGCTTCACATAATTCTTTTGTTTTAGGCATTATGTGAGAGCTGACAACTTCTGAGTTGTGCTACGGCTTGAATGTAAGCAGGAAACCACTCCAGGCCTTTGCATGTGCAGTGCTGCTTGTGACATGAAATGGCCTCTTATATACCCTGGGAATCAATTAAGCTTAAGAATGTCAAATAGGACATAAAGTATTATGTGACCAGCTGCATTTTTGTTGTGTTCATTGTATTAACCGGTTAGTGGGACCAGATCTTAGCATGAACAAGAAATTGAAGAAAACAATGGTGGTCTCATAATTTTGTCCATGACTGTATATATATATATATATATATATATAGATATAGATATATGAAATATATATATATATGAAATATTTTTACATATATATGTATATATATATATACATATATATGTAAAAATATTTCAAGAAAACTTAAATGACACAATGTATAACTGGACAAACAGTCATTTAACACTATCTCTTTTATTAAACATAGTTTATATAAATGTATCTCTTAAATAATTCTTCAAAAATACATAATTTTTTTGTCAAAGTCAGTGTTGTACTTTCAGCAGCATGAGGTGAGATGTGTCTGAGCTGAATTTGATGATGCTATAGCATATATAATGGGAATGCTTTTAGTTGTTTTTTCGTTCTGGTGTTGCACTTTGTAGACAGTCCCTGCTCTGCCTCCGCAATGGCCACAGCTGTAGCGCATCGTGTGCCTCACCAACATAGCAGAAATGCATCGTTTGTATCTTTAGATCCTACAGTATTTGACGTATTGATCCAGGAAGTGCAAAATCTGCCAATATCTTTCTAAAGCTAGTTTCACACCAAACGTGGAAAATGCGGCGCGAGCACAGAGCAGGACCACCGTGACCATGTTGCTAGGCTATATGTCCCTGGCTTTATATATGCTGATGAGGAGGAGGAGGAGGTCAGCATGAAGAAGAGTTTGGGTACATTCCACTTTGAGGGGAGGCGAGGTCATGAGACAGTTTCGGCTCATCCATCCAAGCTGTCATAGGGCAAAAGGCAAGGCACAGTTCATCATGGGGCACACAGAGACAGACAACCATTCACTCTCACATTAGATGAGCCAATTGACCTTCTCCATTTATGTCTTTGGATGATGGGAAGAAGCCGGAGTACCCGGAGAGAACCCACATAGACACAGGGAGAACATGCAAACTCCACACAGAAAGGCTGCAGGAATCAAACCTGGTATCTTCTTGCTGTGAGACAACAGTGCTGACTACTGCACCACCATGCCCTAATTTGTGATATCAGAGTATAAAAATAAAACTAAAGTAAAACATTTACTGTGGGTCCATTACTGTAGCAGAGCTTATTGGGAAATAGTTTAGCTATACTTTACCTAAGTTTTAAATTCCTGTTTTGGGGAAATTTCAGAAAAGTACAGTAATAAGTTTTGATGACGTAAAACTGTATCTGAATATCATAGGTGAAACTGAGAGGGTTTTGTGAAAATTCACACCCAAGGTGTGAAAATGGTGAAAGTTCAGCTTTTCAACATGATATTCTCTAATGCACTGTGATGACGTGTGACAGCATGCAGGTATAGAGGAGTAAATGCAAAATAAGTGGAAATAAATAGAATAAGTCATGTTCGCCACCCCACTCATCATTACTTCCAAGCCATCACTTTAATATTTTAAGATCCTGTTCTTTAGTTTGCATTCTTTTCTTTATTTCTTTTTTGCAGTTCTTTTTGTACTTTATAACATATACTGTATGCAGTATTATATTGTTGCACACTACATTCATTCAACATTTTGCAAATTAGAAGTGGAGTAACAGCACTCCATAACTTCTATAGAGGGAAGTTGAGGTAGATGAATGGCCATGCAAATTGTTCACGTTCAAAGTTGGATATTAAGTAGTGTTGTGTTCGTTACTGATAGTAGTAGTAATACTAGTTACAGTTACTAGTAATGTGTTTCTGTTAAAAGCAACTTTTTATGCTCCCATTTATGTCTTTATAGTTTAATTTCAGTGCCGTATGGAAAATAATTCAAATAATTCAAATAATTATCTGCATTCACATCACTAATCTCTGCTCAACATTATGGTCGATGCAAACACAAAAGGTATGGAGCTTCTGTAAGGGGACCAGCTTTCTGTAATGAAATGTTGGGACATTTACAGCTCAAAGATGAGTTAACAGTTAATTACTGTTGTCAACATGCAACATTTTTTTCCTCAATCATAAAACGCTGAAATAAGGGACATTTTCAGGACTGCTTTAACCGGGGACTGGTCATCCAAAACGGGACAATCGCTTACCAAGAAATGGACAAACGCACCATTTTGTAACTGTAACTGCATTTATTTATTGAAAAAGTAGCGCGTTAGTTATTAGTTATTAGTTACGGTCAAAAGTAAGCTTGAGCCTATCCCAGTTGTCTTAGGGCGGAAGACAGGGTACACCCTGGACAAGTCTCCAGTTCATCACACATACAGACAGACAACCACTCACACCAACATTCACACCTACGGTCAATTTAAATTAACCAATTAACCTAATCCCCATGCATGTTTTTGGATGGTGGGAGGAAGCTGGAGTACCCGGAGAGAACCCACGCAGACACGGGGAGAACATGCAAACTCCACACAGAAAGGCCCTGGGCCGAGAACAGAATCCGGTACCTTCTTGCTATGAGGCTACAGTGCTAACCACTACACCACCGTGTAGTGGTTAGCACCCGCTTTCCAATATTATTTTTTACAAATTAAACTCAATAAATCAGTTAGTGTTATATGTACACTTTACAGTATAGTATATACGGTTTTACGTTTTTTATACAGATATTTTCCCATCTACCTCAGCAAAAAAAGGGCTTATCCCTACCAAGCCAGAGTTGGTAATTGCTGGAAGGACTAACCAAGTTTTTGTGTTTTATTTATTTTTTTTTTTTTTTTCAAATTTGAATGAAGTGCATACATTGGCAGGATTGCATCATTTGTGCTTTCCAAGGCACAAAAGCAGCTTAGGTTTAGGGTTGAAATATGTACTTGTCTAATGTCACAAAACGGTGACTGTTGGTAGAAAACAACAGGCAACAGTTAAGTATATGTCCTGTCCCATCAACAGTCATAACTTCTACTGCCGCCAGAGGGTTTTGTCACAAAAATGCCAACCTGTCTGTGGAGGTAATTTACCGAAACAACTGATGCTCTTGTTTTTCATGGGTGGACAATCTTGGATGGTCCCTGAAATATAAACTGTTTAGTAGAATAAAACTTTCTCTGTGCCTTGAAGAGGAACACACAGAAGGGGAAAATTAGTAACTTGTTTATCACTTGAATCTCTTTATAGTCCAGAAAAGATGAAAATAATTCATCCATCAAGTTGCTTCACCTTCTGTTCCATTTGCTTGACCTGCATAGGTTTTAGCTTGCAGCTTGAGCACTCTAATGTTGAAAGAACTTTTTTTCAACACATACAGTACATACAGAGCAGGCATGGTGTGTTGACACTGTATAATATAGAATTTTCCAAGACATGTTTTGCACTTTAAAATAATTATGCTTGAAACATCCTTGTGGAAAAGGCATTTACACATTGCCACATTCTTGTGATGATTAATTGTGTTTTTGACAAATCCTCAAAAGAACTCAGTAATACATCCATAATGATGCAACTTTATGCCACTAACGGTAGAACCATTTTGCGTTATTTGGTTGGATAAAGACAGTTCACTACTTAAATTATAAACAACATTCAAACAGGCTGTGGGGAGGCATTTGTCAGTACTGTTTTTATGATTGGTTTTATTGGATAATACAGTGGAAAAAGAGTCCTTGAAATGATAAATCCTGGCAACAGTTTGGGTTGTATACTCTACTATGACTCATTCTCATGCTTCAATTGGTTTCCATCTTTCTACACAGAGGTACAGTAATACAAAATGGTCAAAATAAGTGGAACTTGAAAATGTTGTCAATGTATCGCAGAGTTTGTATCTCAGTGAGTGATTGGATGGAGGCTTAGTTTCAGAGTTTCCTGTACTATTAATCTATGGTACCAACCATGTCATGCAGGAAGGCAAAACAATGTTTTGACAATGACAATTCAAAGGGGTCCCTTGACTTCAAGGTTTGTGAATGAAAATGGGTACCCACGAGTCTCCCCTTTACAGGCATCCATCCATTTTCTACCGCTTATCTTCATAGGATCGTGCTGGGGGCTGAAGCCTATCCCAGCTGTCTTAGGGTGGAAGGCAGGGTACAGCCTGGACAAGTCGCCACCTCGTCGCAGGCCCTTTACAGACATGCAACATATAATTTATGAAAATTATTTATTCAGTTATTTTTGCCTATCCTGACAGTGTTTTATGTCTATTGGGGTCCCCATGGAAAGCTGAGAGAAGTTAGTCTCCATAGTAGACATTTCAGCTAGTGAAACGTGACTGTATAAAATGACCTGTTGTGACCTCTATTATAATACACAGCCTCATGAAACATACAATATGCCTTGGGTCATTGTCTTGTTGAAAGTCCCGGCAACAATCCAGCAAATTTCATCATATTATCCCTCAATATGTCAACATAATTTATTTTTTTCATGATATGCAGGAACCCGAACAAGGCTCCCAGTAGCTGAGGCTGCAAAGTAGCCTCACAGCAGGATGCTCCCACTACCATGTTTAATTGTGTGAACAGTATTCTTAGGGTTGAAAGACTATCCCTTCTTCGCTAAACAAGCAACATCCACGTGCCCAAACAGTTCCAGTTTAGGCTCATCAGACCAAAGGACAGACTTCATCTCATCTCATCTTTACCTTTCAAATATTAATGGGAAAAAAAACTCAGTCTGGCAACTCCAGAAGAGGCCAGGTCAGCAACAACCATCTTGGCAGATATACAGGGCTTCTTGCTGCTATCGCTGACTATTTTACTCTACAGAGTTCTTCAAATCTTGCACTGTTGAAAACACCCAGGTTTTTTTTCAGGGAATTTGTCTCCTAGTACTTGATGCAATGATGCAAGGCACGGCTATAAAATGTTTGGAATTGGCAGCCTTTCCCCTTATTATGACCCTCCACTATCTTATTTCCGAGTTCAAGACTAAGAGTAGTCTGTCTCAATTATGTATTCCAGATCCCTGTTTGGAGTCTCTTAAGTAGTACAGTTCAATGCTGAATGCTCAGGTGTGATATTGATATTTTTAATTCTGCTGGCTTAATGCCATCCAAGACGATTGTGATTGGGTTAAAGAAATACAAATAGGCCAGAAGCCCCTATATTAGAATGATAATGAATTGAGCCAGACTTTTCTTTCTAGGGATTGGTCTGACTCTGCTCGACTTGGATTGATGTGAACCTTCAAATACTGTGTTACACAACTGACACACAAGGATATAACGGGAATATGGTTTGGCTATGTAATTAGACAATTTCTATAGCAGTCCACTACACCAGAGATCACACTAGTGGCTCTGTGATGTTAGAAATTCTGTCATGGTGAAGAAAACCAAAGTGTTAGATGACTAAACCAAAGCAGTACTCAAAATGAAATTTTGACCAGATGACAGCACTAGAGGAAACATCCAAGAATCACATTCATAAAGACCATTAACTCTCTGAATGCCATTGATGTAAATGTATTTTATTTAAAATCCAGCACTTGAGTGCCACAGTCGTATAGATAGGTCAAAGTGTTTTTTCAGAGGCTGACACGAGGGCGCTCTCACACAGCCTGTGAGTAATTCTGGGGCTTCTGGGATATGTAGTCAGAACATAGACTGTATACACCACAGAGATCAAAGCAGGAAGTGGAGATGATCGCGATCAGAGAGCAAAACAAACGCAATCTGTACAAAAAGTTGTGATTTTGGTGAAAGTGTCCTCTACCTTTGATAAAACAAGAATGGAACAAGGTAAAAACATTTTTTTATGATGAAATAGAGTCTCCTCTTTTGTGTCAGCTATTCAGTGTTTTCAGAGTACATATAGAGTACAAATATTCTGTGCATCATGAAATATGACTCAAAATGGCCAAAAATGCCGTCACTTTTGGTTTTATAAAAGGGATGACACTCAATGAGTTAATATCTGCCCCAAATTGCTTAGCAATCCATCCAGCAATTGCTTGGTCTGTGAGGGCTCCATGCTGGAGAGAGCCCAAACGCACGACTTGAGGCAGGTATTCGGTGTAACCAACAAGGTGTTTTTATTGTAAAAGGCAAGTGAACAGACAGGACTGAGTCTCTGGGGATGGACAGGAGCTCTAGGGACGAGGGACTGGTCTAGAGATAAGGGACAGGCTCTGCAGACGAGGGACAGGACCAGGAGACGAGGGACTGACTCGAAGGACTGGCTCGAGGGACTAGCTCTGGAGACAAGGGACTGGCTCTAGTGACGAGGGACTGGCTCTAGTGACAAGGAACTGGCTCTAGGGACGAGGGACTGGCTCTAGAGACGAGGGACTGGCTCTGGAGACGAGGGACTGGCTCTGGAGACGAAGGACAGGAGCGGGAGACGGGGGTCAGGCTCTGGAGACGAGGAACAGGAGCGGGAGACAGGGGTCAGGCTCTGGAGACGAGGAACAGGCGATGACTCAGGACGAGGGACAGAACTGACACGACGATCTCGTAACAAACATCAAGTGACAGGACTATTTATACATGAGGATGGGGAATACAGGTGGAGACAATTAATGTACACAATTACTACAGCCAGTTTGTTAACTGTTCCACTGGGAAACAGATACTGACATCGAAACATTAATTGTACGTCACACCTCTTCACACTGGGGATAACTAAAGTACATGAAACCTTTTACATGAAGTAGACCTATAAGTTCTTTGGATCAAACTATTTCTGAAATATTTCCACAGTGAGAGACAGAGCATGAGTGAGACATGCCGTAACTTTGAAGAAACAGGGACAAAGACATCACTGCATGAGTGTGATATGTCACTTAAAGGTCTGTTTGTCCTGGAGACAGCGAGACACCATGCAGGGTGGTTTAGGATGATAACGTCAGTCAACTTCAGCTGTAAAAGTACTGATGCTTCTTCTTGTGCTCTAGATTTACATCAGCAAATAGACAGGACTCAGGGGACACAGCAGTCGTTTTACAGTCTCTTTCTATTTTAGAGATTCTTTTCTTATTGACTTTCATTTTTAGGGTGTGTGTGTGTGTGTGTGCGTTTGTTCGTGGTGACTTGATACCCTTTGTTTTTTTTCCACTCGAAACGTGATTAAACATGATTCAGCCACTGGTCTGGAAAATAAGGGAGTCGAGAGGTACATTATGTACACACACACACACACACACACATTTAATCTGTCCAGTGATGTTGAAGAAGGGCACGAGCACATTTTTCACCTCGTCTTTCACAGACACACACACTTGCTCAGAATAAAACTCAAAAGACAAATTGTGGCAGTGTTCTCTCTCACACACACATTCACACACACACCGAAAACCCAGTGGTCAAGTTAATTGCATTAAACAACCTTAAGATACAGACCCTTCTGTCTCTCACACATCGATACCTCTGACAGAGAGGCAAGCAAGGAAAAACAACAAAAAAGGACAAAACAAGAAGAAAAGACTGAAAAATACAGGAAAAACAAGTTGAGGACAAAAAAAGCTTGATTATGTAAACTGGTTTACGCCAAGTTTGCCACACTTTGTTCACACTAGGTAGACTTCGACAAACTTTGTCCATGGAATTATTATCTGTGGCCTGCAGAGTACAGGACAGTTAATAATCATGCCACCGTCTTACTGGGGAAAGCAATATGCAGGAAATAAAACTAGAGACCATAGCAGAGACTTCTCCTGAAGAGTAAGATAAATTTTTAAGAAGTATTTAAATGGGTTAGAGGCAAATCTTACAGGTATTAATGTTTCATAATGCAGTCACAGGTTTGAGGTTGAGGGTAAATATCTGACTTTAAATAAAAACACTATTCCACAGTGCTGTAATAATTGTGCAGATTAAAAGCTTTCCTAATATTAAAGACAGATTGAGGTAAATACATATTAATGACTGCTCCCTGCACATAATTTATTCACAAGATTCATTCTACAGGTTGCACAAATATAAGTAAAATAATATAATAAAAATCTAAAATTTTCAACACATTAATGTACAAACTAACAAGTCAACAGACGGAATGAAGTTAACTCGATCCAATTAGATGGTTTGTTTCACAGAACCATCTGAGAAGCGTCATTTGAACCTAAAACATACTTGGCAGGTGATTGAATGAACAATCTGTCAATCAAATTCACAGATGTGAAACTGAGTATCATTCTTTACTTTTCTTTCAATAAAGAAAAGAAATATGTTCAGGATCCAGCACAATTTGTAGCCTCTGGAGGCTCCTCAACTCATTGAGTGTCACCCACTTTTTAAAACAGAAAGTTCCTTGTGCCAGCGTTTTGCCCATTTTGAGTCATATTTCAAGACCCAGTCTAAACGTCGCTTTTTGTCCAGAGTTTGTCTGTTTTGCTCTCTAATCACGATCGTCTCCACTTCCTGCTTTGATCTCTGTGGCATATACCATCTCTTTATGCTCTGACTACATCTCCCAGAAGCCCAAAAATTACTCACAGGCTGTAGAAGACCGCTGCCAAAAAACACTTTGATATATTATTACATCAATGGCACTCACAGGACCCTAACTGGTCTGTTGTCTGGCGAGCTGAACATACACACAGCCTAAAAAGATGGATATTCCTGTGACAACTGATCCAGATTTCTTTATTTCTTCTATCTTATTTCTTTTATCTTCTTTATTTTGCCTTTTGAGGTATTCACCTACTGGAACCATTTCTTGACATCAATCCAGCACAGTCATTTCCAGGGTCTTGTTGTCACGATGAGGTTGCAAGGTTTGGTACCATCATGCCTGTGCAGGAAAGTGAGGTCAGTGTCAAAAGTAATTTCAAAAGCCATTCTATGACGGAGACACTACACAGAAGTACAGCGTAGATAGGTCATCCATTGTTTAGATAACAATAAGGACAGATATTACAGTAGGAGTGCTATCATTCCTGCCACCAGTAATAAAACTTTACAACATCAGCATCACTGGCTGATGTAAATACAATCTGGACTCATTACCATCACTACCATTGTTTTCATGCACTATCGTTTTGCACAGAGGAATTTGCACTGCCTTTTCCACACCACAAATACACACAAAAAAAACACTTTTTAATTCAATAATTAATAATTGTGTTCACATAACAGTTCATTTTACTATATATATATATATATATATATATACGTACGTATATATATTATTCCTTTGTATTTAGTGCATAATGTAAATATTTATTCTAATTACTTATTCTGTTATGTCACTGCTGCTGTCTATTGTATCGCAATTCCTGTAATTTTTCTGTAACTTGTCTATGCTGCTGTGGCGATCCCCAATCAGAGATAAATAAAAAATATTCTATTCTATTCTAATTTGTGTAATCCTCACTCTAAAATATAGTTGGCCAGTTCAAACAAGTACAAATTAGGAGTCCATCACTGTTTAAACAAAAGCTGCTTTCTTTCATACCTTTCTGGTGCCTTTACTATGTAAAAAAAAAAAAAAAAAAACTGAATTAAATACAGTGTTATTAATTAATTAGCCCTTTGCTTGGGAGACATTTTGACATGTCACAGTACAAAAAGCACAGGTTTTAATAATAAAAGAACACTATGACACTGTCATGGCTTAGTGGAGCACTTGAATGGAAACCATTGCTCATGTTATTAGTATCACCTGTGCTTTTATTACTTTTACAAGTTAAAATGTCTTCGTGAAAGTGATCTGTTCATGAGCTGTAGAGGTTTTTTTTTAGATATTTCAGATCTTTATACAGAGCATTTTTCTTCATTTCCAGTCTTTATAGTAAGCTAACACGCCCTGACTTCACCAAATAACTGTATATTTCCCAAAGTATCAAACTATTCCTTTGTGATAATGAGCATCAGCCTTCAAAACCTCATGAATCATAAGCATAGATTTATGTTGCACAAGTTTATTAGACAGCTTCGATTGGTTCAGAACGTTTTACATTTCATTCATCCTTGAATGAGAAATCTGGTTTATGAAAGCAGCCTTGAAGTGAGTTGATTGGCCAATAATCTCTCTGCTGACCCGACATCAGGACTGAACTGTGATGACACATCATTTACTAGGAGGAAGTAAAAGCATAGGCCTTTTCATCTGCAGGTGTTTTGACAGGCGTAATTAATAATATTATTCATTAATTTATATTACTTATTTATACACTTTAGAGGTGTTCCAGTTCTAGAGGCACATCACTGCCTTGGCTGACTGGGATACCTAAATAATGGCGCTTTTCCACAGGTACGGTATGGCATGGCTCTACACGGTTGTGTCGCTTTTCCACTAGTACATGGTACTAGGTACTTTTTCCGTACCTCTTCGGTCCTGGTTCCAAGCAAGCCGAAGCGATACTAAAACGCAACGACACCCGACTGCCTTCCACTGATTGGCCAACGAGTGGCGTCATTGGAAGCGTCATTGGATGCGGGACGTCTGGTTGGACTGTAAAAGCCAAAAACAACTCGACTCCGCCATTTTTAAAACCGGCAACTGCTTCGCTATTTTTACACTTCCTGGAGTCTTCTCTCTCTTTTTAGTCACAGAGTGAGCAACAAATACATGATCACTTCCGTGTCCTCCATTGTTTGTGCTGTTGTTCTTCTTTTTGTTGTTTTCTGTGTCGCATGCAAATTAAGTTACGGCAGTTTTGCGCTGCCGTATGACGACCCCCGCCCCGAGGAGGTACTCAGTTATCGGAAAGTAACAAAACTGGGCCGTGCCGTGCCGTTCCGTGCCGCACTGTTACTGTGTAGTGGAAAAGCACCATAAGAGACAGAGACAAAACTTATACCACCTGGAATTTTTTGCTAAAAACCAGCTGTGTAGGATGCCTCAAAATGGAATATTTCTTATCCATAAAGTAACATGGATACTGTACTTACTGATAAGTGGTAAGTAACAGTACCCAGGTGAGTGGATTACTCTCAGAAACCAGCCCATTTCCACTGCTTCTTATTGCATTAGCATGCATTATATTCAATACATGCAATCATAATCCCATATAATTCAATCTATAACAGTCCTCCAAATAGTGATTCCAAATCCAAATAATAGCTTTTTTTGTCATTTAGTTTAATACTCCTCTTTGAGATTCAAATGGACACCATCATCTCCGCTCCTACCGTTTTGTTTTATCTGCTTCCTCTCTTCTTCCTCTCCTCTTTTCCCAGGAATCTCTTCTCCCCATTTCCTGTCTCCTCTGTCATATTTTTTTTCTTCCTCTCAGTCAATATCACATTAACACTTCCCTCCTGTCTGTTCTGTCCTTCAGCTCTTGCTTGGATCTCTTTAACAAGCTGTTTGTCTCTCCATGGAGAGGGTTCAAAAACAAATAGTTGTCTCTCTTTCTCTTTGTGTCTTTATTTGTGTCCTCAGAAACAATCTGTCTCACTGTCTCATCTAAAGACTTTGCCGGTGCCAGACGGTTTGTGTTTCATCAATGATGTATTTTTGTTCATGTTTAAACTTTGAATAGAAATAATGCATTTATTGGGTTTTTATGCTGAAATACACACTGTCCAAAACCCTTTCAAAATCAAAGAAACATTACCAGTTAGAAAGTGTGTTTCCATCCACCTGTTTTCACATGCACATTTTCATTTTGTGCATAAAACAGCCTTACCCACTGAACACTGAAAGAATTGCATGGATTTATATTTTTATGCTGAGATGAGATGGACAATTTGGTGTATTGATAAAAGCTCTACGTGACAAAATGGATTTTTAATGAAAAAAAAGTCACTCAGCTGAGGAAATCCATAAAAACAAACAAACAAAAGTCACTCTTGGTCGAGCAAAAATCAAAACTAAAAGGAAGTGTTAGAACGTGGCAACAGGTGACATACACAGAACCCAAATGCACGACTCAACACGACCAACAAAGAGTTAGGATATATAAATTTTAATAAGAAGATATCAATGAATACGATAATGAATAATAACAGAAATACTCAGGCACTAGTAGCAATAAGACAAGAGAAACCACATTAACTAGAATCAACATAGAGGGGAAACTAACACTGAAAACTCATAGTGAATATATACAAGTAAAACCTAAACACAATACTAGAGAATAATCAAACAGCTAGAAAAGGAGGGAAAACTAAAGACGCTCACAATAGTGAGGAAGAACTAACAAACAAGGTAACTAAACTAAGGGCGCTCTCCAAGGAGAGGGAAAACAAAACGAAAAGCGCACTCAAACAGAGAGGAAGACCTAAACCAAAATACTACACGTGGCAAACGCAAATTAAACAATCCAAAAGGAAACTAATCAAACCTCAACACAGGGACAGAATCTCTTACTTGAACTTGACAACACAAGTAACACGGCTGGTAGCTTGACAGTGATACAAGACGTACTGGCACAGGACTGGGGGAGACACCGACATAAATACACTAGGTAATGGGGAACAGCTGGAGACAATCAGGGGCGGGGCAGACAATCACCACACATGGGAAACACAAGGGCAGGAAGAATCAAGCTGAAACACAAGGAAAGACCATGAATATCAAAATAAAACAGGAAATGACACGACCAAAAGACAAAACTGAAATAATAAACACACTTAACTAGACTGACATGACAGGAAGTAAATCAACAAAAAAATCAAACACTCTTCATGAGGAGTTTAATATACTGAAAATACCAACAGAAAATCACTCTAAGTGAGAACAAAGAAGACAAAATCACTCAGAAGAATTAAATGAACAAACTGAACAAAAGGTCATAGTTTCCATTAATCAATTAAACTCGATAAAAAGCTTTTTTTTTCTCAGTGTAACATTCCAAAAATAAAAGTTATGTGACATACCTTGGATTATAGCTATAGTACTGTTAGAAAGATAAACAACTCCTAATTAATTCATTTATTTTTATATTTACAGATTTTATAACATATATTTCTGATAACTAGATCTACACAAGTGGCTTGCCAAAATCTGCATTTTTATATTTCAACCTATCATCCTTTCCCGATATTTTTCTTTAAAGAACATAGCTTAAACTTACACACTGTATCTCAATCAAGCAAGAACTAGGAAGCATTAATGCTAAAGTCACGTATTTTACTGAATATTAGCCAATAATAATCGGCAGTAAAACTATATTATATAAAACTATATTATAATATTAACATGGCCAACTAACCGATGACAAAGTTTGTTGCTAAATATTTTTATACTGTAGTAGATTTTTGTAGACTTATTCTATTAGTTGTTGCAGTCCTATTATGAATGGCTATGCAGAATCAATGAAATCAATCAATGAAGCAATGAAAAAAACTGTTCCATGTAGTTCCATGTAGTTTAAATGCATGGATGCTCAGCTTCTACGGGCAAATGCTTTGACTATGGACCGTATAAGAGAACGGTGCTACAGGAATATATGAGAAGTTAACATTGACTCAGCTGAGTGTTCTTGCACGTCAGTGGGACTACATGGAACAGTTTTTTTCATTGCCTCCAAACTTGACAGTCATTGGATAAATGCCACGATTTTGTCCCGCCCCCGGATGCTCAGTGTCTCTGGGGATGACCGGAGCTGTGGGCGGGGCCTCAGCTGGCCTGGACACTGAGCTTCCGCATGATGATTGGAGGATCAGTCGAAAGGCTGAATCCTGTTTTGATTGACAGGTATTTTGAGATAGTTCAGTTCAGTCCCATCATGGATTCTGCAAGCAAAGACAAACGGCAACCCATTTGTTGGTATTTGCTCAGCAAAATTACGTTTTCATTTCTTACACTGTAAAGAAAACACACTCATAGTATTTCCTTGTTTCAGTTTAACATAATTTCAACATTTCCTTGCTTGAGTTTAATATTGTTTCGGTAGATCGTTTTATCAAATTTTATGATGTAAGCCGACAATGAGCTTCCCCTCTTTGAAAGACCAGCAGCCGCCACTGACTTGCACAGTGGATGAAGTGTGATGGGAAAAGTCAAGCAGAGAAAAAACAAATAATGGAGATTAACAGAGAAATAGATGACTACAAATGAGAGAGAAGAGACGCAATAAAGCTACACAAATGACACAAAAATCATGTCAGTGTAACCTTTTAGCAACCTGAATATCTTTAGTGTGGAACATCATCTGACTGAGAGTCATCTGTAACAACTTTCTAACAAGGGAGAATCTTTCTGAGAAGGTTATTTCCTCTTCAGCCAGACAAATCCATCAGTGTGTGTGTGTGTGTGTGTGTGTGTGCGTGTGTATGTGTGTGTGTGCATCTGACTGATTTGGCCGGACAGTCTGACCTACAGTGACTTCACTCCTCTCTGCCTTTGCATTGAATTTTAATGTCACTCCATCCCCCGATCCATGCGTCTCCTCCCATCTTGCGTGATTCACTAAAATATTTCACCTATGCTTTATTTCATTCAGGCCACCAGCCATGTTTTCTCTTCCCTGCGTCTGTAAATGCCGATAGAATCATTTCACTGCTTTCCCATGCTACTTCAAGTGGCTATAAAAAGAGAATTCACTAGTATCTCACTTTAATATAGTGTGTTGTTCCAAATAGATGATTTCTTGAAACAAAAGCATGTTTTACTTGTGAAGAAACGAAGTGTGAGTTCAGTTCATGACTTTACGCTTAAAGCAGCATTCAATAACTTTGAGCAAATATGATGAAAGTTAGCGTGGATCGAAGTCTGTATTATGTTGTGCCTGTTTCTCACCTAAACACATTTTAGATGCTGTTTGGTCGGTGGGTCGTGTTTGGATTTGGCTTGACTGTTTTCAACATTGCAGAATGACTTATTTCTATACAAGACATGGGCAAACTGCAGCCCGTGGGCCATATATGGATTGTTGGTATTTTTAATCCAGCCCTCCAAACTTATCCAATTTATATTATTAAAAATTAGTTATGTTTTATTTAGGACTGCTGCATTAACGCGATCTGTGTGGCGACATGTGTCTTATTGGACAAACTGCTCAAAATGTGTAACAGCTAAAGAAAATTAAAGCGGGACATGAAGCAGAATTCCATTCAAAAAATCAAGGGAACTAATGACGAAGTTGTAACTAACGATCAAACATGCTGATAAAATTAGATTAACCATCTTTTCTGAATCTGTCCAAGCTTCTTCTATAATTCAACAAACAAATAATCCAAATAATCCACCGAAGAGCATCGTTAAAGTGTTAATTTATAACATGGAATGGACAAAAGGAGATTCTTTCCATAAAGTGCTTTGAGACGTTGAGGTAGAAGAACATGATTTTTTTCACACGTTCTCCATATCATTCAATACAGAATATAGTGACCGTTCTGTAAAAAATACTCTTTATCACATTTATTCAAAGTTACCAACTGCAGATTTAACTTTCAAAGCTACAGCAACTAAATATCAAAATCTATGGAGCAGAAACCAGTAATGAAACACATTCAGTGTTTGCATGCTTCTCAGAGGGTTCTGGATGCTTACTCACAAACTTAACACCACAGTGTCAACTTTGTACGGCATGCAGGAGTATCATATTCAGTTACCTTTATAAACCTTTTTGATTTTTTGACCACATGGCCTTTCCTCTAGCGTAGCACTCAGGACAATAGCTGGACTTTTAGTCTCATGAGAAACAAAGATTACCTTCAGCGTTTCATGCCTATGTTTTAGTGGCACTGAAAGACTGACTAGTAGTCAGTCATAGATCAGCATAGTTGAGTTTATGCATTGTGTTATATGTCAGTAGTGGTCATGATTTTGAGAGCAGCTTATTTCCCTTTAAGTCCTCTGTGGTAAGTGAAAGCAAAAGGGATGGAAAGGAAGACAAAATGAAGGCCGTATGAAATGTGCTTAATGAAGCTGTTTGCCTTGCTACACACATACACTACATCACCCTCCACCACTTCGCCCATTGTCTGGGTCCATGGAGTGAGACACTAGCTTATAGATGAGTGTGTGATTAATGAGTCGCCAATTAATTAGAGACAATTACAAGAACCTCTCACTACCTTTGTCTCATTCTTTTTCTCACACTTTTTCTCCCTCATCTATCAAGTCTCTTCTTTTTTTTCTCATTGTAGACAGAATAAAGGGATCATGCTGTACACATTCTGTTCAGTGATGTCACTCATCATGTTGGACGACTTAAAATGAATTTAGATATTTTATTTGTTAAGCTCATATTCATCAAACTGCTTTGGATATACTATTGAACAAGGTTCAAGGTTTTTTCATGTCATATGCATAAAGAATTACTACCGTAGCTATTGGCAATCAAATTCATGTTAGGCTCTCTACATCAGTGTTTACTGTGGTGTAAAATATGAAATACGGCAAGTTAAAAAAAAAAGAAACAATAAGAAATGAAAAAGAATGGAAAGTACAGAGTAAATTAAATATGTAACAGATGTATACTGTAGATATTTGGTGATAGAGTTATGCATTTTGGGGTGCAAAAAGCCAGAGTCAGTTGACTCCCCTCCACATACAGTAAGAAGGGCAGAATTTGCTGTAGTTCATTGACACATCTTTGTGAGGTCTTTTTATTGGATGAAATAGGCTCAAACTGTGAAAACAGTCACTTGGGAGTGTTTGTGGTGTTCACAGCCATTTCTTCTGTAGTGTCATTTATGGGATGTATCATAAAGTTACAGCTGCAGAGATATATTACACGATTTGTATTGGTTGGTGACATTTGGCTTGATAGTTGAGCTTAAAGGAGTTGGATGTAAAAGCTTAGGCTTCTTTCCTTTTTGGTCGTCTGTCAGTCCAGCTGTTTCACACTTGTTACTTGCAGCACATGCACAGAACAATGTAGTTTGAAGTATTTTCATGGTTATGATGTGTTGGTCCCGAATGCAGGTGACCTACACACAATATTGTGCCCGAAGACACCCTGTGTAGACACAGCTGTGTGCTGTGCTAACATGCTGCTCAGCCTGTGTAGACGTGTACCTGTTAAATCAGACTTTAACAAATTGAGAGCTAAATATATTCTCTAAGCTCTAAGACAAAAGAAGTTCATTTCAAAATAATGAATACTATCTCTCCATCCAATGAGCTGTTAGAAACAAGATTTGGTATTGCTCATAACTGTATCTTTTGTGAAACTGAAATTGAAACTACTGATCATCTGTTCTTCCATTGCTTATACTCTGGGACTTTTGGGGAGGATTTCCAGGACTGGCTATCAACCAAAATCCAACTTAGCCCTCTTGCAAGAGAAAATATTGTGTTTGGTATTATCATGGTATATCTTTCATTCTTTCAGCCACCTTCTTGAAATAGTTGGGTTGTGATATTTGTGCATATCCACAACCGTGTTGATATCCAAGTCTTTCAAACGTTCACAAGGTGTGTAGGTGTGTTCCTCCTTCCAGCCAGGTATGTGGGATTTCAATTTGTGCAAGCTGATGACTAGCTGATTTGTGTTCAACACGTAGATATATGTAAACTGTGTGGTAAACTACTGTAAAAACCCCAATTTGGATTCATGTTCCAAATGCACTGCACACATCAGGGAAGGCTCAGTGACCCATATCAAATTCAGAAATCATAAAGTACAAATATCAATCAATCATTAAATAGACAGACATTAATGTGAGAATATTTATCGTCATCACTTTGTTTTTCAGACATATTTTTGCTTTGATTTATTATGATCATGCTGCTTGAGTTGATGTTTAGCTGTTCCATCACTCAGAGCACATTGTCAAAAATGAGATTTTACCAGGATGAGGTAGGAGTTGAATGAAGAACATCAAGCAACTGTAAAGTCTCCATATGTAATCCAGCTTCTTTTGTCAGTAAGTTTATATGTACACTGTGACCTATTTACTGTAAATAATCAGGTTAGAGCCCCTACACACTCAGTGTTCATCCACACAGGTGCTTCCACTTGTTGTTTGATTAGACCTAATTGTGACTCATTTACAAATATTTTTTTTTCACAGCAGACATTTTGACATGTTGCAGCAGGAAAAGCACAGGTGTAAATAATCAAATGAAGTGAGGTCTAATCAGATATGGGTCTGCAGAGCCTTTTAGACGTCAGCCTCTATTTTCATGGCAACAGGTTGATGGCAGAGAGTCAGGCACACAATCCCCAGTGGGTTTAGTGATCAGGAAGACACATTATCATGCATAAAAAATGTTGGTATGTTAGAGTCTGTGATCGTCATTGTGGTCAGTCACATTTATCATCAGCTCCATCCCCTTTAATGGTGTCTTTTTACCTCTGCCAAGGAGGTTATGTTTTCACCGGGGTTTCTTTATTTGTTGGTCTGTTGGTTTGTAAAATAACTCAAAAAGTTATGGACGGATTTTGACGAAATTTTCAGGGTTGGTCAGAAGAAGCCTAACTTAAAACTGAATAATTTTTGGTGGTGATTGGATGAGATTCAACAGCACCACCAAAAATTAATCAGTTTTTAGTTAGGCCACTTCCGGCCAATCCTGAAAATTTTGTCAAAAACTGTCCATAATTTTTTGAGTTACTTTGCAAACCGACAAACAAACAAACAAGCCCCGGTGAAAACATAAATTCCTTGGCGAACGTTAAATAAACTTTAAATAAATTTGGCAGACGTCTGTGCTGTCTGAGTGTTTTTCTAGTTCTTCATATTTTCTGTTTTTTTGTCATTAAGTTGTTCCATATATAATATGAAAGTACAGTTTCAAATGTTTTTAGTTTAATTTTGCTATTTCTGAAAGTTTCATTTAGTTACATTTGACAGTTTTACATGCCAAAATGATTGCTTGTAATCTGGTAAATAAATAAACTGATGTTTTTTCTTACAATGATGTGATGTAAATGTGATCCTGGTAATGAAACTCGAATACTGTGGGATTTCCCAAATTAAGCTTTTGTTTCTGGGAACACCACTATAACAATCTTTCACATCGCACAAGGCAACCAGTTGCTCTAGACTAAAAAAAAGAAGATGAGGTGCTTCGGCTACCCAAACAAAGAGAGAAGTTTAAATTACACAATAAACTGTAGAATAATTCATTATAACAAAATGTACTAGGACTGCAAATAATAATCTGCTTATTATTTTGTCAATTATTCATTTTTTTAGTCTCTAATATGTCAGAAAATTGTAAAAAAAAAAAAAAGTTTTTCCCAAAGCCCAACATCATCAGATGTCTTGTTTAGTCCACAAATATTCCTTTTGCTGTCACACTGGAGTTAAGAAACCATAAAATATTCATATTTGAGAATCTTGTAGCAGAGACATCAGACCCTTATTTCAGCAATTTTCAAAATTGTTGCAGAATAATTTAATTGCTGACACTAATATTATTATTGTTTAATAATTGCAGCTCCAGAAGTTTCCATGATTATTTTTAGAGGTGTCACAATTTCAATTCTAATTTGTAAATCAATCAAATCAATTAATTTTGACCATCAAAAAGCAGCATTGGCAGTTCTGTCCGTTTAATGGAGTAGCAACAAAATCCACCTGCTTTCCTGAATTCATCGGTGTGGCAACATATTGACTTCCTCATGAGTTGTGTGAACAGTGAACGCATCGTTGACAGAAAAACAGTTTGTAGGCTGCATATGATGCAGGGTGTTCTCATAGTAGGTATGATTGATTCATGCATTGTATCCAAGTATGATAGCTCCCTCTCCACTCCTCTGTCACTTAACTTTCACTTTGTCATCATCTATTTGTTTATGTTGAGATCAGCTTCTCAAGTGAAGAAGCATTATTACTTCATTAAAACGGGACAGAAATCAAACCATGTTGATTTGTTTTTCCAGCAACCACAGACTCCATTTTGGTCTCAATAAAACCTCATTCTTACCTCTCATTCTTCAGAAGCAGACCATTAAATTAGAGAGCACCAAACCCTTATGCATACTATTGATTATATTTTGTCATATTATATTGTATATTCTCTAAGATAAGGTATGTGGTGCTGTCCTGATGCATTCACGTGTGCCTCATAAACTCTTAGAAGCTGTTGTCATAAAGTACCTCCCAGCCATCTGGTGGAGGCATAAAACCAAATCTGTTGATCTTTCTAAATCAAGACTCCATAGTCTAACAATGACACATTTTAATCAAAAATTTAAAAAAAATGAATTGAAGTCAGATTGACTCATGGATTCAGAGAATGACGTGACACCCAACAGTCTAGTGTTTGTTGTACAAAACCGAACCAGCTGGTCTGCCATGAGCAATTGTAGCTTGACAGTCTCCAGGTAGAGACTGCAGATGGAGCATATACCTGCTGCCTTCAGATGGCTCTAATAGAGACACCAGAGTAAAGGAAAAGCCTCCAATCATAAGCCCCAACAGGATGGTTTGATCCCTGCCGTTAAGTGGCTCCTCTCCTGTTTCCTCTGCGTTACTGGGAACTGTTGAGTTTCTAGCCAGGTACCAAAATCCTAAATATTTTCTAAATGAAATCTAAGGACAGACAAATCCTCAGTGTTGATGGCCTGGTTGATTATGAGCTGGTTTGAATCACTACTTTCAACCCTTTCTGTTATGGTGTTGTTGCCACATGCAAAACAATTTTTGATTTCCATGACAACTATCTTTTATTGAATGCTGCATGTGTTTGTGTTTGTATACATGCCCTTCATGACATGGAATTGAATGATTTTGTGTGTGTATAATCAGTGTTCTCTGTCACTTCTCAGCATGTATTGATCTGTGCTCCTCCTATTCAAGCAGCAAAGAAAGGGCAATAAGACAGCGAAGGCGAACAAAAGAGATGGATAGAGAGGAACAGAAAGTTGTCCTGCCACCTGCACTCATCCACATTTTGTTTTTCATCGTTATTCCAGACAGAAGACAGTGAGAAATTCTGACATCTATTCAATAAACTGTCAGCACAATCAACATCAATATGTTCGGGCTTTGATGAGCTCAACTCAACACAACACAGCGGAGACAGAGGCAGCTGTTAGTCTGACACAACCACTGAAATATTCACTCGTAGTCCAGCAAAAGTCAAAGTGCAGCATTGTCAAACCAGCTGCAGCTATTCTGTCGATGAAAAGGATTCCAGTCATTTGCTTCTCTTTTTTTAATGCCTTCAGTCCGGTGACAGCTGGGGCCAGAGGCGTTATTTTCTTTCAAGTTGTAAGGACATCGGCTGTCCATCCCATTCTCGTAAATACCATATCTCAGGAAAGCCTGGATGTTTGGTGGTCAAAGATCAAAGGTCAATGTGACTTCACAGTTTTTGTCCATAACTCAAGAATTCATATGCTAATTTGATAATGTCATATAAATGTTTGAACAGATATGGATGTCATGATGTTACCACTCTACTGGTTAGCTGAGGCCTACAACCATTTATTTCTATATTTTAATTAACCAGGTAGGTTGAGAGCCAGTTCTCAATTGTAATGATGACCTGGCCAAGAGGAAGCATAAGTGGTGGATAGAAAACAGTGAGGACATGCAGAAAAACATAGAAATAAAAAGTAAAAGATACAATATGTACTGTGTAGAGTAACATCAGTAAAGAGTAAATAAAACAAAAAACCAAATATAAGTGCAATAATCTTGAATGACAGAATTCATATCACATGCTGTTTTAATGTTCAGCATTGTCTTCCACTGAGGCAGACTGTAGGTGTGAACCTGCCATTGGCTGCACATTTCATGCAGGTTTCTCCTCCACTTCTGCTACAGTATTTCCACTATTTATTTACTGTAGCAAAGGCACCGTCGCTTCATAGAATAGAAAGGAATTCCTAACCACCACACCACCGTGCCACCCATCATGTGAAACCATTAAATACAAATAAATAGTAATGGAATTACTGGGCGATTAGCGTGTGAAGACTAAATATTGATATGATATTCAATTGTGTGTGTTCATTTCGAGTTGTGATGGCCCACAAAATGAAGACGACTGTGACCAGTTTTAAGAAATAAGTCTGGTTTGCAAATATGATCATTCAAACCAACTGTTATGAGCTGAAATCTGGAGTATCTTTGGACTCAGATGGACAATTTCTGTAAAAGTCACAGCACGAAACATATCTGAGACCATATGGGACTGAATCCATCTTCCAAATGAAAAATATGTATAATATTCAGTGACAACTGGTGGTGATTTTGGGTGGGTGGGCTAACAAATACATTACATTTATCAATACTTCACACAGCAGCAACAGTAGCATCACATCAAGTTACAGCAACAACAGCCTATGCTTTGTTATAGAATCAGAATCAGAAATACTTACTTCCTGTTCATGGTAATGCCCGCCAGTTGCTCACTTCATACTCTCCACATTCTACCAAGAACTAGAACTGCGCTGTGATAGGTCGAAGGTCACTGTACTGTTGCTACTGCTCTGTGAGAGGTGGAAGGTCACTGTACTGTTGCTACCATGCTATGATAGGTGGAAGGTCACTGTACTGTTGCTACTGTGCTATGATAGGTAGAAGGTCACTGTACTGTTGCTACCGTGCTATGATAGGTGGAAGGTCACTGTACTGTTGCTACCGTGCTATGATAGGTGGAAGGTCACTGTACTGTTGCTACTGCTCTGTGATAGGTGGAAGGTCACTGTACTGTTGCTACAGTGCCTTGATAGGTTAAAGGTCACTATTCTGTCGCTACTGCGCTGTGATAGGTGGAAGGTCACTGTACTGTTGCTACCATGCTGTGATTGGCTGAAGGTCAGCCTTTGGGCTGAATTACTTTAGCCCAAATGGGCAGCATATGAAGGGGGCGTGTCAGGGCACCTGTCAATCAAAAGTGAATGGAAGCTTGTTCCTGTGCTTGGGTTGAATACATTTAGCCCATTCACAGGAAAAAAAACCCAAGATATTGCATATCACATATCCTGGGTTTTTTCTGTCACTTTTTGTTGCCATTGCTGCTTTAAGTTCAACTAAAATTGAAATCAATATGTTCTAAGGTTTTTAATAATATTTTTTTTATTTTTACAGTAAAAAGTAGGGAGGGCTTAGCCCTGTTAGCCCATATATACTGTACCAGCCACCCCTGGTAATATTATTATTTCAGCTGGGGTGAAACAATGTTAGAATATACCTTTATGCCTTCAGACAAACTCCAGATCAGCAGATCATAATGAAATGAAAGATCCACACCTTGGACTGCTGATATCTTCTTTTTTTTAATTTATTTTGAAGGGAGGGTGTTTCCCTCTTTGAATGTGGAGTTATTTTGTACTCAAGGTGTGTGGAGTGCAATGAAACATTGCTGTTTTTTCCACATATTCTATTTGATCTAGAGGAGAGAATTACCAGGTCTGCAAGACGACGTTGTTATAAAGCTACAGAGTCTGCTCATGGAGGGGGTCAGAGTAGATTGATGGGACAGCAAAGTGTTGGACTATAAAGTGGCTATTCATTTCCTATTTCCAACCCGAGAACCAACATTGGCGTTTGTTCCTGGACCAAGTGTTCAATAATTGGTGTTCAAAGTGCCATCAAATCAGAATAGAGCGTAGTACAGTATGTGACTTGATGAGGGCATGGACGAATGATTTTTTTTTTTATCTATTTTTGCAGGATTAGGAACACAGTTTATGACATTTAACTCTTTCATACTGAGAAACTGTCTGTCACATTGATATTTCTAGTGAAGACAAAAATCAGGGTCAGTAGGGTCAGTGCAGGGTCAGCAATTAGCAATAATGAACAGCTAGCTGTGAAAATAACTCACTTACTGTAATACAGACCTACTTACTGAAGACATGGAATGTATGTAATGTATAACACTGTTGAATTCAAAGCAGAATAAGAAAAATGAAACTTTGTGAGTGAGAGATTCTCGTCTTGAGGTTTCTTTAGTTAACTTTATGAAATAGGTCAGATCTTTGGGGATCTAAAGAAATGTGCAGTTGTGATCAGTTAGAATGAAACATTTGTCCTTTCAGGAGTATAAGTTCAGAGTCCACTGGCTGACCTTAGTTAGTAATTCACTGTAGCAGTGCATTTTTTAACATAAAATGAATGTGGCTAAATGCTCACTAGTATTCTGTGCTTGCACTAGAATACAGCAGTATATAAAAATCTGACTTTAATGATCCACAGCATCAGTTATTCTGCTTGATGTAGTGTTCCTACACAAACTGATGAAACGTAATGCTCCTTATAGCTGAAGATGGAACGCTTACAGACAGAGCAGAACACATTTCTGCCCTCAAACATCAATGATCCCATGAGTGTGTAGACAGGCAGCGCAGGCTGTTAAATACCAGATGGTCACACATCTAAATGACAACACAGGGAGATTTATTGCTTAATTACGCTCATCGGACACATTTAGAAAACAAGCACAATAAATAAAAGATACGAGATGATAGTGTTAAATGTAATTGCAATCAAACACACACAAATGTATGCACAAACACTGTGCAACATCTGACATTTCGGAAAGCGGCCTTTCATTCTGTGAGTAAATTTACAACGTGGCCTGCGTGTTTAAGTGTGTGCTAAATTCTGACTAGTAATATACAGCATTAATAAGTGTCTGGGTAAAGAGCAGAGCATCTGGATGGGTTTTATTGTTCATTCTGAACGACAAGGATACAGTCAGACAGGAGAAGTCACATTAGTTTTATTAGTTTAATTATTCCATAGATGTGGGAGTAGTGGCAGTTAGTTGGTTTGCTGGTCACTTTCCTTCACTGAGCTTACAGTACTGAGCATAGTAAGTTCAATAAAGGTCAATAAAGCTGAAGTGATTCTGAGTTTATAATAGTTGAGTCTGTATTTCCGTTCTGTCGTCCTGTCTTCTGACAGCAGACAGACTGGTCCAAACTGGGAAACACTCAGCACATACATTTTTCCTCACATTTTATTCACTAGATGATGTCAGTGAAAATAGTCATTAGTTGCAGCCTTAAGCCTGGTTCTGCGTCAGGGCTTAAGGCTTGTAAGGTTCTGCGTCGACGCCGTAGCTACGCCGTCGCTGGGGACCCCTACACGGACCCTACGCCGTAGCCTGACGCGCACCTCCAAAAAATCCTGACTACACATCGCGTCAACGCGTTGAGACGCGAACGGCAAGGACTGTCATTGGTCCGCTCAGAACGTAATTTCCGGCGGTTGCTTTTCCGGTCAACAGCTCAACAACACCGCTATTTGTGGAGCGGCACGAGCGGTATGGAATGGTCGGACAGACCACCTCCACAAACGTCTTCTGTGCTTCAACATTTGTAGTAACAACATTTCTTTTTCAATTTTATGAGCTCCATCTCCAGAAACACCCGCTCCATCTCAGTTGTCATTGTTTACTGTCGGAAGAAAACCAAGGAATCCGATATGAGCCCCCAGAAGCCACACAAAGACACACACACATTTTCAGATATTTTGAGACCAGTTGCATTGCTCTAGCTCCTTCCTACATGAAGTTATGGTTAAAAATGCGTATTTGACCTTGGTGAGCTTGACCTTTTATTAACCTTGACCAAACTGAATCGGTGACTTCTGGATTCCTACATTAGTTTATAAACCAAGTTAGGTGACAATTGGCTGAAAATTGTACACCCTGGAGCGTTCAGAAATATGCAAAATTTCCCATACATTATTATGGTGTGACCTTTCATTTGATCTTGATGACCTTGAATGGGATTTGATCACCACCAAAAGTTAATCAGTTTTACGTTAGGCCACTTCTGACCAATGCTGAGTATGAAGTATGAAGTAAAAAAAATCCATCCCAATGTTTTTGGTGTCCAAGGTGACCTTTCATCCTTCAAGATATTCATTTTAATATGACATAAAACAGGCAAGTGAGATTCTCATGTCTTTTATATTAGAAGGCAGGTTTAAGTTGTTGAAAATAAAAAAAAAAAACTCTTGAAACTCTCAATCTGTAGAGAAATATACACGTGACATATTCAGAAACTGCGCTGAGACCATTTCAGTTTTAAACTTTCCAGATGTCCCGGTTTATTTTCAGATGCAGTGTTAGTGAATGCCAAAAATGAGCTTCACCATATAAAACAGGGAAAACAGGAAATATTTACGAAGCTGAAAACACTGAAAGCTGAAGAATTTTATGACATTTTCGTATTAAAATGACTGTAATAATTAATCGTGGCAATCATTTTTCTGACGATCGTCTAGCTGATTAATCGCTGCAGCTCCACTCTATCCCCTCCTCACCTTCCTCTTCCTCCCACTCCTCCCCTTTGCTCTCCTCTCTCACCTTCACATTCTTCTCATCCCCCTCATTTCCATCTCTCCTGCATCCTCCCTCCCTTTCTTTCTCCCTCTCCCCTCCTCCTCCTCCCTCATCTCATCCATCTCTCGCTGAGAGGCTGCGTCAGGGCAGATAAATGTTGGACAGATGTTGTGCAGAAGTCTCGCCCTGGGTGGCATAACTAAATAAGAGTGTGTATTTGCCTCTCTCTGTGTGTCGCCTTGGGTGGCGACATCTAAATAAGAGAGGGGGAAAAAAAGAACCGCCTCAAGTTGTTTCCAATACATGCCCCCTGCCAGCCACAGCTCTCTGTGTGTTATACACAGGCTGTTTTCTAGTTTGCTGCTACTCCTTAGCAGAGCGATGAGCACAGAATGCTTTCCCATCTGTAGTATGTATGATTTCATGATGCTGTTCAGACATTATAAACCACTGTACGTTTGTATTCTCTTCACTCTTTGTTTTGGCTTAATATATTTATGCTTTCATACAGACAAAAACAGAGAAAAAGGACATCAGAGTGAAAAAAAGGAGAGTGACCTCTCTCTGTTACTGTTTCTGTCCCGGCTCTGCCTGTCTGTGCTGCTGTGTGTTTTCACACTGGTCAGTTATTAGCATTTGGCAGACTCCCTGACTGTTCTTTATTCAGCACATTAACATGATTAGCACTGCTGAGGAGGAAACATCCATGTAGAATAATGACAATGAAATCACTAAGTGGACTGGCTGACTGAGAGAATGAGAGACTGACTTAATTGACTGAATTGGTAAATCACTGAGTTATTGAAGAACTGCTTGCTGACTGAGTAACTAACTGACTGAGTTCCTGTCTGAAGGCCGGATCTGCTTTTGTGTGAGCAATCTAGAATTTTGCGTGTGGAGTTAAAACATGGTTTGAGTGTGATTTATGATGAGTGAGTGTGTAAATGACGTCAGCTGCAAACGTGTTGGAGACATGCCTATTTAAATAAGGATTTTGCATGCTTCATGGTTTGCAGCATGGCGAGAGACGAAAATGAAAAGTGAACTTCAACCCTACAGAATTAGAGGTGTTGGTAGTTGAAGCCAATAAACAGTTAGATGAGCTGAACAAAGAAGCTGTTTGGTCTCATTCAAGGAGTCCAGAGTGCATGGAAACCTAATAAACCTGACCATCCGGCGTGACATGGCATTTAGACAGCACATCTAAAAAAGTGATTGGGAGAGCTGATGATGATCCAGATGCAAAAAAAAAACAACATGTGAACTTGTAAGGAGTTCTGTCATTGCAGGTCTTGCGTGACTCCTTCTCATGGCTCTAAATCCTCATTCATTGCAAAAATGTTCATACAAGAGTGAAAATGCATCCTCTGTGTTTTCTTTCATTTTTTCAATGTCTCTTCTTGCGACAATAACCACAGCTGTGTGCGCGCAATTATGCACACCAACCGTTTGAACCTCCCTTTGAGATGTGTTAAATACAGATACAGTTTCTACTTGTAAACTTGCTCTCAGGTTTGATAAATCATTTTGTGTGTGCTAAATTAATATATTTACATTTTCTCCTCCCACACTATTACGTGTAAATGCCCCCTATCGAATATTCACTGCAGCAAACGTACTAACTGAATGCAAAAGCATTATTTTGCACCTTTGAAGGACGCAACCCTGCGTGCCCTGATAGTAAATCAGTTTTTGTTTTTATACATGCAAACCTTTAGTTGATGAGGATTGATTTGTGTTCAGAGAATAACAGAAAGTTCTATCTATTTTTAGTATCAGTATTTAGCATATCAGTATTTATCATGTGTGTATCCAATGTGTCTGTTACAGATTATGATTAAAAAAATATATCCATTCTCATAACTGCACACTGGAGCACCATATCTGTATTAATCCGCTGCAGTAAATAGTCCACCGAGAAGTACACTGTTTAAATATGATTCACAAAACATTAAAGTAATCTGCTTTTCAGCTAAATCATTTTTAAATCTTTTAAAAATGTCACGAAATATGTTTGACCTGTGTGATCTCATGGTAGATGCTTCCCCAAACAGGAAGCATCTCATTGAGCAAAATAAATAGAGAGGTACAGATTAGGTGAAATGTCGAGTGGATATTAAAAATATACATATTAATACTTTTCCACTTGACTTGGATCAAGCTAATCAAAAAGGGGAACTTAAAAATGAAGACAGCTTTAAACTTTCTCGACTTCTGTCTTCCTCGTACTTTTCCAGTTGGTTTTGAAGTCAGGTATCGGCTCATTTTGTGGTGAAATTATTCACCACTGTATCAATACCTTTTTGAAATTCATTCCAGGACTATATCTACATACGGCCTTCACCCAGCCTTGAAATTCATCCAGTAATGCAAAATGCTGCTATTTGATTGATGAACTCTGGACAGTGTGTGTGTGTGTTTGCTTTTTGCTGTCTCCCTGTCCATTGCTGCAGTGCACACAGGGAAATGTGCTGTTGTGTTTGGGAAAGTGACTGACAGACAGCAGGCAGCAAACAGCCAGATGGCAGCTGAGGTGTGATTCACTGAAATCAACAAACTCTGCCTCTAGTGCTGCTGTAATGGACTCTGTTCCACACTGTCGGAGAGTGACTGCTTTACTGACTGGCTGGCTGACAGATTGAATGACCATTTAACTTCCTTTTCTTACCTTTCTTGATCTTTTCTTCTTTATTTCTTCCTGCCTTTCTGTCTTAGAGCTACATTTCCTTGTATTGCCCCATGTGAGCCACGATCAGGCTGTCTCTCCTGCAAACACTTTTAAGTAATAATGGAAAAGGCCTTCAGGGTAATCACACTTAATTTTGTAACTTTAATTTCCCAGTGCAGCCAGGCTAGGGAAAAAAGAACAGATTAATTTATCCAGACACACCAGGAAGGAAAACCACACAGTAATAATAACTATGGGATTATTCTCTCACATACAACACTGTCTACAAACATTATATATATATTAGGGATTCCATGACATTCATTTAGTGAAACTCCGCTATTTTATACCAAATCAATATTACCCTAAAAAACAAACGTAAAACTATAAATCCCATTACTTCAACATCCACTCTGTCATTAAAAAATTGCATACTGCTTTTAGTTAGGAAGTTAAACAGCTCATAATTCTCTCTTTATTATCTATTTTATATTAACGCTTCAAATAACGGTAAAATTACATTTGAACACAGTGATACTATAATTACTATATACTATAATTTACCTTCAAACAATCAAACATGAAAACAGGAAAAAAGAGTACTATCACATTTTGGAATTCTGGCACTGATTTATTACCAAAGTAACTGTTCACTTTCATATCTCTATCATACCTTCTTTCATAAATGATGATAGCCACTTAGGAAAGCACAATAACTCTTGTGCACATGATCGCCCAAGCACACACACACACACACAGACATCATGTTAATTGGCAGAGTGGTTGGGGCTATTATGAGTTAATTACTTTCTTTAACCTGCTTCAGTCTCTTAGAAGGGATGAAATAACCAGCATACTGTGTGTGTCTGTGTGTGTGTGTGTGTGTGTGTGTGTGTGTGTGTGTTATTGGATCTAAGAGGAAAAACCGTGAGCGTCTTCACATCCATGTGTGTATTTTCCCTCAGCACAGTAGAGTTGACCCCTATTAAAATATATTAATAGGCAAGCTAAATGTTCAGCATGAATATCTAAGAGCTTACAGCCAAGATAATACTCTATTAAGATTGTGTGTGTGTGTGTGTGTGTGTGTGTGTGCATGCAGGATGGGTTATCTGGGTGATAGCTTGAGGCTAAATTTGTGATTTCCTCGTCTATAATTCACTGATGTTTTGTCTAGCATCCGTGCTTCCGTGCTCATGAATCAGCGTGAATGTGAGCATGTTGAACGTCACCCTTGACTCATCTGGTGCTGCTGAACTGCTGAAGCAGACAGTGAGCCTAAACCCACGTGACAGACTTTCTAATTAACCTCTGCATGGAAGAAGACAAACACCCTGCGTGAGTATGCACCTGACCTCATCAGATCTATCATCTTACTAATACATGTCCAACACTGCTAATATTTGGTCCACTGACAGGATCATTATTTTAGCTGAAGCTTACAAATAGCTAATCTGCCCACAACAGGATTTAAGTCTTGTTAAGTATCAAGAAGAAATTGGAAGCCAATGCTGTATGTCAGACACATTTTCAGTTAACTGGGGAACTTCTGCCAAATGTTGTTTGGTCGTCTGTCCATGCACACAATATTACAGGGACACCTTCAAGTTTGGGAAAAATGTTCGCACTGGATTTTGGAGGTCAGGGGTCAACTCATGTCCATCCCATTCTTGTGAATATGATCTCTGAGGAACACTTTCAGCACATTTCCTTACATCTGGCTCAAAAGTTGGATGAACTGATTCAGTTTTGGTGGTCAAAAGACACTGTGACATCACAAAACACTATTTTGACCTAATTTCAAGAATTCATGTGCTCATTTTGACAATTTCTCACAAATGCCTACTTGGATGAAATAATGACATTTTGGACAGACGTGGGTGGTTCACTTGTTAGGGAATGAGGCAGTGTTTCTATTTTAGCTATGCTAATGCTAACAGCCTGCCCCCATTGATGGCAATGTAGGTGCTGTTCGAGTTTTCCAGATGATGAAGCCCTGATGACAACTGGGATTACCAATCTTTCCTCGAGCATGACTACAGCCTCACAGAGTCACTGGAAGCACTTTGGATTATCATTTAATCAAACACATGATTTAAATTATACTGTTAATTACTAAGCAAACTCTACTACTTGTGTGTTTTCCACTCTGTGTATCGTGTCAAGTTCAGCTCAGTCCTTCAACTCTTGCATTTCAATCAGAAGAAGTCATAGACCAAGGTTACAGTCCGTACACTGCACCTGAATCACTGCATAGCCCCAGGCTGAATTGGCCTTTATAAGTTAGTCAACAACAACCTCTTGATATTCATCAGCCTTGACTCTCACAATATTTTCTGTGATTTATGGGCAAAAGCAGGGGCGTCACTAGGTTTTAAGGACGGGGGGCTTAGCCTCCAGGAGAGGCACAGGATATGTGTGTACTCTTCTCACTTGTCTGCCAAAAGACTGTAGCCAAACAAGATCACATCACTCCTGTTCTTAGATATCTGCAATTGATCCTCTGGTTTAAACCACTCCTTTATGTAACTGTAAAACCACAAAATCAAACATCATCAGGCAGAATCTCAAACTAAAAGTCCAATGGGGAGGGCCAGGGGCGTCATTTGTGGGGACAAAGCCCCCAGGTGAGGCTAATTTGCCCTCTGCCACTTATCCTCACATAGGGTCATGGGGGGGCGGGAGCCTATCCCAGCTGTCTTAGGGCGAAAGGCAGGGTACACCCTGGACAAGTCTCCACCTCATCGCAGGACACATAGAGACAGACAACCACTCACACTCACATTCACACCTACAGGCAATTTAAATTAACCAATTAATCTAATCCCCATGCATGTTTTTGGATGATGGGAGGAAGCCTGGAGAGAACCCATGCAGACCCAAGGAGAACATGCAAACTCCACACAGAAAGGCCCCCAGGGGGGTATCGAACCCAGTACCTTCTTTGCTGGGAGGCGACAGTGCTAACCACTACACCACCGTGGCACGGTGAGTCTAATTTGTATATATATATGATTATTTAATTAAGCGCATATTCTGGCCTCTTTATATTGAATTTGTCTGCACTTTTTATATGTGAAAAATAAATAAACCAACACCAAATTATTTAGAGGGTTTAAGAATATTTAAATAAATAAAATAGCCCCAATGACACCACTGGGCAAAACGAAACATGTTTTATTCCAAACTTTGATCATTTGATTTGTAATCTCAACAATTTACTGTCATTATGCAAGCATGTTTGGTGGTATCACTCGACACAACAGAAAGCAGCTATGGTGCACAGAAATATAATAAAACCTGGATGCAGATATTTATTCAGTTTTGAATTTTTCTTTTGAAGAAACATTTCTGAGAGCTTTTTAGAAGAAGTTACACCTTATTTTTTACTGACCACTAGTACTGTGAAAAATCTACCTGCGGCAAAAAAAAATCATTTTCCACACTGACCATCACTGCTGAAAAGATGTTCACTGTTAAAAGGACACATCAATCTGCAAACAAGGAAACATTTTCTTTTATGATGGTTTTGTATTCATAAAACTGTCTTCAGTGCAGAGGAAAATGATTGAAAAATCTGCAGCGTTGTCACACAATGGGTTGAGCGGGAACCTGTTGACGTAGTGAGTAAATTTAACAAATAAATAAATTTGCTTAATCTGGCAATGTGACCCCAGAAGCAAACCTGGATGCTAGAAAACCATTCTCTCTGGTTTCAATAGTCACCATCCTAGTGTCTGGTATGCAGTTTTTATTGTGAATCCCTCCCTGGGTGAGAGCGACAGCCATTAGGATTGACATTTCTCCCGATTTGTAGCCTCAATTAGATGTAAAGCTAAGAAAGACTGCACTGTGTTCAGTTTAGAGCTCATTTTGTGCGTCAAGCTCATTGCCTGTTGCTTGAATAATTATAAGCCATGTTGCATACATTTATTGAAAAATATTCCCACTGTCTGGTAAAATTACCTCTCTTTATTACAATAATCATGTTGCAATGGTGTGTTATTCAAAGATAAGGAACAGCTTGGGATTGTGGAAAGGCGTCAAAGAGGTGGTAACTATTGGGAAACTCAATGAGTACAATACCTTGTTTCTAAAAGGAGGGATTTGGATCTTACAGCCATGTTACATCACTTGTTTGTTTGTTTTTTTTAATTCTCACTCACTACAGTGGTTTTGTTTATGTCACCTCCTAATTCCAGATGAATACATTTTCTTACCTCAGAAAAGCTATATTCAAAGATAGACAAAATACACAAATATGGACAATTTATTCATCAAAACAAGTTAAAAATGGGGACAATTTGAAATAGACATCCATATTTGAATGGCAAGCATCTTAAAATGACACATTGACTGTGTTTACATGCAACAAACAACAACAAACTTTTTGCATTTGTTTGGAAAAAGACAACAGTCCCACTGAGCTAATAAACATGAATATTCCACTGAAATGTTTTTAGTATTGCATATTCTGAATAATGACAAACATCTCAATGACAGTTTATGTAATGTTTGCTTAAATTTGTCAAAGGTGGTGGATTTGTTCGTCTGTGCGAAAACATTCTCTTGAAAAGGTTAAAACCTGTTAATAGCCAAGGGATGCATCTCTGCAAGCTGTCGGCAAGTTGTTTTGTGTTCGCAGTAGGGCAGCAAATTAGCCTGGGCCTGTCCATACTTCCTGTAACGCTGCACAAAATTTTGTAACCAAGTCAGTCTGGACAAGTTGTCGTTCTCTTCGATTTCAGATTCCCCCAGGAACTGGACCAATGAAAATCTAGCATTTCCAACGGCTTGATTGAGGCATGTTTAAGGCAATGACGCACTAGTTCTTTGGATCAAGCAGTTTATCGCTACTCACACATCAGAGAAAAGAGTGGTCTGATTGGTTGAAACTTTGTCCACTAGCACACAGAGGCATTTGATAGACAAAGCCAAAGACTTGTGGAAAAGGCTCAATTTGTAATATGACTTAAATAAGAATATCGAAGAATAGTATATTGTCTTGACTTTGAATTAATAGTTTACATATGACTCAAAAAGTCGTACCATGATGTTGGATGTTACAGAGACTGTGATCTCACTGTTCTGATTAAAAAAACATTAATATGGTAAACTATTTTTCCCTCTGACTTTATACATCTGGCAGCATATTCTTAAGACTAAGAGCGCTTTAAATTTTTTAAAAAAAAATGATATATGCTTGCTTATAGTACGGCAATACATTGACTCGTAACTCATGTCGTGATGTGTATCGTATTTGCCAGATTTTCAACAATGCACACTATTGTGAGTATTTTTCAGAGAAAGACAGAAGGTGGCATTTTTAGTTGGGGAAACATAATGCTGTATATACAAACAGCATGACAGGGATGGTGTGTGTGTGTGTGTGTGTGTGTGTGTGTGTTGGGGGGGGGGCTGTACATCTTTGTCATCTGTTCCCCTGGTGGTGATGGGGACACATTGTTGCCAGTGGTCGCTCAGGCATCGTCCACCTCCCTAATCTACAATATGCTCACTTTGGCAGGTCTGCTAATATTTGATACCTTTGGGACACCTCAAAGACACACACGCACACCCCACACACACACAGATTTGCAATGTGCTCCATTTGGCAAATTGTCTCATAATTGGCACCTTTTGTTTTTGTCCAAACACAGAGACACTCATTTGCATTGAGATGCTTATGAGTGCATTTCCATTCATAAAATATCCCAGCACCCAAAATGTAGGTTTTTTATTGTTTTTTTTTTTCCTTTGTGAGGACATTTGGTCTTTACTGGAGAAAGTGAAGCTCACACAGTAGACTGCCAATGTGTGAGCTTCAGGTTCTCCATTAACGACCAAATGTGTGTGTGGCTCTGCCTTATGTCCACATTGGGGACACTTTATTTAATACCAGTTGTTTGGGGATGGCATATGCAATTGGGGACAAAGTCCATGTCCCCAATTATTCAAACCTTTATTTTGGGTCAGTGGTTAGGGTTAACTGTTGCCTCACAGCAAGAAGGTACCGGGTTCGAATCCTGGGCCTGGGGCCTTTCTGTGTGGAGTTTGCATGTTCTTCCCGTGTCTGTGTGGGTTCTCTCCGGGTACTCCGGCTTCCTCCCATCATCCAAAAACATGCATGCCCCCCCGCGACCCTGTGAGGATAAGCGGTAGATAATGGATGGATGGATGGTTAGGGTTAGGATTGGGGGTTAATTGCTCGCACGTTAGTTATATGAGAACATTTCTGAGCATGTTGTATATCTGGAGATTCTCTGCTGCTCTCTCACCATTGTTTTATAAGAGACAGTAAGAGGAAAGAGAGGGATTACATTATGACAAGCAGAGGAGGGACAGACTTTAGTGAGAGTGTGTGTCGTATTTTTTCAATGACAGGATCTATAAAGCTGTCTCACTGCTGAGTCAGCATGTCTGAACACACACACACACACACACACACACATCATATCATTACACACTGCATCTTTAGTTGAACAGAAACTCACATGCTCAGAAACACACTGGCTCAAAATGAATGTCTCTCCATAACTAAACAATGATTTATCTTCAAAACCAGTTCTATCTTTCTTATCGGGAAGCAATAAACTGGAAAGGAAATTCATTTATGTGCTTGACAGGAACTCCCATTAGCTGCATTTAGTCTGTGAAGTTAGCTGTGTTATGGTATGGTTTGGTTCGGCTCCACTGATTGGCCAGACCCGACCAGCCAACAGCAGGATTTGGAAAATAATGAGCACATGTTGTGAAGAAAACAGCCAAAGACAGCCAGACCACTGACAGTTTGTCATTACTTTATCAGCATTTAGTTCCTCCAAGCACATATTGCAATATCCGAGGGAGCATACAGTCTCCAGACTGGAGACAGGAAGTGGAAAAAATTATACTCAAATTCAAACTAAAAACATGTTTGAAAAGCTTCACGTGTGGTATACATGAGATGCTATATTTGATGAGGAAAAGGGAGAACAGAAAGTTCTGCTGGGCTGTGGTTATCTTCGGCCAGATTGTGGACACGTTTGGCTCAGTCTCACTCCAGCCGAGTTTGGTCCGGCTGTAAAGACAATGGAGTCACTGGTCGTGAGCCAGCAGCTCAAATGGCTGTGTGTCTGTACCACTGGTTTATTAGGCCATGGCAAAGTTTTACCTCTCTCTCAGCCAGTAAAGTCATCTCAAACTTTGCGTGGCACATTTACAAGTAAACTTAGTTGTGTAAAAGGTAGGAAATAGAGGCGGGACGCAACATGAAGCCTGAAACCCACAACACATTGTGGGTATTTTTGGAAATAGGCAAAAAGCTCAGTACAGGATGTAGAAACAGGCAATGTGTGTAGAGATAAACAAAGCCAAGTGTTTTTTTGCACCTTTGGAGCAAATTCTGTGTTCTTTATGTGACTATTTTTATGCTAAGAAATATACTGGGAGAAAAAAAAAAGTGAGGCCAAGTGACACAGGAAAACTGTAAAACTAGTCTGGTCTTTCTGTGCTACTCCAACTGAAGCAAAGGTCTTCCAATTGGAAACTGACATATTGACCAGTTTTGCAGTATACCATCAATCAAACAGCATCATATCTATTCTGTCAGAGAATACAGATGGTGGTAAATCATATAATAATAAAATAAACCAGTATCTGCCTTGCATATTGGTGAGACTGACACACATTGAAACACTGGTGTATAGCCATGTTTTGAATGACAGTGAAAGTCCATCCATCCATCCATTATCTACCGCTTATCCTCATAGGGTCGCGGGGGGGCTGGAACCTATCCCAGCTGTCTTAGGGCGGAAGGCGGGGTACACCCTGGACAAGTCGCCACCTCATCGCAGACAGTAAAAGTCATATGATATAATATTAAAACCTCTTACTATCCTATCATTAAAGTCTTGTATTCTTTAGGGTCCAAATGTGGTCAGATATGGGTGAATTTAATGTTCAGAAATTAAAATGGCAAAGTAATTCAGCATAGAGTGAGTGTAAAATGTTCACAGCCGAGAACAGGTAATAGTACTGCAGGTGATATTTAACATATTACAACCTGGTGATCCAAAACTGGCCACAAGCTCGAAAAGTGCAAAACCATGACTTTAGTTTAAAGGTAATTTCAAACATGCAAGCTTCCAACTCCCGAAGTCACTGAAAGGCCTTCTTTCTGTTGGACACATAATTATTTGTTTAGCTTTGGGAGGAGTTATTATTTTCATGTTTGCCAACTTGGCTACTTTTGCAGCACGTATTAGCCCGATGCTAACGTAAGCTTCTCTGTGGGTGTAAGTTGGTCGTGGGTGCCGCTTGTATTGAAGAGGTTATAGGATATGACATTTTGAACATATTGCACAGCCATTGTCTCCAGTGTCTGCATTATAAGGTGCTCACAGACTCCAGTGGACTGTGAACGGAGCAGAATCTGGATATCCGTTCAGCTCAAAGCTTCCATAGTCGAGTGCACTTTTGCATAGTAGTTTCCTGTGGAATTTCTCTGAATCGGAAGATCGATCGGTCACATTTAAAGTGGGTCGCTGTGAAAAATACATGCCGAGGGGTGCAGTTTAGAGGAGGTGCCACTTTCAAATCTTGCTAACTCGCTTGATAGCTCTCTAACGTGACAGACTATAGCTTTAAGATCTAGTCTTTAAACATGCATTGCATCACTTTGTTTTGAAATTACATTGCTGAAGATGTAATTTCATGTAATTCTTAACTACAGTCATACATTTATATAGCATATATAACAACTTTTTTTTACCAGATCCTAGTAAAACACTATTGAGTTTTTTGTGTAATTTTATCAACATAATCAAGTTTTAAATTTGATATTTGAGGTGGTTATTACTCCACTAGTAACATGTCAATTATGGAGCATAGACCAAATATAACAAGTGGATGTAGTCACCATGTCTCCCATTGGTTTGTGGGCTGACATTCTGAAGTCTTACTGTAAATTCAGTATTTTGGCTGTTGCCATCTTGGTTTTTAAATGTCACCATCAGTTTTACAGGGTTGAGATGACTGGGTGGATAATTTTAAGCAAAAAAAGTTTATAATTAACCTTTATAAATTGAAAAGACAATGTAAGATGATAACTCAGACTCCCAGACCTGACAATGCTATGGTAGCAACCTGTTAATCACAAGGTAGTTGGTTCAACTTGCATTCCTCCTGAGCACCGGTCACTTTTCCATTGGCAAGGAGCCCACTCAGAGAAACGTCATTACATCACTGCAAAACATCAGTACGTCACACGCACATTTTCACACGGTAAAGTTTGTGTGGTGCAAAATCAAAACCAGCCCAAAAAAATAAACTGTTACTGGCTACCTGTCTTCTTTGTAATCACTTTGAGTGGAGACTCATTTGAGAATAGATTGTATCGCGGCTGCCAGCGAGACAGAGGTTGCCTGTTGCCCAGGCACATCCATGATCACACTACTGGTGGGACACTATTGTTCCGGATTTCAGTGAGCAACAGTTTGTGCAAAACTTCTGTGTCCCGGGAGTCCTTTCAATACATTTACTATCAAACCAGGTAGTATTTACTCCGGTCTTGTTGGTGACAATGTCCCCGCTCCAACCCCCTTATGTAATCGGTGCTTAGCTCTGGACCAGCAAAGACTTGGCGCTTGCCTGGCACCAGTTTTAAGCACCAGGTGTCGGTGCTTAGGCTGTGGATACACAAAGAACTGGTGCTAAGTCAGGCTCTGGCTCCAAACCAGCCCTGGGACCAACACGGTGGAAAAGGGGTATATTAAGCTCTACATAGGACCATTATTTACTAACTGAACATCATGCTGTAATGAAGAAGACTTGAAACTAGTAATTCCAATCATAAACTCATATTTACAATGCTGAGGGAATAGATCAAGAAAGAAGTAGACTCATTTTCTCTGCTATACAGTTGGACGTCTTTTTGCAAGCTGAGGACTCACCCTCTGCTGGCTGTTAAAAAAATGCTTTTCTCTGCATTGGCTTTGCTTTCCCACTGGTCTGGAGTCCGATTAAAGCTTTGTTAAGCTTGTTGTGGCCTCCTGGCTGGTGAACGACAGCAGCACCAAGGGCAGCAGACAAAAAGCCTGAATACCCAGTCCTGCTCCTCTTTCTCAGCACCAGCGCCTCTCTCAGATGACACAATCGTCTCCAGGCATCTCATCCAGGAGCTTTGGAGCAGTAGCAGCAGGACGGAGACCCTGGAGACACCGGAGAACCCGGAGGTGCAGCTGAGTTTAGAGCTGATCCATTGTAAAAAAGGTCCAGTGGGGAGGTTGTAGATGCTGCTGCTGGGATACTGGAATAATCGACATCCAGCTGTCACTTCACTTCCGCGACATCATCATCATCACTGTTCACCAGAGCGTGCTGAAAATCGTTAAGGCAGGAATGTCGTGCTTGATACAAAGCCATGTCTAGTACTTCTCTTACTGGGTCATTTAAGGCCATCACATTATAATTATAACAGGGTCCTTAAGGACAGTTAATGAAGCTTGAGGTAAAGCCAAAACATATTGCTCATACATATTGTTTTTCTGATAGAATACCAGCTTGGTTCTCTCAGTGTGAAGACACATCAAACATGGTTTTAGACAAAGACAAAGTGAAGCAGTGGTTGGGAGGAACATTTTAGGGATCTTCTGGGTCATTTTTGTATGACTTTTGACTTTACAGAGTTTGAAACAAAGAAAAGTGCAGTGCCACTTGCCACAAAGTCACATTGGTTGTTAAAGAGAATGGGTGTGGATATATTAAGAGAACTGAATACTTTCATGAATAGTGCTTTATCAATTTTAGAGCTTCAAAAAGTAACCAAATAATCAATTAGTCATCAACTGTTAAACTAATCCAAAAGTGTTATATGATTTAATTTTGATAATCAATTAATCGTTTTGACCAAGTTTTAGAAAACAATTAAAAGTTCTCCAATTTCAGCTTCTTAAATATGAACTCTTTCTTGACACCTTGTTCCATTCTTGTTTTATCAAAGGGAGAGTAGAGGCCACTTTCACCAAAATCACAATTTTTTGTCCAGATTCTGTTTGTTTTGTTCTCTGATCGCAATCGTCTCCACTTCCTGTTTTTATCTCTGTGGTGTATCCCATCTCTTTATGTCCCGACTACAAATCCCAGAAAACCCAACATTACTCACAGACTGCGGGAGACCGCAGCAAAAAATGGATGTATATATAAGTATATACGTATATATATATATATATATATACACACACACACACACACATATATATACAGTACATATATGTGTGTGTGTGTGTGTGTATATATATATATATATATATATATATATATATTCAACAAAAATATAAACGCAACACTTTTGCTCCCATTTTTTATGAGATGAACTCAAAGATCTAAAACGTTTTCCACATACACAATATCACCATTTCTCTCAAATATTGTTCACAAACCAGTCTAAAGCTGTGATAGTGAGCACTTCTCCTTTGCTGAGATAATCCATCCCACCTCACAGGTGTACCATATCAAGATGCTGATTAGACACCATGATTAGTACACAGGTGTGCCTTAGACTGCCCACAATAAAAGGCCACTCTGAAAGGTGCATTTTTGTTTTTTTAGGGGGGGTCTGGAAAACCAGTCAGTGTCTGGTGTGACCACCATTTGCCTCATGCAGTGCAACACATCTCCTTCGCATAGAGTTGATCAGGTTGTCGATTGTGGCCTGTGGAATGTTGGTTCACTCCTCTTCAATGGCTGTGCGAAGTTGCTGGATATTGGCAGGAACTGGTACACGCTGTCGTATACGCCGATCCAGAGCATCCCAAACATGCTCAATGGTTACTCACCCATTGATGGCCATGCAAGAACTGGGACGTTTTCAGCTTCCAAGAATTGCGTACAGATCCTTGCAACATGGGGCCGTGCATTACCCTGCTGCAACATGAGGTGATGTTCTTGGATGTATGGCACAACAGTGGGCCTCGGGATCTCATCACGGTATCTCTGTGCATTCAAAATGCCATCAATAAAATGCACCTGTGTTCTTCGTCCATAACAGACGCCTGCCCATACCATAACCCCACCGCCACCATGGGCCACTCGATCCACAACATTGACATCAGAAAACCCCTCACCCACACCACGCCACACACGCTGTCTGCCACCTGCCCTGAAAAGTGTAAACTGGGATTCATCCGTGACGAGAACACCTCTCCAACGTGCCAGACGCCATCGAATGTGAGCATTTGCCCGCTCAAGTCGGTTACGACGACAAACAGGAGTCAGGTCGAGACCCCGATGAGGACGACGAGCATGCAGATGAGCTTCCCTGAGACGGTTTCTGACAGTTTGTGCAGAAATTCTTTATTCTTTATTCTTTGATTATGCAAACTGATTGTTTCTGCAGCTGTCCGAGTGGCTGGTCTCAGACGATCTTGGAGGTGAACATGCTGGATGTGGAGGTCCGGGGCTGGTGTGCTTACACGTGGTCTGCGGTTGTGAGGCTGGATTGATGTACCGCCAAATTCTCTGAAATGCCTCTGGAGACGGCTTATGGTAGAGAAATGAACATTCAATACACGAGAAACAGCTCTGGTTGACATTCCTGCTGTCAGCATGCCAATTGCACGCTTGAAATGGTGATATTGTGTATGTGGAAAACATTTTAGATCTTTGAGTTTTTCTCATAAATATGTATATATGTATATCTATACATATATACGTATATACGTGTGTGTATATATATATACAGTCATGGAAAAAATTATTAGACCACCCTTGTTTTCTTCAATTTCTTGTTCATTCTAATATCTGGTACCACTAAACTTATAATACAATGAACACAACAAAAAATGCAGCTGGTCACATAATACTTTATGTCCTATTTGACATTCTTAAGCTTAATTGATTCCCAGGGTATATAAGAGGCCATTTCATGTCACAAGCAGCACTGCACATGCAAAGGCCTAGAGTGGTTTCCTGCTTACATTCAAGCCGTAGCACAACTCAGAAGTTGTCAGCTCTCACATAATGCCTAAAACAAAAGAATTATGTGAAGCAACAAAGGCAGCCATCTTGGCACTGCTGGAAATTGGCATGAGTGAGAGACAGGTAGCGAAAAAACTGAAGATCTCCAAGACAGCCGTTCATTCCAACAAAAAAAAACAAGCTGAACATGGCACTACCAAATTGCTACCTGGCCGTGGCAGGAAACATCTTTCTACCCCACGAGATGACCGTGCACTCATCCGTTCCTGTGTCAGGAATCGTCGTCAGACCTCCAGGGACCTTAAAAATGAGCACTGTCGAGAAATGTGACTTGCTCGGCAAGGACAGTTGGAAACCAACTTGTTGAAGCTGGTTTGAAGTCACACAGAGCACGCAAGAAGCCCTTCATCAATGAAAGGCAGAGGAAGGCCCGGTTACTCTTTGCTCGAGACCACAAGGATTGGACTGTTGATGATTGGGCTAAGGTTCTCTTCAGTGATGAATCCAATTTTGAATTGATGCCCACTCCAGCCAACTTACTGGTTAGGAGGAAGCCTGGAGAAGCTTACAACCCAGACTGTCTTGCCCCTACAGTAAAACATGGGGGTGGATCAGTCATGATCTGGGGTTGTTTCAGTCTGAGTGGAACAGGGCAAATGCAATTGTGTGAAGGCCGAATGAACCAGGTCAAGTACAGGACTACCCTTGAAAACAGTCTTCTTCCATCAGCTGGAAAACTCTTTCCTGCCTCGAATGACTGGATTTTCCAACAAGACAATGCCCCTTGCCACACAGCAAGGTCAGTTAAAGCCTGGATGGAGAACCACAACATTCGCACCATGCCTTGGCCTGCTCAATCACCAGATCTTAATCCAATTGAAAACCTGTGGAAAATCATCAAACTCAAAATGGAGAACCACAAGCCCAAAAACAAAGAAAATTTGTTTGAATTTGTCCAACAGGAATGGGCTGCTGTGACAGCAGAACAATGTCAGAAGCTGGTGGAGAGCATGCCAAGACGCATGGCTGCAGTCATCAAAAACAATGGTTATGCAATCAAGTATTAACTCTTGTGTGTATCATGTGTTTAAAGCAAACAGAAAAGAAAACATGGAATGCTTAAAAGTAGTGTTTTTGGCGGTACAATGCCATAGCTATTGATGTAAGAATTTAAGTAATTTTGGTTATTATCAAGAAAACCATGGAAAATGAATAATCCTTAGTTCTTAAATTAAACTCTCATGAGCTATTTTTGTTGTTATCATTATAATTGTCCAAACAAATGTACCTTTAGTTGAGCCAGGCATTAAAATTAACAAGAAATTGAAGAAAACAAGGGTGGTCTAATAATTTTTTCCATGACTGTATATATATATATATATATATATATATACATTATATTGCCAAAAGTATTCGCTCACCTGCCTTGACTCACATATGAACTTAAGTGACATCCCATTCCTAATCCATAGGGTTCAATATGACGTTGGTCCACCCTTTGCAGCTATAACAGTTTCAACTCTTCTGGAAAGGCTGTCCACAAGGTTTAGGAGTGTGTTTATGCGAATTTTTGGCCATTCTTCCAGAAGCGTATTTGTGAGGTCACACACTGATGTTGGACGAGAAGGCCTGGCTCTCAGTCTCTGCTCTAATTCATCCCAAAGGTCTTCTGTTGGGTTGAGGCACTCTGTGCAGGCCAGTCAAGTTCATCCACACCAGACTCTGTCGTCCATGTCTTTATGGACCTTGCTTTGTGCACTGGTGCACAGCCATGTTGGAAGAGGAAGGGGCCAGCTCCAAACTGTTCCCACAAAGTTGGGAGCATGGAATTGTCCAAAATGTCTTGGTATGCTGAAGCATTCAGAGTTCCTTTCACTGGAACTAAGGGGCCAAGCCCAGCTCCTGAAAAACAACCCCACACCATAATCCCCCCTCCACCAAACTTTACACTTGGCACAATGCAGTCTGACAGGTATCGTTCTCCTGGCAACCGCCAAACCCAAACTCGTCCATCAGATTGCGAGATAGAGAAGCATGATTCGTCACTCCAGAGAACGCATCCCCACTGCTTTAGAGTCTAGTGGCGACGTGGTTTACACCACTGCATCCAACGCTTTGCATTGCACTTGGTGATGTATGGCGTGGATGCAGCTGCTTGGCCATGGAAACCCATTCCATGAAGCTCTCTGTGCACTGTTCTTGAGCTAATCTGAAGGCCACATGAAGTTTGGAGGTCTGTAGTGATTGACTCTGGAGAAAGTTGGTGACCTCTTCAGCCTCAGCATCCACTGACCCCGCTCCATCAGTTTATGTTGCCTACCACTTCATGGCTGAGTTGCTGTTGTTCCCAAACACTTCCATGTTCTTATAATACAGCTGACAGTTGACTGTGGAATATTTAGAAGCGAGGAAATTTCACGACTGGATTTGTTGCACAGGTGGCATCCTATCACAGTTCCATGCTGGAATTCACTGAGGTCCTGAGAGCGACCCATTCTTTCACAAATGTCTGTAAAAGCAGTCTGCACGGCTAGGTGCTTGATTTTATACACCTGTGGCCATGGAAGTGATTGGAACACCTGATTCTGCTTATTTGGATGGGTGAGCGAATACTTTTGGCAATATAGTGTATTATAAATAGATTGTACTGTAAGGTAAAAGTGGGTCCAACCTGGTACTAGTAAAATGTTCCTAATGAAGTGGCCAGTGAGTGTATTTAGTGCTTGGCTGATGATGCATTCCTGTGCTGTGATTAAACCTTGCAATGACCCGTGGGGTGAGCCAGGGAAGTTTAACAGGTTAGTAAATGTGTTTGATTTGAAACAGAAGCCTTATGCTATATTTAGTATTTTGACTTACTTGCATGGTGAAATTTATAAAGCTTATATCAAAAAACATTAAAATACAGTAGTGTTCTGTAATGTTAGCCAGTTCATCAGTAATACAGGCCTACGTCTTTTTCAATGCATTTGCCTCCCACCCTCAGTGTGAGCATTTGAATCAGATGTAATTTTCAGTTCTCAATCCAGCATGTGGATAAATGGATACAGCTATGATAAGTGTATATTCAGATGCATGGGCCACTCAAAAAAATAGTTCAGCTAAGAGCTGATCTCAATATGGCCACCAGAGTATGTTACATCACCTCAGAGCATTTCGTTAAAATGCTTTCATAATATCTGCCTGTCTGCCAGTAATGAATATTTTTATTCTGTCCTCTTGCCTCTGTCTGTTTTACATAGAACTACTCTCTTCCTCTAGCCTCTTCCTCTCTCCCTGTAGCTTTCTTTCACAGAGCATACAGATAAGTGAATGTAAAACATCATTATGTTATACACTCTTTGACAAACACAAATCATACACCCCTCGGCTAAGCAATGAATATTTTCTCAGCATGTTTTACACTCCCAATATGAGGGACATCCAAACAGCATTCCATTATGAAGAGTAATCTTAGCACAGTCATCGGTTTCTCACTTTCAGAGACATTATTTAGCTCTTTTTTTTTTAATAAAGTTAAAAAAACTCAGTTTTTGCACTTTTTTTTCAAAATCAGACTGTTGGTTTCAAGGACTCCAAACTTTTTGTTATCCAGCCTAATGTTGTGGCATGATGTGCCATGTAATGACGCAAAGGTTAGCCACCTTGACAGGGCTCTGTACTTAATTTCAAGCTCATTTACATGGCAGGTGGCAGAGGCAGCATACACTAGCATAACCAATGACTATACTTGCCAATTATTTGGAGAAATCGTTTTAGAATTCCTGTGAACCAACTATTAGTCATGACCTCCTCTTGAACGGCAGAACCATGTCTAGTCCTTCTCTTACTGGGTCATTTAAGGTCATCACATTATAATTATAAAAGGGTCCTTAAGGACAGTTAATGGAGCTTGAAGTAAAGCCAAAACATATCGCTCTGTTTTTCTGATAAACTTCTGTACAAGCTTGATTCTCTCAGTGTGAAGACACATTAAACATGGTTTTAGACAAAGACAAAGTGAAGCAGTGGTTGGGAGGAACATTTTAGGGATCTTCTGGGTCTTTTTTGTATGACTTTTGACTGTACGTGGTTAGAAACAAAGAAAAGTTGAGAATGGGTGTGGATATATTAAGAGAATTGAATACTGTATTCCAAAATAGTGCTTTATCAATTTTAGAGCTTCAAAAAGTAATCAAATAATCAATTAGTCATCAACTGTTAAACTAATCTAAAAGTGTGAAATGATTTAATTTTGATAATCAATTAATCAGTTTGACCAATTTTTAGACAATTCCAGCATCTTAAATGTGAATTCTTTCTTGACATCTCTTTGACAGTAAACTGAAAATCTTTGAGTTGTGGACAAAATAAGACATCTGATGTCATTATTTTAGGCTTCGAGAAACACTGAAGCACATTTTCCATCATTTTCTGACATTTTGTAGACAAAACAACAAATCAGCTGCAGTCCAAATTAATTCCAGTGAATATTTGAATCTTTCGGTTCGTACTGAGACAATCTGTTGAGGTTTTTATTGAACCTATTGCTTCAAATACAAATATTCAAATACAAAGAGTGAGTGTGACCTGCAATTCCAACTCAAAATGGACACACAGCCCAGTGTTGGTCCTGGGACCGCCAAAGACCATTACAAACACATCACTGAGCCACATTGTTACAGTGGGTACCATAGTTTTTATTGTGATTAAATACTACATAATACAAAGGTTTGCACTTACCTATAGTGCCCAGCTGAACCAACTATTAGTCGTGACCTCCTCTTGAATGGCAGAACCCATTTTGAGAGTTTTTCAGAGCTGCATTTCTGATGAGAAGTTTCTAGTTTATGTTCTCTCCAAGTTTATAAAGGCTGATGAGCATAAACTGATCTTTGCTGAAATGGTGGAACATCTTAAAATGATTTGCATTCTATTTAGCCATCCCATTTATCAATTTTTAGTAATCAGTGTATAGAAATTGTCTACCACTTGAGTGCATCTTGACAACCATTGGCTGGATTGTCATTGTGATAGAATTTTCTAAATTTAGGGGTTCTTATGGGTTGCTGCTGTTCTCTGTAAACAGCGTTAAATCTTAAGGCCTCTGTCTCCTCAGAAAGCACAGCTAAAGCATAGTGTCTCAAGGAAAACAGGTGGCTGCCTATCTCTGCTTTGACCTGGCAGAGGAGGCTGTCACTGCTGACCATTCGATAAGACTTAAGCCAGCAAGACAACAGGCACCACTGTTAGTTAACACCATAGGATGAGCATGTCCTGAGTGTAACTTTACACAAAGTAATGCAAAGTAAGATACTTTAAGGTACTTATATGGGTGTTGGTTCACTGCTAATTAGCAAACACAAAAACAGACATTCCCTTTCATGTCAACAGCAGAGGGTTGGCCATTATTATGTTTTCCATCGGGGCTCAGTGGTACATCAGGTCAAAAGGTGGTTTGATTCCAGCAGTCATGTGTTGTGGTGATGAGCTAATAAGCATATTAGTGCCCTGATATTAACATTTAGCTCAAAGCACCACTTTGCAGAGCTGCTAGCATGACTGTAGACATGAGGAAGTGAGTCAAAAACACACCTGCAGTTACCACTTATCACCATAGGTAAGAAAAGATAGAAGAGATCTTGGAGATATATTTATAGATTTATTTTCTACATACAACAGCACATATTAAGATTTCAAATGTTATAGTTTGGTGTATGAATTTGTTGAAGTTACTCTGAACTGGGATCGGTACATTCACCGATCAGGCATAGCATTAATGTTGGTTCTGATGGTGCCACATCATACCGTCATACCACAGCATACATTCAGGGGTCAGATCAGGGCTTTTTGGGCAGCAAAAGTGGGACCAACACAATATTAGGTGGGGGTGTTAAAGGTAATGTGGGAACATGTCATCCAATTCAACGGGGTGTCTCAGTGCTTTTATTAGACAACAATGTTCTATGAATCAGAAGAAGAATCAGGCTTTGGAGAAACACAATAGCTTTTTGTGGAATCAGATATTGGTTTTAGTCTTTTCATGGGATGTGTTGACAATAAAAAGTTTAAAAGAAAATTGGCAGCCTTATCCTTTCACAGTTGGCGCCGTCTGGATGTAAAACCTTCAGCAGCTGAAAAATTGAAGAAGTTTATCTACTATTCACTATCAGCAGAGCAGCAGATCAAAGTACTGATCGCTGACTTCACATGTTAGACTCACCGTTATTTGGTGATCATCAGTATGAACTGAACAGTCCAGGTTAATGGGCAAAATGTAAATTCCTCCTTAATGTTGATCCATTTGGGAAATGTCTATTTGCATTTGAATGCACCACGCTCAGCTATTTACACTTAATGTGGGAAGTGAAGTCATTAGTGACACCAAATGATCAATTTGTTTAAGGATGGTAAGTTTGTCCTCTATTTCAGTGTTTGAAGATCACTAATTCAGTGGAAATTATCCACTAATATTTACATTATTTTCTGTCTAATACGCCTGTCAAGACACACATCAGTATGCTCATGCATTTTCAGTGATGGGGGATATAAAATTCAGAAACAGTTTTATCTGAGGACACACACACACACACACACACACACACACTTAGGTATACAAGTACATCACGTCCATGCACCGCATGCCAGAACACTTCATAGTTTTTACATGCATATATTTATATTTGACAGCTTACCTCCCATAAAGCTGGAGCCTTCTCTGCTCAGGTTCAGAGGTCTGTTTGTGCTTCTTGGAAATAATTCAAAAACAAATTATCCTGCCACTGTCAGCAACACAGACACTCGGGTCCCTACAAGCCCACACTGCCAGGAGCTGACATGTAAAATGCTCATTTCTGATTTCATGAGGGTGCCTTTATTTTTCATAGTCAGTTCAGCAACAACTGTTATGAGCTGCTTATGTCCAGCTAGCAAATTGCTCATTTCAGACAGCAATCAAACATACAATATCACACATCGTTGCGTATGAGCAGTAAAATCTGAAATATTATGGCCTTGTTTCCTAGCCATTTGTATTTGTAAGATATGTTTGGCAGGGAAACGCATTACTTCATGGATGGATGCAGGTTTTCCCTTTGTGAATGAAGTACAGAGGTGCAAGAATCGTTAAACTGACTTGCTGAATCATTATTGTCAAAGAGGAGATTTTTTTTTCCTTTTTAAAAGCTTCCTTAACCTGACTCTCGCCAGCTGAATGTAGTACCGCCTAGCTCCACACATTCATCTGGGATTGCTCCATTGGAGATATATTTCAGAAGGCAGGGCCTTATCAAAAATCCTTGCATGTGATTGGATAAACCACTTCTCCATCATCTTTAATGACTTTTTCTTCAACCACTCACATCGAAACCAACCCGTGATGCTGACAAGAGCGGCGCAGGGAAAACCAAAAGAGCAGTGTCTGTAAATGATCAATGTCGTCTGTGGAGCTAGGCAGAACGACATTCAGCTGGCGAGAGTCAGTTTTCAGTCTCTTGGATCTGATCCTCTACTAGAGCAACCAGCGGGGAGACGATAATAACGACGGGGTCCTGCACTCGTCCCATTTCCTTAACCACCAGTGGAGCTATTTGATAAATCAAGCTCTTGCTAATCCCGGTCGGGAGAAGAGCGAAAACATCCTTGCCACTAATAAATACCTTCAAACCCGTTGCCTGTTTATCTTTTAAAGAATCAATATGCGACAGATTTGACAACACAACATGTCAACGCATGATTCCTCGCTGCGAGCGGCCATTGTTGTCTGAGTCTGAGAACAGTTGCCTCTCTGTTACGTCGCATCTATGAAAATCCCGCCCAGTGATCATGATTGGCTCAGTCATTTTTGCTCCCTTCAAGTCCTTCCCATCAGGTGCAAGTCCAGATGGATGTGTGGAGCTCAGTGAAATGCCATGTGGAGCTAGGCAGAACTACATTCAGCTGGCGAGAGTCAGGTTAAAGCTTCCTGTGACCTACAGACACAGGATGTGACACCTCTGTCACAAATAGGGGGATGCTGAGCTATTCAAGTTTTACCCAGAGCATTATAGCCACAATAAAGTATATCACAGCTTCATGAACAGTCACATGATTCCTTTGTATAGAAGAAAATGATCGAAATACAGTACATAGTCACTGATTAGTGATATTTGAACTGAACTCAATGAAACAATTGGAATGGACAGTGATTCATGAATCCCAGCTCCACGTCTGGGGGAGATAAATAGTGGGGTTGTGCTCATCCTTCAATCTATCCATTTTCTATCCTCACATAGGGTCACAGGGGCTGTCTTAGCTGTCTTATGGTGAAAGACAGGGTACACCCTGGACAAGTCTCCAGTTCATCACAGGACACATAGAGACTGACAACCACTCACACTCACATTCACACCTACGGTCAATTTAAATTAACCAATTAAACTAATCCCCATGCATGTTTTTGGATGGTGGGAGGAAGCCGGAGTACCAGAGAGAACCCACACAGACACGGGGAGAACCCGGTACCTTCTTGCTGTGAGGTGACACTGCTAATCACTGCACCACCGTGCCGCCCTTGTGCTCGTCCCACATTTAGCAAGAAATACTTTACTTGAATAAGTGGAATGATTGTGGTTTAATGTTATAATAGTAGCATACTTTTTCAAATGTTAAACCTTAATGAAGCATTAAGTGCTGCCTTAACATTTACAAGACCTGATGAGGACTAAAGCAGCAAAAAATTCTAATTGCAGCTGCTGAAATTTAATAACTTTTTTAGACCAACATCCAGTGTAAGATGTTTTCCATTGCCCCACTAAATTAACAGCTTTGCTGTTTACCAAAATATGTTTTTATATTTCACTAGTATTTGCAAGCTCTTTAATCAAAATGAAATATTTAATGCTAAAATATATTTACTTTCGTTAGCTATGAATTTTGAAATTTAATGTTTTATAGAAAAGCAGAAAAAATTATTAAAGCGCATTATTATTATTTTTGATTGAGATGGCAAATGACTGTAATTTACTTCTTAAAAATGTTTTAGTGATTCTGGTTCAAATTTGGCTGCAGCTTCAGAAACACGCTCATAGTGTTTAATTATTTTGTTGAGTAAAACATTCTTCAGACGACAGTGAGAGTTTTTCACATCAGGGAAAAAATAAATATGTTTCATGTTAAAACTGTTTATACTGACTTGAATATTCACACCCTATGCTTCCCACTGAAAATTAAAGTTTTTGCACTGTCACACAATCGTTGATTCACAAGTTCTCTTAATAATGATAATAATTATAATAGTAATAATTATTGGTTACAGTGTGATCACATTTTCTATGAAGCGTGTTATTATAGTGAGAGTAAATGTTTATATTATTATATGGTAAAGAACACAGCCTTTATTTCAAGGCTTAATGGTCACTTTGTTTCCTTCCGCTGATAAAATTATATGCTAATAATAATACATAGGGCTACCTGAGACAGTTTGATGCAGTTTTATTCATAATGTTGACATTGTAATAATTATTACTGACTCGTGGAAACATTATAAGTCGGCTTGCGACTGCACCACCTGCATTTGTTGTGGATAGAGACAGAAGGGTTGTAATGTTTTAACTGACGTTTGATTTGATTTATACACAAATTATTTGTGTTTGTTCTGAAAAGAACTTTCTTTCTCATTTCCAGAAGACAGGGTTTGTTATTACATGCAGTGGTTAAAGGCAATAAGGATGACAGTGACGGATAATTGAACTTAGTGTACATGGTATTATATGACTTAAGGTCATATTAGAAATGTCAATTAAATAAAGAAGCTTTAATATCATGCCTGAAGACACATAAATGAGTATGTGTGAATCTGTTGTGAAGCAGATGTTAGCCTTTCCTTTATTGGACAGTCCACAGTGCATATTGACAGAAAAGCTGTAATGTAGCAAGCAATAAAGCCAAGAAGTGACTCTTATGGTATCCACTCTCTTTGGAGTCTGTGCACGCCACTGCTCTGAATATTTCATACAGCACTTTTCGTACCTATGTAAGCACTTCTGGAGAGTGTGTGTGTGCTGTTTGATATGATGGAAACCAAGAGGAGCAGTCTTCCTGTCTCCAGAAGCATCTTTCAAAGTTCATTTTGTCTTTATTTTACCCCCTTGCAAGCATTGAGAGGTGACCAACACCTCCCCACCCCCCATAATTTGGTGTTGTTTTATTTATTTATTTATTTATTTTACAGAAATAAATGTGGACAAATTCAATATGAAGCGGCCAGAATATGAGTTTAAATCAACAATCATATAAGCTTGCATTATTCATAAATCACATAAATACACATAAACGTGCCCTCACCCCAACCTGGGGGCTAAGCCCCCCTGTCCTCAAAATCTAGTGACGCCCCTGCCTGAACCAAACAACTGGACATCAACTGTAAATAAGTCAGTAAAATTGTTTTTGCTGAAAGGTTGGTTAGCAATTGAGAATTTACGTCATTCAAACACTAAAAAAAAGACCTACACACACGAACAATCCTACAACCCATTGGGATGAGGAGCATCTGTTAGATGTTCCCAACACAGATTCAGTTTTATTGAATTTTCACAGTGAAATACAACAAACTTTATCCAAACCCAGTGCAGGAAAGCCCAAGGAGGCTTCAAAAAATTTGCAGTACAAAAATAAAAGAAAACATTGCATGCCATCCCAACCCTTCAGGACGCCTGCAGAGAAGCTGACAGTCACATGATGACTGATGGAACAGCAGCTGACAGATTTCACAACACAAATTTTGATTCAAGCCATGACCTTTGACCTCTTTACTTGGTGACATGAACCTGTATTGTATGTAACATATTCACGCTGGTCCAAACCACCTAAAGCCCTGATGCTGATTTGAATCGTTATCCACAGTAAAACACAGCAGATATCAACAACAGTAAACACAGCGAGAGTCACTTGGACAGAGTTCAAACACCCTCTGCACCAGGCTGTGTGTGTGTGTGTGTGTGTGTGTGTGTGTGTGTGTGTGTGTGTGTGCGCGTATTTTCAACAGATGGTGACAGCAGCAGGGTTTGTGTGTGTGCGTATGAGTACGTGTTCACATTCTCTTCACAAAATGACCTCAGGAGTCTCGGGGGCAGACATTTTGGAGCCTAACAGCTCTCCATACATACGTTACGGCATCACTCGAAAACCCATTCTGGGCTTCTAATGTATCACCGGGGATAACGCTGTGTGAGCTTGCAGCTTTTGAGAGCCTTTTGAAAACTTTTAGAGCTATAACTAACCCATGTGAAGTAAATGTAACCACTAGCCGGGCACAAGAACAAAGAAAAAAAAAACTCATCAAAAATACAATCATCACTTTGACTGAACACTCAATACCTTTAAGGACATCTAAATACAAAGAAATGGCCTTCTACTGTGTTGTTTTGGTTCTCACTGCTCTCATCAACCTTCAGGCAGCTGTCTTTGTTGAAAACCTAAAATGAGCTCTCAACAACAGACAGCGACTAGCTGGTGCACAAAAGCGCAGCATTTAGCAGCTAACAAGACAGATATTTTCCAATAACAGAGCTCAAAGGGAAAGTAAATATTGGTCTCTTATAATAAAGATGTTAAAGGTACAATAAATGCAGGTTTAAGGGAATCCTCTGAAATATTTTTTATGATTATTATTTATCAGACTTCTTAACTCTTTGAGTGCCAGCTGTTTTATGAAACAGAAAGTGCCTCGTGCCAGTGTTTTTGTTCATTTTGAGTCATATTTCAAGACCCACAGAATATTTTGTACTATGTCTCTGAAAACACTGAATAACTCAAATGAAAGAAGACAATCTCTATTTCATCATGAAAAAAAGTTTGTTTTTACCTTGTTCCATTTTTGTTTTATCAGCGGTAGAGAAGAGGCCACTCCCACCAAAAATTTACTTTTTGTCCAGAATTATTATTGTGCTTACATACTTATTGGGCAGATTCAAACTTGTATTCTGGGCTTCTACTCGAACATGCTTTGATGTTCAAATAACTATACATCTTGTCATACCAGCTGTAGCATCTCGTATCACACCTCTTGACACACCAGCATTGATGAGCAAAATCCAGCTTTTACATTCATTCATATGTGTGGCGTCATATGTCCCCTCTCTTTTTCCTTTATTTCCACATGTAAGTGTGTATTTGACAGTGTTGTGCTAATTACTGAAAAATAGTAACTAGTTACAGTTACTAGTTACTTCATTCAAAAAGTAAGTCAGTTACTTTGTTGATTACTTACATCAAAAAGTAACGCGTTACTGTTAAAAGTAAATTTTTACATACTCTTTAGGACCTTGGGGAGTGAGAGTTTGCCTTATGGTGTGTTCACTGGAAGTCAGATCAACATAACCTCAAAGTTTAATGTTCCCAGCTCTTCCAGCCTTACAGATGAACAACAAAACATGTAGCTACTGTTTACATCAGTAAAAGCATGAATTCTATGTCTGGATGGTGCGAGTAATCCGACTTGGAGATCCGACTTCGCAGGGGTTCTGATTTAAAATCTGACTTGAAGCTAATAAATTCTGACATTCGGGAACAAAATGAATGCACCATGAGCTGAATCACACAAACACCGTGCTCCCAGCGCTGCTGCAGTGATATTAATGTTCTGTTTTACCGGCGATGTTTGTTGCTTTATGCTGGGAAAGTGGGGAGACAGATCAGTGTCTCTATTCAGTCTATGAAGTGTCTATGAATCTGAGGGGGACATGGACAAATGAAGCTTCATGAAACGCTTGTGACATGTTTTGACTCCTCTAGATGGCACTCTTGGTTTAAAGAAAAAGGCTAGGAAATTTTCTAAATTTTTACTCCTCTAGTGCCACCTAGAGGAGTAAAAATTACCACAAGTGGTTCATGAAGCTCACTACACTCCCCCGTCCCCCATCCCTAGTGTCATCTGCGAGCATGAATGAAACGGTAACTGTAATTGTAACGGTAACTGGGTTAATTTATTTTAAAAGTAAAGTAAAGTAAAGTAGTGTTATAGTTTTAGTTACTGTCAAAAGTAACGGCCATTACTTGTAACTGGTCTTTCACACATATTTAAGATGACAGATGAATACAACATTGTTCAACAATGGAATGGATGTTTCTCGTCATGGGCTAAAGGTTTGACTAATTTCCTGTTATGCATCATGGCAAGGCTGATACTGGGCCAAGGGGACAGAATCCATTGATCAGGAAGTGTGTGTGTGTGTGTGTGTGTGTGTGTGTGTGTGTGTGTGTGTGTGTGTGTGTGTTAAACTGAAGGAATATGGATTCTGTTGTTATCTCCCAATTTGCCAGGGTGCTTGTTTCAGCCGGTCACTGGAAACAATAAACATTTGTGAACTGAACTTCAGGAGGAGGTTATTGGAATAATGTCAGTTTCGTTAAAGCCACAGATTGCAGCAGATTGCCATGACATTTCCACCAGGAGTGAGTATTTACGCTACACATTTAGTTTGTTTGCACTTAAAAGATAAAAAATATAAAAGATAAAAACTGAGAGGTGTGGAAGAAAAAGAAATATGTCTCTCCTCCCAGGAAATGAAGTGATATTTAATTTAGAAAATTCACAGACTAATGATGGAGGACAAAGAGAGGAAAACTTTATCACTGTCTTGATCCTGCTCAATCATTTTCAATGCTCATTTACTCTCACCCTCTCTGTCCCTGTTACTGGCTATGTGTATGAATGAAAAAAGTATTAATGATTGAATATGACCCAGACAGTGACAGTGCGTTGACTGATGACGGAATGAACAAGCTCATTATTAATGGTCTTATCACCTCTTGCCAGACACAGTTTTACACACACACACACACACACACACACACACACACAGACCTCCCTTTTTGCTCAATGTCATGTATGGATTTGTCATTGTAATCAACACTTTGGCCACAACTAACCTTTTTTAAAGTTGTGCAAGGATCTTCGTGGGTCAAGGTTACCTGAAGTGCTGAAAAACTCTCTATCTGTACAAAATCTGGCACATAGTGAAAATGGTCACAACAGTAAAGTCGTTCTAATGTTTGATTGGAAAGAACATTGTATTAGCAGTACAGTAAAGTGTTAAATGACAGTAAAAGTGGTGATTGACAATTGTATGCATTCTTATGGTATTTTCAGTACTGCTGTTGTTGTGATTGGGGTCATCTCCTTTTCCGAATAGGGTCTGTTTTCACGTCTTTTTTTGTCTGACTAATAATGTTAATCATATCTAAACCTGGTTCATTTTTAAAGCAGAGTATTGTAGCAGCAGCTGCTCACAGGCTGCAATAATCCTACCGGGACTATCTTGCAACGTCATTTACTTCCACTAAAAATGTTTGACCCTGAGGCCCTGATTGTTATTATATTCTCTGACATTATGGAGAGAGTCTCGCTCAGGAGACATCTTGTCCTGAAACCTGATGAGATGATGTGTTGCTGGAAGACAATGGTGTATTAGTGTAGAAAGCATAGTTTAATGTTATCTAACAGCCACGGCTGAATATTTAAACAATTTTGACAATGCTGTCGATGGCTGACTGTGTTTATGTAAGCCAGAGTATAAAGATATTCAGATTTCATCATGAGTCCCTATAAGTTACTTTAAGGCAAAACAACATGGGGCAATAATGCACAGGATGAAAAATGTTACCCTTATTGGCAAATCACTGGCTCTGCTGCATTAATTATTGAACACAATTAAAGACATATTTTTATGTTATTGAAATTTTGGAATATAAACAACAAGAAACTGCCAGTCACATTTTCTCATGATAAACTTACCAGCTTATGTCCATCCTGTACATACAGGGTGCGCCATAGAGAATAATATCAAAGGGGAACTCTAAGTATAAATCTAAGTATAGAAATCTCTGTCTGTCTTTATATGCCTGTGTCCCGCACATATATCTCCAGAACTGTTCATCTTTCTAACTCTTGGTGTGTACGTTGCTGGGAACCCAAGGACGTGCAGCGTCGAAGTTGGTGCGATTTCAACACAAGAATAGAAAAGAGCGTAGCAGGGCAAGAAACGTTAACTGAGCAATACTGAGCTAAAACAAAAGCTACTACAAATAAAAGTCAAATAATCAGTCAAAGTTGAACCATGAAGCAAATTTGTTACATTTTAAAGTTAAAATCATCAATCTGGTGCACTTTGAAACCAAAATGAAGAGGATAGATTTCTAAAGAACTTCTGCTCCACTTCTCAGATGGCTGTATTGAACCCCCTTTACTTTTATTTGCTTGTTACTTAAAAATATTTTAAGTATATAGGGAAATAAACACCTTTACCAGTTGCAATAGTAAGGAGATGAGCATGGCCATCAAGGGCAGCGAGGTCCAGGTAATGGTGCTCAAGCTCGTGTAGGAAATGATGCTGCTGAGAGCCAGACTGCATTGAGAAGTTTAAAAATATTTCAGTTCATTATGAAACTCTGGTAGGTTAAATAAAATCATGGCAGGCAGCCAGAGTCCATGTAACTGATGAGAAGTACTGATGAATATCTACGACAGACAATATATTTCACCTTTGTTTTGTCCTCCAAATAAGTTTTGCAAATCAAATCGATCATATCCTTTGATATGTGTAAGGACATGAGCTATGCAAAAAGAACACTTACCATGGTGGTAACAGTAATATAAAGGTGAGGTGGTGAGATGGAGAAGAGGCGATACTGCTCACGTTGTATCTTTTAGGGTAGTGGAGAAGAGGATGTGTTTACTCTTCCTCCCTTTAACACATGCTGCAGATTAGTTTTGTGCCTCGTAGTCCCTGTGCGTTCTCATCTCACAGGTATCCATGGATCCAGTCTACCTGGTGGAGTAGTGGTTGTGCAGACCAGTCAGGCTTCATCTTCTGGTTCTGAGTGACGTGGTGGTGATGAGGTCATCCTGCGGAGGTTTCTCCTGTTTGGTGTGGTGGAGTGGAAGATGTGCTGCCCAGGCTTCTTCTGGTTGGCGTGGTGGAGAGGACGACATGCTTCTCATCCTTTGCTGATAGCTTGATGATGCTCTTCATCCCCTTGGACACTCTCATATAATTCTATATATACACACTGTATATTAGCTGTTGTTATATTGAGTTGGACATTTCCATACAATTTTGTATGTTAGTGTTAATGTGTTTTCATTGTTGTTATTCTGTACACATGGCATCTATTGCACGTCTGTCCATCCTGGAAGAGGGATCCCTCCTCTGTTGCTCTTCCTGAGGTTTCTTCCGTTTCTTTTTCCCTGTTAAAAGGTTTTTTTTGGGGAGTTTTTCCTTAGTCGATGCGAGGGTCATTTGTAAAGGACAGAGGGTGTCATATCCTGTACAGATTGTGAAGCCCAATGAGGCAAATTCATAATTTGTGATATTGGGCTATACAAATAAAGTTGACTTGACTTGAAAGTTGATAAAGAGATTCCTCCTGGTAATAATAATGACTTCAATCAACTACTGTTTTGCAGTTTCCGCTAATGGGCTTTGATTGCCACAATCACATCCCAACAATGCCAGAGTGTTAATTACGTGTCTTTTCGATGGTAGCAGTTCAAGAAGGTATCAAAAAATTGGCACATTTCTTGCGTCTTGACGGTTATTCCACCTGCTCAATGTTCGCCTGTGTGAGTGAGGGGGAGGGAGAGCACTGGAGCCTACAGATAGTAGAAAGATAATTAGCTGAATCTCCATGGGTGGTTGAACTGCCCCCAGCCCCGACACTGGAAATAGTGTGTGTTCCCATCCATGCTGTCGGTGGGACCAGCGGCAGTTAGGTAAGGGTCCCTCAACTGATTTAAATCAACTAATTAGCGTCGCTAACTATATACTCTCACACACATACGCTGAAGTGGTGGCAGCTTGGAGATGGAGTGGCAGCGCTGCCAGACGTACCTCCTCTAATTTGTATTTGTATTATTTTAGCTGGTCGATAATGTATGTAGCTATTGTATCTAGTTCTTGGCTTTTTGTGTTTGTGTTGTGTCTTTATTACCTCATTCTTTTTCCATCATGTTATGTCTTTTTGCTACTCTCACAGTTTGCTGTTGTGTTTCAGCTTGTGGGGGTCGCAGCCAAATGGATTTTTCATTGTACATGTATTCGACCTGAATAGCACATTCTGCTTTAAGTGCATTTCCATATGATGAAATCTGATTTTGAATAAGATAATCCATTTTGTGATTCCATTGCAGAGCCTTTCCGTTTGTGACCGCGTTGCTTTTAATGTATTCATGTTTTAATGTAAACCTAGCGGTTTAGGTGTTAAAGTGATTCATGGACAAGTGTGCAGCACTTTATAAGATACACCATTATCGACCACAGTCAGCTCACTGCTTTGATAGCTGTTTGAAATTTAATTTAATGAAATAAATCTGATACAGGATATTAATACTCTACATCGGATTCAAAATAATAATATGTAAAAAACAAGACAACTATACATATACATATATTACTCATTGAACAAAAATAATCCCAAGCAATTTTCATGTTACCTTGAAAATAAACCAGGATCCATAAAAAGTCCCAACTTTTCATTTTTAAAAGAATTCAGGTGAGGGAGGTTGCGCTATATTCTCTGGAAGTTCATTCCATATTCTTGCCACCCTAAGCATGAAAAAGTTTTTACGCTTTTCCGAAGAACACATTTTTGGAAATAATTTTAAGGAATTTCGTCTCATTTCATATCTGTTGTACCAAAATCTGACAACAGGCTCCACTGTGGGATCATATATCATGTGTACTATATCTCCTATAAACAAAAAATGAAAAAAATGATAACCCCTTATCTCACAATAATTTTTAAAAGAATTTTACATCATTAAATAGAAGAAAGATGATAAGGACAACATTTGATGTTCTCTCCTTGATTGAAAACATTTTAAAGCACTAGTCTGTGCGCTTTAGCCAGTTCAATCTGTTCATTTATACCTGTCACATCCGACTTCATCTAGTGTTGCTCTTGCTCCTCTGCAAATCCCCCCCCAGAGTCCTTCATTTTTAATTTATGTCTTCAATCCTTCAGCTCTATGTGCAGAGTTAAGGGAGAGCGCTTGTTTCCTCCATCAGGGTGTCCCTCCAGTGTGGCGTTGCTCCGGAGCAGATGGCACTGGTGGTAATGATGTACAATGCATACACCTCTGTGTGTTTGTGTGTGAAAAGAGAGAGGTGTTTGGTTTAATGTTTCCTCCCCCTCAGCACCTGCACCAGGCACACATCAGTGCCCATCGATCTCGATCTCTCTCTGACACACACACACACACACACACACACACACATACACACACACACACTTGCTTTGCACAGTATGTGTTTCACCCTCAGATGCAGGCTCTCTCCAAAGAGTTGTTGCATCAGAAATAGACTCACCCATATTTCGCACAACACCAGTCCGCTGACATTATGACATTAGCATAAATACAGACTTGCATTGTCTTCACTATGATTCAGATTTCCGCTTCCAAGCGGGATTTTTTTTTTTTTCAGCCCTCTCATTTTCTAAGTAAATCATTTGAAGGAATATGCCACCATTAAGGAAGATCAGCCTATTTATTATATAATAATAACAGGCATCAAAGTTATCCATGTATCTGAAGGCACTAAAGCTTGATGCTAATATCTCAGTACACAATAGACACTGACAACAAGCTCCATGATTAGCATAACCTTGCTAATCCTAACTTCCATGCTGTATCCTATCAAATAATGGTTTGTGGCTTTATGTTGGCAAAGTTAAATAAGTAAATAAATAACTAATCAGGGATTAGTGACATCAACTACATTATATTCATGGCTTTCAATCTAAAACAATATGCTCTCGAAATTAAACTACATGTCATTGTGACGCAGACTGCAAAAACTGTACATAGAGCAAATCAGGGAGGTAAAGTCCATAAAATGACTCGTCTTTTCTCCTCCAACATGATCCGCTCACTTTCAGCAATCCTGTCAGCTCCTTCAAATTGTAAATTTATGTTGAAGTTTTTCACAATAAAGCACATTCATGCTCCTTTTTTATGTTCTGTCAGATAAAGTGTCAATTTACTTCAGGATTTAGGCAAGTTTCATGACATTACAGTCGAATCTTCCCATTATCCCATCCCAAACTGATGCAGGCATGAAGTTCATCCCAATCACCCAACGTCTGCATGTTGACCAGCAGGATATCTGCTTTACCATTAACCACACAGCAATCCACATTCTTTTTTTTCAGTTTGTCCCTTAAAAAAATCTCTGAAAGGCACCAACAAGACCAGTGACATACTTTGCATTCGATAAGGTGACATCTTGCAGACAGCAACTCTTTGAGTGCCAGCCGATTTATAAAGTGCCTTGTGCCAGCGTTTTTGGTCATTTTGAGTCAATTTTCAAGACCCACAGAATATTTTGTACTATAGCTCAAATAAAAGAAGAGACTCTATTTCATCATGAAAACATACGTCTTGTTTTATCTGGAGGAGAGTCAAGGCCAGTTTCACCAAAATCAACACTTTTTGTCCAGATTCTGTTTGTTTTGCTCTCTAATCTTGATCGTCTCTACTCCCTGCTTTGATCCATGTGCCGTATACCATCTCCCCTATTGCTCCGACTACATCTCCCAGAAGCCCCAATATTACTCACAGGCTGCGTGAAAGCACACTTTTGTCCCTGCTGCCGAAAAAAGGAGAGACGTACATGTATGTTTATGGCATGCTAGCAGTCTATTTTAAAGGATGTATAAATAAAGAGTTCAGTTGACTCACAACACTCACACACTTACATACATATTGCTATTGCTAACACTAAAGATATACATGCATACATGATACTTGTGTACACTCACAGGGAGTGCATGCAGAGTTGCATTTCTGTTACATTCCTTTGGCTTGCATCCATCCCATAAAAGACAGCACATGTACAGGTCCGCTCAGCATACACAAGCACAACATCAAAAACACATTTTTAATATTTTTTCATGTTAACTCAGCATCCCTTTGAAGAGCGTATTCCCAAATTCACACAAAAAACTCCCATTTGTAAATAACAATACACACACACACACACACACAGGAAACAAACATACAAGCACAGTAAGCCATGGTGACACAGCGCTATGATGGGTGGAAATTTACTTGTAAGATCTTGAAGTGGCATAAACTTGTCAAGTATTTTAACGCCCCTTACTCTGCTCTGCTGCCTTCAAGGTCCTCTGTTTTTATGAAGGCACAAAAAACAGGCTAAATGTAGGAAAATGTGAGCTATAATAAGCAACAGCATGAAAAGATCAGGATGTAATGGATGCAGACAGAAATGACAGACACCCAAGGATAGCAAAGGAAGCAACTAAATGGTTGTTTTTGCTGGTTTATTTATCTGTATAACATCAGCGCTTCACTCATTATTCACTAATGGGACACTGTCGCTAAGGGTTGAGAAGGAAAAGCATCTGTCTATTTGCTTTTCACTAAACCAGTGAAATGATTTTAATTTCCCTCAGGATTTCACCATCAGAGTGAGCAATTTGTAGACATACACAAAAATGTGAGTGGATTCTGAGTCTTTCCATGAATAGGGCATGACATACAAGTCTAAATGTATCGGGACTAAACATAAATGTCTCCCACTTCTCTGCTCCACCAGACATTTCATATTTCCCCAAAAGGTCAAATCAATTTGATATACAGAATATGATATGTCTTATTATGCACACTGAACACACAATATACACATTTTTCACTGTTGCTATTAGAGACTAAGAAGGCTGACAGTGTTGTGGAGTCCAAGTTGAAAATGTGTCCATGCTTTGTTTCATGGTATTTTATACCTAATATTAAAGGGAAACCTTTTTTACTCCAGAGCAAACTAGGACTATACATGTTACAGATATGATTGGTCACAATCAAACAGGTTGTAGTATTATCATTAAAGGTCCCATACTGTAAAATGTGAATGGTGACTATTTGATTATAAGGCAGATTAAAATGCAATACAAATACTGTGATATTATTGAGATGTTCAATCCACAGAGAAATATACACACAGCCATATTGAGAAACTGTAATTTTGAAATAAGCTGTCAGTTTTTAAACAAACATATCTGTGTTTCTTCTGTCAGTATATATGAATGATATCAACCAAGGGAAAGTAAAATTGTTGTTTAGCAATATAATGATGTCGCAATTCTTGAAAAATGCACTAAAATGGAGACAAGTGGTAAATATAGGCATAGTCAGGCAGACGGTATGGGTAAAATATTTTTTTTACTACAGCAAAGCATTTAAACATCTTCTGGTAGAAACATGAAATATATTTGTGAGCCTTTAAAGTGCTTAAATATATTAGTTAAGTCACTACCATACCCAAAATATTAGCAATACAGTAATATATATTCATGCACTTGTCATCTATGAGAGAAAGAATATGTTATCTCTTCTTTCAAAGTTTACTTTGTGTCACTTTAAAAGTATACCCTTTGCAGAGTAGAAGTTTCTACAGAGCAATGTTATCCACAAAATGCAGAAAGGAAGTCCACAATCTCGCACACATACAAGCTTTGCAAATGTTTTTGACAATGGCAATTAATTCAGCAAATTTGCTAGAAAGATGCACACAAGAAATCGCATCCACACTTTCAGGTTTCCTTTTGAAAATCTGATTTATGACAGATGACTGTTTTTCATTCTCCAGCATACTAATCATATCTTCTCATCTGAATGCATTGCTTTCTGTGACAGCCCTTACAAGTTTATACTTTTATAAAATGTCTCAGTTTTGCACTCTGCGCATCATGTTATTACAGTGCTGGAAAGAAGCGGAGGTGGGCCTGTACTCAGTTGGTTGCAATCTGAAACCACACAACTTGATAATGTCAACTCCTCCACTGTCCCTTTAAAATGCTGAGGTCATTCATTTGTAGTATTTAACAGAATAGACCACACAACAGGAATAATAATCATCATCATCATCATCCTGAGAAAATAATATCCTTGTGAATATTGCTTTAAATGTTAACAAATGTCCTCTTGTGTTCTGTCTTTGTAGGGAAGTTCCCCATTGTGAATTTTACTGTCATGAGATTTCAAAATGTAAATGTAAAAACGGTCACATTTGGTTTGCCATACAAACTGTGTTTATTCTCTTTGAGGAGATAAAATCTGCAATAAAACAGAGTTTGTGTTAATGTACTTGGAGCGCCTGGTTGAGCTGAAGGTATCAGTTTAGATTTAGCATGAATGTGTCCTTAAATCAGAGAAAAGACACCCAGATAACTTTGTCACTTTGTGAACTTTCAAGCGCTATATGGGTTTATATCTGATCACACACATGCACACTCCTTGAGTGTTTTTAAAAAATGACAGATTCCTATCCCTTGTAATAACTCTAGGAGATCAGCATAAACAGCAACTTCTTTGTCTTGTAATTCTTGCGCTGTCTGACCTCAATGCACCACACTTTTTAACTTAAAAAGGTCAGCTCTCATTTGAAACCCAGAGAGCATATGACACAGTGCTGTGCTGAGACAGCCAATGTTTGAGCCTTTGTGATGTGGTGTTGGTAATTAGTTTGTCTGGTCAGTGTACACAATTAGGATGTAAATCTGAGATGTCCGCTACACTGATGAAAGGAGGATGTGTTGCCGGCAGTGGCCATCGTCAAAATGTAAATCTATTGCACGCACAAGTGAATTCTGATTTGCTGTGGCAATACATTTTGCTGCTATCATCACAGAGGACCCTTACATTTTGACTGCTGGAGTTTGATTGCACTTTTGAGTAGTTGACTATAGTCACAGTCTCGAATATCTGGCCATTTTGAGTCCTTATTTAAGATCCACAGAAAATTTTGTACCATGTCTCTGAAAACACTGAATAGCTCAAATGAAAGAAGATATTCTCTTTTTCATCATGAAAAACATGTATTTTTTTAACATGTTTCATTCTTGTTTTATCAGAGGTAGAGTAGAGGCGAGTTTCACCAAAATCACCACTTTTTCTCCAGATTCTGTTTTGCTCTCTGATCGCAATCATCTCCACTTCCTGCTTTGAGCTCTGTGGTGTATATCGTTTCTTTATGTTCCAACTACAAATCCCAGAAGCCCCAATATTACTCACAGGCTGTTTGAGAACGCCTTCTTGTGCCTGCTGCCGAAAAAAACACTTTGATGTACACTAAGAGGCATTAAAAACGCAACACTTGGTATGATACTGAACATGAATGAACAAAAGCAACAATAGAAAAATTAATCTACATGGATTACTAATGTCAGTATCTTGTGTGATCGTTGTGGCATAGACATGATGAGCGTGTTGATTTCGGCCACTGGAATCGCTTCCCACTCTACCAAGAGTGCAGTACGGAGATCAGCAACCGTCACCGGCAGTGGAATACGACGCCGTACACGGCGATCCAGATTGTCCCAAAGGTGTTCAATCGGATTCATATCCGGGGAATAAGGCGGCCAGTCCATAACCTGCACATTATGTCTGTGCATAACGTGCCTGCAGGCGTGAGATAGTGCATCTGTGGACGCCAAAATGCCTGGCTACCCTCGCTTCGGTCATTCTGGATCTCAGCATACCAATGGCCTGCTCCCTCATGTTTGCTGCTAAGCGTGGCATGGTGACCGTCTGTGACAGCTTGCATTTTTCCTTCGGGTTTTTTAAGCCTTGACCAGTTGAGCTCAAATCACCAAAAGAACTCACTGAAAGCTTTCAAACAATGTCCTAACGAATCACACATGCAAAAACAGAGATTGGTACCGTCTGCCACGTTAATTTATTGTTTGAGCTGAAAAATGTGGCTCCATAGTTTCAATAGCCACGAGTAGTAGTAAACAAAAAATTTGTTTTGTATACAAAGTAGTTGTATCCAATTTTATTTTACATTGAATTTGTTGCGTTTTTAATACCTCTTAGTGTATTTATACGTCAATGGCACTCAAGTGTTGGATGACGTAAAAATACATCATTGGCACTCAAAGAGTTAACACACTATCATTTATTCACCGAAGACCTTTTGACATTCAGATTTCTACTTTTTGACAGAATTCTTTTTTTTCCCAGGATTACCATCTGTATATCAAAAATGCTGAACATAAGCCCAGTGATGCAGAGTTTTCAGTAGGATATGTTAACCCTTTGAATACTAATATTGCGTCATATTTCATGATGCACAGAATATTTTGTAGGCTACTGTGACTTTATCTTGTTCCATTCTTGTTTTATCTGCGGTAGAGCAGAGGCCAATCCCACTCTTGTCTCCACTTCCTGCTTTGATCTGTGGCATATACCGTCTCTGTATGCTCCAACTACATCTCCCAGAAGCCCAAAAATTACTCACAGGCTGTGGGAGATTGCGATTGGTGACCCACTTGGACATATTATTACAATGATGGCACTCAAGAGTCGGGTTTTAAATGACGTTGAAATACGTCAGTGGCACTTAAAGAGTTAAGAGTGTCACGTGGATGTATGTATGGAGACACACTGCACCACTACTTAATCAGTACTGACACTGCTCCTACTGTGTCTCCTTTGCTCTTTGATGCAATTCACCATGAGTCCCCAAAACACCAGGCAGGTGCAACAATCATGGTACTTTACACCTCCATGAAATGTCAAGTCAAGTCAAGTCAACTTTATTTGTATAGCCCAATATCACAAATTATGAATTTGCCTCATTGGGCTTTACAATCTGTACAGGATATGACACCCTCTGTCCTTTACAAATGACCCTCGCATCGACTAAGGAAAAACTCCCCAAAAAAAAACCTTTTAACAGGGAAAAAGAAACGGAAGAAACCTCAGGAAGAGCAACAGAGGAGGGATCCCTCTTCCAGGATGGACAGACGTGCAATAGATGCCATGTGTACAGAATAACAACAATGAAAACACATTAACACTTAACATACAAAATTGTATGGAAATGTCCAACTCAATATAACAACAGCTAATATACAGTGTGTATATATAAAATTATATGAGAGTGTCCAAGGGGATGAAGAGCATCATCAAGCTATCAGCAAAGGATGAGAAGCATGTCGTCCTCTCCACCATGCCAACCAGAAGAAGCCTGGGCAGCACATCTTCCACTCCACCACACCAAACAGGAGAAACCTCCGCAGGATGACCTCATCACCACCACGTCACTCAGAACCAGAAGATGAAGCCTGACTGGTCTGCACAACCACTACTCCACCAGGTAGACTGGATCCATGGATACCTGTGAGATGAGAACGCACAGGGACTACGAGGCACAAAACTAATCTGCAGCATGTGTTAAAGGGAGGAAGAGGAAACACATCCTCTTCTCCACTACCCTAAAAGATACAACCTGAGCAGTATCGCCTCTTCTCCATCTCACCACCATCAGGACAGACGAAGCCAGATGTCATGCAGTATGTTCGGCTGTGTAATTTTCCAAAATAACAAGCTTGGACTTTTTGACGTGTATGTATTATTTGTATGTACGGTATGTTTTCATCCTCACTTACCATAACAGCTAAAGGATTACCATATGTGACAATGGTGAGGGAAAGGGCGATGTAGTAAAGACGAAGAGGATAGGGTGGGAATAGAGGACAGAACAGTAGGTCTAGGTGAAGGGTTGTCTCATTAATCTAAAAAGGGTGCAGCGGTGCCTTCAGAATGCAAATGGAACCATCAGTCTTATCGGAGATACAGAGAGGGGGATGGAATGATAGAGGTATTGACAGGGTTATTGGGGTACAAGGTTGAAAAGAAAGTGTGGAAGCACCTCTGAACACTGTGCTCACTTACTTTGGATAGAAACGCTGAGCTTTGTTACTGAGGTAGTAAGTGTCAAACAAATACAGGAATGTGAAGCAATATTTAAACAGAGAACAGCTCCTGCAGAGGTTAGTACAGATGCTATCTGTAGCATCAGTTCCATCCAAACTGCAGAGCATCTCTTCATTGAAAGAAGAGGAAAGAAAGCAAAGAACAGCACTGATGAAGGCCTTTTCAGTGAAAAAGACATTTTCGCTCTTCTCCCAGAGTTTGATTAATAAATGGCTCATCAATGTTTTTTTTCCCCCTTTTCCAAAGTTCGTGGACTTTCCTCACATATTACATCCCTACAACTGAGGTGAGCAAAACAGATGAGAACTTTCAAGTGGCAGAATTTTCTCTCTGACAGACATTCATTTGAGTTTGGTGATGTGGAGTACTGTACCAAGCCACTGCTTTTCAGGTTTTTGTGTGTCACTTGTACAGCATGCAGTACCATAGCATCCACTGTCAGGTTTATTTAACAAAACAATTTTTTAAAACAATTTTTTATTTAGAAAATCATATTTGGGCTAAAAATAACATGTGACAAACACCACTAATGTTAATTCACAACATTTTTTGAAAACTGTGTTTGTTAAACCCTGTCACTAGCTCTGAATGTATGTATTTCACCTTGCATGTGGTATTTCTACATATTGCTAGTATTGACGAATATATGGTGATATTAGCAGTGAGGCACAGTGTTGCTTTGAACTAACTGCTCTATAACATTGCAGGTGCAACAGTGCATATTCATTGTTCATAATCATAGTTTAGTGTTATAATGCTCTTATTTGAATTAGCTTTTATTGTTCGTTAGTTTTGCAGGTATGTAATCATAAATTAAATATCTGACAAATTGAAAATATGAAGAGAACATGAGTTGTTTGTAATACATTTGATGGCAAACCATTCAGTAGATTTCAAGACACAATAAATCATCAATATCATGAGAGGAAAAGTCAGGAAATCTCTAAAGTCATTGGGGTTCATCATCAGGGAACAATGACGATCTGTTCAAAAGGTTGACATTTTCCAAAGAAGCCAATGGCAGCGACGAAAATGTCAATCCTGTAGGCTTAGAGCCAAGTTGCTAGCATGGCTAAAATGAGCGTTTCTGTGTTGTATTAAGTCAAAGCCAAATCTGTATTCTCATCAATTTTGCTCTTGGACAGTGTCGCCTCACCGGTTGAAGGAATGCACAGATTAGTGTCATCTTCTCCTCTGCATCTGTCTCATATTTCCTGCTTGAAGGATGCCATAGGTTGTCGTGGCCGAGTGGATAAGGTGATGGACTAGAAATCCATCCGCACAGGTTGGAATCCTGCCGACAACGATCATCAGCATGTAGACTAGATATCAACGTCTGAGTGTTAGACCCAGAACAAATTGCAAATGGTACAATAACACAGCTTTCATAAAGAACAGGAGGAGTACTGAAACACATCAGTGGATGATTACAAACTCAGTGGTGGTGAAGGGAAAGAGGTGTCGGACAGCAGAGAGCATTGGTGTACAGAGTCCAGTGAGGTGGAATTGAGAGGTGCTTCAGGTGGAAGCAGAGAGTGTCGGCTGGTCATCGCAGTTGAAAGGTGGTGAGTCAGTAAACCTGTTTGTCTGCAAGAGACGAAAGGGACTCGTGAGGTGAGACGACCTGTGCACTGAGCTGCCTCTGTGGCTGAGGCGGCATCTCATATTTGTGAGAGTCAGTGTGCTGCAGACTCTTTAAATCTGGTTTTGTGATACTGCAGGGCAGCGATCAATTGGTTGGAGCAAAGGCCAGCACTCTCCCTGGCTGTTTTCCTATAAAATAGTGTACTGTGTAGCTTTACAGCCACATTGCAACCGACTGAGCCAAATCTCAGACTCACCCTTTTAAATGTCACTGTCCAACTCTCTGACCCGTCTTGTTTTTCCTCTAGTGCTATCTGTACTCTTGCTAGTTTTTAAGATGCTTTACTCCAGTGGACAGAAATGTTGGTACATCAAGGTAAAGCTGTTGGTTTCATTCATTTTGTTCAGAATGAAAGGAAAGTCCGCAGTAAATTAATTAAACACAATATTCTAACTTTTAAAACAAGTGGGGCTTTTGTGTTTTTCCATAAGATTCATTGTGTTGGAATGATGAGCTCATCAATTTAAAATGATCAACCTCTCTCTCTCTCTCTCTCTCTCAGCTCTCCAGACCACTCAGCCTCCCAAGGTCCTTTTCCCCCCTGAGAGACAAGACACCATGATAGAAATCACGCCTGGTAAGGACGAACAGCTCCTTTTTTTCTCTTTATTCTCAGGTTAAAGTGGCGATCTTTAAGGTCCATCAATTTTAAAGTGCTGTCACCATCTTTGGTGGTGCAAAGTGCTCGTTTCTGTGGTGTTTCTTCATGGCAAGGCATGTGTGGGCCCTAGTGGGATGCTACATGTACCATGGACATTTCAGTTTTTCTGTCTCACAACAGGGGTGGACATTTTAGGCATAAATGTGCACAAAAGCTGCAATTTACATGATGCAGTGGGTGAATGGAGGTGCTGTCACAGGAGCGCATACAGGCAACAAAGCGAAACCAAGCCAAAGAGGATGCCTCTTTTCCACCTTGGCAATGCCGAACATGATTTGATGATAGTGATTTTCTGTCCATGATTATCCCGTGAGTGGAGCTCGTTTTTTTGTCTCCTCAGTACTGATGCTAGCACTTTGCATACTAACTACAGGCCTTTCTCTGTTTATGGCAACAAATTGATGTCAAAGAAAGAGGTTTTCTGCATTTAAACTCTGAACGGTAGACCGCAAGTGCTCAGTATAGCAAAAACCAGCATGGACTTTACTATGTAACTATAATGGATTAATATAAAGTGCATGAATGTATTGAGAGAACAGGGTACCATGCTCCCCAGATTGTTGCACCATTAATTCCAGTAAAGGTTGCAAATATCCTGCAAACACCCAGACAGCTTGACAGAAAAGACAGTTTTAGGATATTAGTAATCCATCAGCAGACAAGAATATTGGCCCTCATGCAAAAACGTTTTTGTATATTTGTCACTTAAGAAGTGATGGTTCTTGCATGAGAGCAGTTGGTTGGATTAGGGAAGGATCGATTTGAGCATCTAAAGTAATTGATAATGGCTCCGGAAAGATCACAGATATAGCTCCAAGTACGTGACAGAACTCTGGCTCCCTATCTAACAGCCAAATTCACTACACACCTCAACCCTTTACTGTCCGCTTTGCTACGTAAAGGTCACACTGCTGCCTGCACTGGAACTGACCATTACCATTGGACGTTAATCATGAGGTAAATTGTATGTCCAATATAGATATAGCTGTAGTGGATATAGAGCCAGCAGTAAAGTCTTCTGATTCCTTTAGCGTCATCTCTTTTGCACTCATTATGATGAAGAAGAAAATTAACATTAATCAGCAAACAGGACTTGAAGTTACCATATCTCACAAGGCCTGAACAATGAAGCTAAATCTAAAATAGTCAAGGAAGTGCTACTGATATGATTATTTCATGGTCAGTGGGTAAAATCTATCTTACAACAGATCTCTCTACATTATAACACAGCATACACATTTTTAACAAGACAATCATGAGCATCTTGTCAATTTAGTGTCATTTCTAATTTTGAAAAGTTTTTTTTTCATCAGCTGGTCATTGCAGGTAACCATATTGAATGTGATACTCCAGAGCTCAGCTGGCAATAGAGTAAAGAGTATGCTAAGTCTCATTGGGCCTGAAGGCATCACATGACCTGTAAGTCTGACGATAGCCACTGTGCCAGAAAGCTTGATGCACTACTGGACTCTGTAGGGGATGATGCCTCCATCTATGGAGACATCAGAGGTCAGGTTCATGTACCGAACAGCAGGTCTGGAGCTGGTGGGGATTTGCTCTGCTCTGTCTGTCCTCCACCCATCCCTGTCCTGAAGCGCTTTTCCCTCTCTCATCTCTTCCATCAGTGATTAACAGAGACTTATGAGCATATACGACGATCGAGCATAACATTATGACCAAGTACAGTGAATAACACTGATCATCTGTTCATCACGCCACATGGGTTATGTGTGTTAGAAGCAAGAAAAGCGTTCAAATGCAAATATTTGAGGGAGTTTGACAAGAACCAAACAGTGACGTCTAGAGGACTGGGTCAGAGCAGAACTGCAGCTCTGGTGGGGTGTTCCTGGTCTGCAGTGGTCAGGATCTATCAAAAGTGGTCCAAGGAAGGACTAGAGGTGAACCAGAGACAGGGTCATGAGAGGACAAGGAGGGGAGTGAAGGCTGGTCCTGGTGGTCTGATCTAACAGTTGGCTCTGATAGAAAGGTGTCAGATACCACAGCTCAGGGGTCAGGTCAAGGCTGTTGTGCTACAAACACAATATTAGGCAGGTGGTCATGATGTTATGCCTGATCGGGGGTGTACTCAATTCAATTTAATCATTTCCAGAACCCAAAAAGGACACAAAACAGCACTGCCTTATCTACTGAGAACTGGCAAATAGTCACATCTGTGACATTTTCAGATCCAGTCGTTTAGTGATTTTCAGATTGAGAATAAAAGGGCGTTTGGATGGGTAACTTCCATCAAGCTTAAAAAGTAATGTGCGATTTCAGCACCTCGAGCACTAACATGAAAGCAAAAGGAAATCAGGTTTCAATGGGGAATGCGAACAAAAAAAAAACAATAAGCTGCTTCGACAACAACAAAAAAGGTCTGATAAGACAGGAATTAGAAAGAGTGAAGGGATCACTGGGATTTGCTCGTACTAAACTGCGCACGTTGTGTTCTGCTGTGGGCCTGGTTGGCTGGCTTCCTTGCCAGCTGTGTGTGTGTGTGTGTGTGTGTGTGTTTAAGTGCACACGTGCATGGTTGCATGTGTGTGCCCCACTGTTCAGTGCTCTCTCTGACAATGTTAGCACTGTAGGCAGCATTGTGTTTAGCTGTGTGCACGAGCATGGGTGTGTTTGTGTGTTTCCATTAACTTCAGATTGATGTAGTAACAAATAGGCCCTAAGGCCTCTGTACGCTGATTGCAGCAGGGACACCTTTTAATGGGCACCACAATTTCACCCCCTACAACACCCCCACCACACACACTCACACACACAAACACACAGTCACAGTGTGACCCTGTGGTACATTTTTAATTATCATCTTGTTTTAACCTGGGGGAGATTTACACCAGCAACCAGTTATGTTGTTCATTTCCCTATATTTCCACACTCTCCTCTTCTCTACATTCACTTGTTCATGTTTTCTCTTCTTCTCATCCCTTCTTTTTCTGGCAATTCTTGGTTCCTTTCCCTTTTTCCTCCTTTGTTTTAGTCAGAATTTTCTCTTCCCTCTGTGCCACCCCACATCTTCCCTCGCCTCTGCTTTTCTCATTATTCTATAATGCTGCGGGTTATAAACACAATTCATTACGCTCATTGTTATTATTATTATACGGATGTGGGCTACAGGCAGCAGACAGACAAAAAGAGCTGTAATTAAAGATTGATTCATGATATACATTACCTATTTAACATTCCTTCAACATGAAACGCACAATGCAAGTATAATAGTGTTCGGGGATTTGCACATCAAACTTCTGACATCATCTGACAAATTCAACTGTTTGCTGTCAGAAGTGTGTAGGTGTGTGATGCTAACGCAATACTATCAGTACTATTAGCAGCTCAGAATGTTGAAAGATGGCTTGCAATATCTAAATTATCCAATGACGCTTTTCCACAGGCGCGATACGGTACGGCACAGCTCTGCACGGTTGTGGCGCTTTTCCACTAGTACCTGGTACCTGGTATTGGGTACTTTTTCCGTACCTCCTCAGCTCTGGTTCCAAGCGAGCCGAAGCCATACTAAACATTACGTCGTCCAACTACCTTCCACTAATTGGCCAATGAGTGTCGTCATTGGAAGCGTCTGACTACACTGTAAAAGCCAAAAACAATTCGATCCCACCTTTTTTAAAACCGGCAACTGTTTCGCTATTGTTACATGAGAGAATGACATTGCTTGTGATTGCTGACATGATCGCTTCGGTGTCCTCCATAGTTTGTTATAGTAGTGGTGTTGTTGTTCTTCTTCTTCCCGGTTTTCTGTGTCGCATGTAAGTGCAGTTTCGTGCTGCCGTATGACAATGCCGCCCATGCTGAGGAGGTACTATGAGGTACTCAGTTATAATGGAATAGCAACAAACTGAGCCGTGCCGTACCATGCCATGCCGTTACTGTGTCGTGGAAACGCACCATACAAGTCACTGTGTCATATGTTTCTTACTGTTGCCAGTTCTAATTAAACAACACAGCATTTAATCAGAAATATATGAGGAGTCAAAGTGAAGTATGAAAAGTGAAAATTAAAAGATGGGCTAAAATAAAACACAAATAATCAAGTTATTTGATTAATCCATAAAAGAGAATGTCATTGTTGGGAGTTTATTCAGAACAAAATCAGAGGCATATTGAACTCATTTATTAGTCACACTTTAAAAATGAATCACCAATTTTTCTCAGTGCGAGCCAGAAGATTATAAGTGACAAAGCTGACTGATGAAGGCATACTAGAGCGTGAGAATAAATGCGAACATTAAACCAGTCTGATGAAAACAAACACAAAATGAAGCATGATAAATTGTGATTATGGATTGATAAATTAAATACAATTTGATTTAATATCTAGTCGTGTAAAATGCTGCTTTCCTTCATCACAAGCTCTACAAAGCGCTATGGTTCATCACTGACTATTGATGATTTGCCTTACAATGGTCTCAGGCCTAAATGTCAGTCGTATGTAAAGCCAGTGAAGCTCAAAATTTCTCTCATCTGTCCTGTATTTTCACTCATTCCTCTTTCTTTCACATCAGCAGGGTCCAGTGCAGGTTACCTGGTTTTATGTGAGTGTAACACATCCTGATACCTGATCCAGTATCTGACTGTAAAGCAAAGAATATGGCTGTATATGTGCGTGTCTATGTCTCCTACACATATCTCAAATTAACATTTTGTCCTGAAATTTGATGTGTTAGAAGCAGATAAAATGGTCAAGTGTGATATTTCAACAAGTTTGACAAAGACCAAATAGTGATGACCTGCAGCTCTGGTGGAGTGCTCCTGGTTTGCAGTGGTCAGGATCTATCAAAAGTGGTCCAAGGAAGAACCAGTGGTGAACCAGAGACAGGGTCATGAGAGGACAAGGTGAGGAGTGAAGGCTGGTCCTGGTGGTCTGATCCAACAGAGGAGCTACTGGAGCTCAAATTGCCAAAGACGTTAAATCAATCATGGAGAGCTAGCAGGTGAGCTAGCAAGATTTGAAAGTGGCACCTCCTCTAAGCTCCAACACCCCCCCACACCACCCCATTAGTGCTCGATCCAAAGCCACGCCCCCTCAAACTTGAACATCTGACAGTAGAATTCAGCAGGGAGAGGAAAGCCGATATCCTACATCACCACAGCTGTAAAACGTCCCGTTCAAAGCCAATATATCAACATCATTTTGTCACCTTTATAATGCAGACACTGATGACTAGGGCTGTTCAATATAGTCAAAATGTCATATCCTATAACCTCTTCAATACAAACTGGACCATTTCACACAGTATAACACAAAGTGTTTCTGAACAGGATTACAGACTATAGCTTTAATGGTTGTTCTGGAAGAATTAGTCAGATACCATAGAATAAACCTTCAGGGTTCAAGTCTGGGCTGTTCGAGCAACAAAAGGGGGACATACACAATATCAAGCAGATGATCATAATGCAATAATGTCTGATCAGTGTATATGCATGTACAGAATATACTGAATACGAACCCTTCCTCACTTCTCTGGAGACAAGGAGCGATGAAGGACCATGCACTCCATATTGCCAGGAGCAAAGAAACCAGTCTGTTACCAAGAAGAACTACACCACTGTGTCCAACCTCTAAGAAACAGTCAAGCATGGTCCTTAAGTTTTATTTATGAGCCAAAAACCATAGTAAAAAGACAAGCTGAAAAATGTTGTTCTAAATCAACCAATAACAGGCCTCCAAAGGTCAGGAACGTGTCACATAACATATTCATGCACACTGTCATGATAACGACCACTCATAATCTCAATATTATACTTGCTGTGAGGGCTTCATTTTGAGGAGAGCCCAAACACATGACTCATGAGACAGGTACTGGGTGCAACCAAAAGGATCTTTATTGAGCCAGGGTCCACTCACACAGAGGATGTAACTGGGGAAACAGAGTTAAACTAGAAACCAAAAACGGGCACTAAGGCTATTAAATTTACAAACAAAAAGCACAGAGGGATTGCTGGAACACTGGAACGGGACACAGGACATGACAATCTCACTGCGAACATACAAATGACAAGACTATTTATACACAAGGTAAGGGGACACAGGTGGGGTTTCACAATCACAGATGCAGGAAAACACAGGGGCAGGAAGCAAAGCGATCTGAAACCAGAGGGAGACAGGGTTACTTTCAAAATAAAACAGGAAGAGACAAGACAACATGCAGGCACAAGCATAGACTGTAAAAAGAATGGACGTAGCACCCGTGACATCACCCATTGGTTTGGGGGAGTCCATTTTGTGCTCCTATCATGGGCATTTGAACTGCACCATCTTGGATTTCAGTGGGCGTGTACTTTCCATATTTGGAGGAGAGGTGGTAACTTTACGGGTCAGCCGGCCGAGATCCCGCCCACTGAACTCAAGTTAACTGCACCAAACTTAGCTAGCCCTAGGCTATTCAGCTAGGCTAGGCTAACAAGCAGCTACTGGCAGCAAAAACAGATCGTAATGTTGCTGCTGTGTTTTAAAAATTATCTCTTCAGATTGAGAGTTTTTAGGTGGAGCCACAGGGTTTGGGGGAGTTGGTGGAGTTGGGGGGGGAATTCCTTTGTACTATTTAACTGTGAAACGATCGTTTAATATGTTAGTTCCTGTGTTTCAACACTGCCTCCACCCACTAACGTTTATCCAGCACAGCAGCCGCTTTCTGACGGAGCATCTCTGTGCATGAAATGTCGGACTTTTTAAACAGAACAATGATACAAAATAAGGTTGTATTCCCGCACTAAACAGACTCAACATGCTCTGGTCATCTATCTGTATCAGCAGGGATCATGAGTTGGCAATAAAGTCTTTATAAGCCAGCAGCAAAATATGCCGACACATACCAATAAGTGGCAGCATCCAAGTAAACTCTATTTTACACAGCCTATAGGTATTGGGTAAAATAGTACTAGATATTTACACACCGAAAAAAATGCAACACACAATCCTTTGACAGTTGATTAGTACAATCAACAATCCCCATGCATGTTTTTGGATGGTGGGAGGAAGCCGGAGTACCAGAGAGAACCCACGCAAACACGGGGAGAACATGCAAACTCCACATCGAGAACCGGGTACCTTCTTGCTGTGAGGCGACAGTGCTAACCATTGCACCACCGTGCCGCCCACACACGCCATATTGCCAGAAACAAACACAGATCCCTGGGTGTAGCCTAGCCTAGCTCAGACGACGCTTTAGCAAAGAGCTAACTGCCGGTAGCTGTCTGTGAACCTGTCATTCAACGTAACCACACCCTAATTTATGCAAGAATTTTAAGCCGAAATAACACTAAAACGGTTGTAGTAAAAAAAATTCACCCCTCATTGGTAGAAACCAAAAAATGAAAATGTACCAGGCTGTAAATATGTTTTTAAAGCTGTAAAGTCGGATATTTTAACCAGCCCCCAGCGGCCGGACGGGAATTGCAGCTTTTTGAACGCGGAAGTGGTCCTCACTTGGAGAACCCACAACTGCCCCCTTGGGCACAAGACAAAAATGGAAACTTAATCAAACCAGACAGACGGAGCGTGACGCTTGCATTGAAACAAGCAAGAAGGAAGCTTATAGAATATGCAGATATGTGATTTTTACAATATCAGATCTCCTATTTTGGACATGTTTATAAAAGCGACAAAATGAACTGAAGAGGACTATCAATGGAGGTGTTAGAACATGTTTGTATACTGCAGCCTTAAGTTGATTAAGTACAAATACATAAAACTAAAACTGCAATAAACCGTTCCACCATGAAGGTTGTCTTGTTTTTAGAGAGATGTCAATTTTATTCATTCAGTTTGGCAGCTACAGTCACAGAGCTGTTGAATTATGCTGCATTATACTAAGAAGGTATCTAATTTTTAGTCCACCCCATTTATATCAGTAAGACTTTCAATTTAAAACACCTCATTATGACACTGTACAGTTCAGCAGCACCATATAAGTTCAATCAATACCCCTCTGAAACAGATTTCTACACAAACTGATCATTAGAACAATATGAAAGGACTGTTGGGTGAAGGGTTTTTCAGACAGGGAACGAAGACCCTGACTGTGATCATGTGATTAGTCTAGCGTGGCAACCATGGAAACGACCTCTTTGCACTACTGTATCCCTGCTGGTGCAACTGCTTGGTGAATTAAATCCACAAACACACTTGCTTTGGAGAAAATTGTGGCAATCCTAATCTTTAATGCCAACCAATGTTTGCTTAAATTTGTGTTTTTCTTTAAATTAAATGTAACATGATTTAATACTTTAGCTAATTGTGTATGTCGTGAAAATATACTGTAGCTTTTGGGTGTTTATTATGCATTTCAGGAAACTCACAAAAAGCAAAGATCAGTCGCTTTTACACACACAGTCACGGTCGCTTGATCAGTACCAAGAAGTACTGCAGTCCTTCATGTGACCCCCTGTGTAGGTTTTAAACTTCAACTTTTGTACTTTTGAAGTAAACAAGATGAAACGTCTTAGTGTGCTTTGGAAAGGACAGCTCCTGACTGTAGCCTCATGTTTAAAGACACCAATACTGTAGATACATGGACAGCCAAAGGTACTAAACTGGACTCTTTCTGTGTTAGCTGGTGACCTGCTGAGACATACTACAACATACATGGGCAATAAACTGATCATATACAGTAGATTCATTGAAACACACAAATATCTGGAAAAACTCAACAGACACTACATTTGGACGAGGACTATTTAGTATTTCTCAAATAGTCAGCTGACAGAAAATTAGGTTTTGAAATTCTCTTAAGTCATTTATTAAGCAAACGCCTGCTTTTTTCAGCTTCCCAACTGTACAAATTTCTGCTTTTACGATTGTGAATGTTGTGACTGGACAAAAAGAAATCATGATGGATGTTTGCTATTTGCCATATAATGAGATAATTGAAAACACAAATTAATTAATTGATTGAAAGTTAAAATAGTCAGCAGTTGCAGGCATAGTTTAGTCCACACACACACACACACACACACACACACCCACGCACACACAGTCGTATGATGGCTGGCTGTGAAAGGCAGGGAGATAAGAAGGCAGGCTTTCTGTCTCTTCCTCTTTCCTCCTCTTGTCTTTCTTTCTCTGTCTGTCTCTGTCTTCTTCTCCCCCATCGCATTTAATCTCTCTACGTCTGTCTCCCTCCTGTCCCTGCGAGGTGTCTGCCTCTATCTCACTTTCCTTCCATCTGCCTGTCTTCCCTTCACCGCTCTCTATATCTCTAACTGTCCCTTTGTTTCTCTCTCTCTTAGCTCATTCAGTCCTCTCATTCATGTGTCTTAAAATGGTGATGCGCCACGTCATTATTCCCTTTCAAACTGTCACAGAGAGATAAGGTGAGGTGGGAGGTGTGCAGGATGAAATGAATACAACAAAGGTCTTTTTATTGTGGATTTTCAGAGAGAGGCTCTGGTTGCGTTTGTCGCTGTTAGTCATCCTCAGCCATGTAATTCAGATCAGAGTAATGCAGCACAATGGCTCCAAAGTGTCAAATTATCTGCAACAATAATACAGATAATACACAGCGTTTATTCTTTTGTTTTCGCTTACCCAGTCAAGGGTGATAGAAATCTTGATGGCGTAATAAAACCTGAATAATTGATGAAAGAAAGAAAGAAAATGGTAAGAAAGAAGACGGTTGAATGAATGAGAGGGACAGTAGAATGGAAAACTAGGGAAGGATTGAAAGTTTCTTGAATTGCCTAAAATATTCAAATGAAGGAGAAAGTGTGAGTGATGAAAAAGAATAAGAGAACACAAAACAGCAGGATGGAGGACAGTCCTGCCCTTTCTCAGTTGATTAATCGACTAATAAATCATTTTGGTCTTCATTAACTAAGCTGTATTTAGTCGATTGGTCATCCTTTTCTGCTTTTTTTATAACAGAGATCCTTGAACTTTGCAGGCTCACAGAAAAGTGGAGCCTTTGTGTGATTCTTTGTGGAGGAAACTCTGCCAATTAAATCAATTACTTGACGAAATGGCATGATTCGATTTAAGACTTTCTTTGGTCGAGGACAGCACGAGTGGAAGAGCAAAGTAGGGAAGAAAAGGAAAGCGCTAAGCTGATGGATGAATAAAGTACAGATCAAAGGATGGAAAAAGGGTGAGGAGAACAAGAAACTCAGTAGGAAGTAAAGAAGGACACACACACACCAGCTGATAAGACTACTGCATTGTGGATACCTCTTTATCACTGTCAACACACACATACATTGTTCCACTCACAACACATCAGACTACATAATACAGTACAGGATGTTTTTATCAGTGTAAGCCATGTGTAAACTCACACACAGAAAACTCTTGGTTGGTCTCTTGCTGTATAAAGAGGTTACTAAAAGGGAAAGAGACAGAACATAGAGTTGAAAACTTTAAAGAGACTGAGAAAATAATTTCAGGTGAATTTATGATCGATCCACGTCAGTGGTTGACATCCCTACATGGATCAGGAAGATATGAGGAGGGACTTTGATCCATTCGTAATGTTGCCCCAGGTCAAGTATTCTTAAAATCTCCATCTGTTTCTTCCTCTTATTCTACACTCATATGCGGTGAACAAAAGTGTTAGTCCATTATTTCCTCTTCTTCTGGAAACCACACTGTGGCGACTGTAACACAAGCTGCAAATTCACACTGCCCCTGAACTCATCACGTTTGCTATTCTGCTCGCTACTTCAGGCTGCATCCAACAGAAAACATGGCTTCTCATTTCTTTGTGAAACTATTGATATTGACTTTGGGACAATGACATGGCTGGATAGCTAGATTGTATTTTCAACTCTTTGGGTGCCATTGACTATTTCGACGTAATTTAAAATCCGGCGCATAATACGACCTAATAATACGACATAATAATACGTCAAAGTGGTTTTTCGTCAAATTGGTCTCTGATCGCAGTCTCCTGCAGCCTGTGAGTAATGTTAGGGCTTCTGGGAGATGTATTTGAAGCATAAAGAGACAGAAAACACCTCAGAGATCAAAGCAGGAAGTGGAGACGATCACTATTAGAGAGCAAAACAGACGGATTCTGGACAAAAAGTGGTGATTTTGGTGAAAGTGTCCTCTACTCTACCTCTGATAAAACAAGGTGGAACAAGGTAAAAACAAACTTTATTATCATGATGAAATAGAGAGTCTCTTCTTTCATTTGAGCTATTCAGTGTTTTCAGAGACAGTACAAAATATTCTGTGGGTGTAGAAATATGACTGAAAATGGGCAAAAATGCTGGCACAAGGCACTTTCTGTTTAATAAAAGGGCTGGCACTCAATGAGCTGTAGTGTGATAACAGGGATAAAATAATGAACTAAACTGATAATCAAAGTATTCGCAAATATATCAGTATTTTTCCAGGTCCCTGATCCAACCTGGCACCTAAGTGCTACAGGCTAAAGTTTTAAGTTTATGACTGGCCTGAGTAAATAGAGAGGACCGTTCCTCCTCCCGCACTGGCCCAAGAAACTCCACGCCACACATGGGGGAGTTTAATGACTACATTGCTGCGTTCCTCCTGACACACATCCGGAGTTTCACAAGTCAAAACCATCACCTCTGCTTAGAACAGAACATTACATTAAGATTTTAATCGTAAACTCTGCTTTAATTCTTCAGCCTACGGTCATATTCGTAAAGTTTATCACGTCAAAGGTCAGTCCACACCAGACCCTCCTTCTTCTTCTCTTTCTGATACAGCCCAATGTGACACATTAACATCACTTTTGGAATAAGTGTACATACTGTATATACAGCTATGCATGGACCTGCCTGTTGTAGTACACCTACCTACATGCTCTGATGTCATGGTTTATCTGTGTTATTTCATATGTTGATTAATTTCAGTTCAGCTTATCAGTTTAGTTCTGTGGTTTTCTATCATGTGATGTTTGGTGTCATTCAACAGCTGAGAGTGAGAAGCTTTCAAACGGAGAAGAATAAATAAAGTAAAACAGTAGTATTAACATTAAAATAAGTTAATTATATTATATAGGAATTTCATTAACTTATTCTTAACTTGATGGATGGGAGTGGTTAGATGAACTCACAAAAACTGCAAGCTTCAGCTGGTCTGAGCTGGTCTGATTTCCTCTCCTGCTGCACCCTTGATCTGAGGGGTGAATAACCCAGAGACTGAGACATGCTGCTCTGCCGCAGGCCCAGCTCCTCACGCCATGATGAAACAGCCTCTCCGGACCTGCAAACATGCCCCAAATACGACTAAAGACTGCATCCTGCATCCTACATCCAGACCATCTCTCTGCTTCTATTCCCTGAACTAAAACGTGAGCCAGAGCTAATCTAGAAAACTGAAAAATAATAAATAATAAAATACTGAAGCTTAGGTTCAGAATATTAAACTGCTCCACAGTCTTCTCTGATGCCTCTCAAACTCTCAACTGCTGACCGGTGCACCAAACATAAACCAGAGTTTGGTAACAACAGTACAACTCTTAATGTGGTTAATAGATATCAATCACTGAATCTAGCTGGTCACATTGAATTAATAACATTTGTTCATCTATTGAGCTTTCATTTATTCTATTATTTTCCATTTTCTATTTTATTATTTTCTGTTAGTAGTCTGGTCATGTAGTTTATCAAATAAAAATCTAATTTTATAAAGAACTTGGTTATTTGATTTGTGTGTGTATATAAAGCAATTGAATCATTGTACACTCGGACCAATTTCAACTTTTCCTGTTTTAACACAACTGGGTGGCGCCCTGATAATTTCCACTGTTAAAAGTAATAGTGAATCCTGAAGCTGAGTGTCATCACTTTCCTTCACCTTTTATGACGATTCATAGTATATGATTAATAACTTAAGAGTTATTGATTATAAAGACATAATTTAATATTAATTAATGATTTATGTTTAAATCTCCAAAGTATTCATGCTACAGAGTTAACATGCAGTCACATTATATTTACTGTTTTTCAACCATACACAATGTTATTGATGTTGAATAAAGCAAGCAAATTTTTAACAATTGTGAAGGCTTGGGCTCACACAGAAATCTCTGGACGAATCACACCACAGGATACTTGCACAAAAAAAGTTCTTTAATGAAAAATGTCTCCCATAAAGTACAACAAAAATCAATAGAGACTCTAGGAATCTAAACTCTTATCCATTGCATGATAACCTCATAGTATTGTAATGATGGTTCCAGTATCAGCAACCCATCAGGTGTTACCAAGGAAACAGAGTATGGCTTATATACCACCTCACTGAGCAATGTCCCTTACATATTGAGCCAATGTTGATTTCATTAGTGCACCTTTAAATCACTTCTACATCTGTCCATGTATTGTATATAAATATATTTATAATAAATGTGATTCAGCTGTATTGTAGTTGTAAAGGAATACTCTGAATACCGATGTGATGTGAAAAATGCAATTGTTTCTCTATAGTTTATAACACTCAGTTTTAACATATCAGTACAAATATTACTTCACATTGTATTTTGGATCTTCACATTACAATACAGCAACAATGAAGTACTGAATCTAGCTCTGTTGTGGAATAATACAGTGTGTTTTTGTGACTGAAATGGAGAGGTGGATCATGGTTTCAAAAGTTTCTGATACTTTATTTTGGTGTCCTCTGTGGAGGAGACAGATTTAAGTTTTGAGAGCTGCCTTTCAAGATTCAGTGCTATTTGATATCCAAAAGATTAATTTTCAGTGTGGTTGTTCTTTCACTGTGGGTCGGCACGTTGGCTTTCGTAAATCCTTCAACCAGAGGATTTGGCTTCAAACACAAATTTTAGAAGGCCGCTTTAGTCCCAGTGCTACCGCACTGTATCTGAATCTGACCTATGACCTTTTCCAACTCTTTGATTGAAAAGCATGCTGGGGAGGGTGAAGATGAGGTCAATTAATTATTGCATAATTTGATACCAAGAAGCTGTAAATATTCATTAGTTTACAACGTTAATTTGTGTACAATCATGAGGGGATACTTTCAATTTAGTTTATCTGATGAGTTGAATTACTTGAAGATTAATTTTGGCCTTGGGCTGCAAATTATTTCACAGCAACCAATGCAAGATGAGATACAATATGTATGAATATCCTATATTTATCATGAACAGGGAATAATAATAATAATTCAGTTCTTGTGCCTAAAGGGATTATGATTCTCTCAATTGCTAAGATGTTGCTCTGACATATGCAGCGCAAATGTCTAAATATTTAAATGTCAAGACCCTCCACAAAAGTCAATACATCAGAGTTTTTCCTCCCAAGGAGAGATGGTTTCTCTCTGACAGGTGTCTGCCTGTTTTCATTTAAACCACCATTTTTTGAGAAAAATAAAATGCTACTTCTAAACTTCTAAACTGCCTCTTCCTGGACAGTTTCATCAGCTTTAACTCATTGAGTGCCAGCCATTTGATAAAACAGAAAGTGCCTCGTGCCAGTGTTTTTGTTCATTTTGAGTCATATTTCAAGACCCACAGAATATTTTGTACTATGACTCTGAAAACACTGAATAGCTCAAACGAAAGAAAAGACTTTCTATTTCATCATGAAAAAAAGTTTGTTTTTACCTTGTTCCATTCTTTTTTTTAATCAGAGGTAGAGCAGAGGAAACTCCCACCAAAAACACCACTTTTTTGTCTAGAATCTGTGCGTTTTGCTCTCTAATCTCAATCGTCTCCACTTCCTGCTTTGATCTCTGTGGCGTATACCATCTCTTTATGCTCTGACTACATCTCCCAGAAGCCCCAACATTACTCACAGGCACTGAAATACGTCTATGAGGCACTCAATAGTTAACAACAACCACTTTTAACGAGGGTTGGGTATTGATTCAGATTTTCCAGATCGATTTGATTTTATATTTCAAGGTCTCGATTCGATTCAATTCAGGATTCCATCCGATTCGATTCAATATCGATTCAGTCAGGGATATTTCAGTTAAAATAAATGCTCTGGTATTTTCTGTGTACGTTGAGTTGCGGAGATTCGTCGTATTGCTGCTGTATTTTGATCTTCCCATTGCATATTTTGCTATTTTGCATAAAGCTTCTAAACTCGTGGGCAGTGCCTGGAGAGGTGGACTCGCTTCCGCCATGTTTGTTTGACTGCTGGCAGTAGCATCTCATGAGATCTTGTTCCTTGGAAAGCGGTGGAAAGCAGCACTAAACGCTGATTACGCAAGACTTCTTCTTCTTTGCAGAGCAGTGGATTAAACAGAGTGGCGACAACTTCAGATCTGTACCCCTCAATAGTTCTGTACGCCTCAATAGTTCTTCAACGGGACATACTGCAGTGAGTGCGCATTTAAGAGGTAAATATTAAAATTAACCGTAATAAGTCAGCTCTTATTAGATTACTGGGTACACGTCAAAGTCACTTGCGTATATTGAGTGCCTGTATGACAAATAAAAGTGAAATATGACTTTAAGTTTGTCTGGTTGTGTTTTTGGAGGGAAAACTTTGCTAGCTTCACTAACTGGATAATATGGAACTATATCGTAACCTGATGCAAAGTGATCTATTATTTAATAACATAAGGCTATTCTCGAACACTTTCTGTGATTGGACAATGATGATAAATTATGGTTTTCATTCAGAGATTTTATGTGGGCAATTTAAATGAATGTCACAACCACGTGTGGGCTGACACTCAATGAGAAGGCTCAAAATAAACTAATGTTGTAAAACCAGACGTGTTTGTCATCAATAACGTGTATGCATGTATAATGTATGATTTAATGTCAATAGAGTGAGAGTTGACTGTTACCACCAGTGCTATTGAATAATCACAGATACATACAAAACATTACATATAAACACATTTAATAAAATCATATGTCAAATGCAGGCAGCTATTATCACTTTTGGACACACATCTGGTCACATGAAAATCAGTTGAAGCACTGGGCTCCATTTCCCACATGTCCACACTACAGCAGCGGTGAATAATAGAGATACTCTTCAGAATGTCCTGCAATGTTATACAAGTATTCATCTTTTCAGGTCTGATTTATAATGCAAGTCTCAGGGATGACTGTTAAGGGACATATTATATTATTTTACACAACATTTGAGGTCTGACAGCTAATTCTCTTTACCTTTACCATTGTACAGTGTAGAGACCAGTGATGGTTGGCTGTGCAGCATTTGGGTGCACCAGCTGCTCAGAGAGAGGCCATCGTATGTATGGTTTCCCGAAAGAAAAGGAGAGGCAGAGGAGATGGCTGGCAATGGTCAGCAGACAAAATTTTGATGTCAGGTAAATGTTTAGAAATGTGACGTACAATAGTTTAAATTTATAAGGTCATTTTATTAGAGCATACAGAACAACATTTTGATTCTATCTTGCGTATACATTTTACACTGATTTTAAGAGTCTCTCTGCAGGTGCATTTTGAGGACAGTCAATTTATTTCAACAAAAAAAGGCTCATCCACCATCAGCAGACCCCAGTAGTTCTGTGCCACAGCCAGGTGCAAGCGGCAGCAGCAACCGCATGCAGCCGCATCCAAGGGAGCAGTGTTCATTGGCCTCCTCTTTTGCCTGTTCAAAGTTCAAATAGATTAAATTTAATTAAAGGATTGGGTTGGAGAGCATATCATTCATAAAGTGGTAACAGGTGTTACTTATTAATAAGATAAAATAATACAAAAAAGTGCTAAGTAACAGGTGTTACAAGCTGTTTAAACAATTGTGCAATGTTTTGGTCTTGCAGCATGGCCTGCATAACATCTTTCCATGTTAAACATATGCCTTAAATGCTGACAGAATTTAAAAAGTAGCAGCCCCTTTACTCTATCATCCCATGGTATACATAAGCAGAAATCAAATTACATAGCACTTATGTTAGTCTAAAAAGAATAAATTGCACATAAAATTGGGTACTGATAAAGGCTAAAATCTAAAATAAAGCCCATAAGTAACCATCTCAACATATGATTGATGATGATGATTTATCTGTGATTCATAACTCAGTCACACAATAAATTTTGCCAGGCCTGTACAGCTGATGATATCCAACTAGCAGGCCACGGCTAAAAAAATCAATCCAAATTCCTAACATTAAAAAACACAATTACATTTGTAATTACAATTTGAGCATACTAAAATTAAAATCATTTAACATATAAAAGGGTCCCTTGATACCATCAATACACGTATTGGCATCAAATTCGTTGATACAATATTTTACCTTGGGGAGTGTTTGCCTTGTGGCCAACGAAGTAGCAAGCCGTGGCTAAAAAAATCAATCCCAATTCCTGACTAAAAAAAAAACTTAATTACATTTGGGACATACATTTTTACATGTAAAGGGGTCCCCTTGATATCAACAACACACATATTGCCATTAAACTGGTTGATATTTTATCATTTTACCTCGGAGAGTGCTTGCCTTGTGGCCATAGAAGTGAACGGCGTCCGACGTGACAGACGGCCATGTTGGAACTATTGAGAGTTCCATAACCCGGAAGTGGGGTCCGCCGGGCTGTACAGCGTATGCCTATGGGAGTGTCGCCACTCTGTTTAATCCACTGCTCTGCTTCTGTACTTTTAACATTTGAAATATGAAGCTTATATAATTAGCTTATATGTTTTTATTAAATTATTTACTTAAGCATGGTGGTAGAAGTAGTGCCAGAATCTAGCACAATCGAAAAGAAAAAGAGGAAGAAAAAGAAGTTCTCAACTTAAAATTACCAAAATAAAAGTAGCCTATTTCTTATTTGACTATTATTTGTTTACTGATTAAGAGTCTAAATTAGTAAAGTAAATTGTATAGTCAGTTCAATATATTTAGGTTAAAAGTACAATAATTCGCTTGAGGGCTATAAAATTGCATAAAATGTAATTAAAATACTCAAGTAAAGAAGAAGTACATAAGTACAGTACAAGCCAGTACAAGTTTATTTATTTATTTTATTTCACCTTTATTTTACCAGGTAAGTCAAATTGAGAACTAATTCTCATTTACAATTACAACCTGGGTGAAGAGGCAACAGATAATAAAAACATTAAAGAAAAATAAAAGGATTAATTAGAGGTCCACTTTAAAAATTTTTGCAGGTGATTCCAGCACAAAACTGGAAGGAAGTACGACCAATGTCCAGGCTTGGGTTTGACAAGACTGATATAGCTGCTTCAGCTGCTTCAAACTACGGGTGGTTATGCGTTTTGAGAAGTGACTGGAGATATATAGTTTTACCAGTGAGGGATTTATAAATGACCAGAAACCAATGTTTTTGTCTGCAAGAGTGAAGTGAAGGCTAGGTGAGCTGAGAGTACAGGTGACAGTGGTGACTGTTAAATGGAGCAGCAATGACAAAATGGATATCTGTGAAGTAAATGTCATCCAGTTTGTGAAGGAGAGTGTTTGAAGCTCACCTGTAGGCTATGTCACCATAATCCACAATTTGAAGGACAGTACTTAGTTACAGTCCATTGCTGCCACTGCTATAGCACAATGTTATTTAGACAGTCTAGCCTGGATTATAGACCGATCCATAGAGGGCCATCCAGGACAGTCTCCACCAATCTCCACCTCAACCCTACAACTGTGTTTTAGTTATTTTATAATTCATCATTGTAAATGGATGAGCTTTTCAGAATATTTGTTTTTAATTATTTTTTTTTTTTTTTTTAGAAATAACCTCAGTAGCCACCCTCCTAATCAAAAAGGAGTCCCTGCTGTTTGGTACACTGTGATCTCTGTGTCTTCATCACTGTCTAATTATTTCTCCTGCTGGCTTTCTCACTTGCTCTCTCTTCTTCAAATCCTCTCTCTCTTTCTGTGGGAAAAGGATCCTGTGGAGCAAGAATTGGATTTTTATTAAGTAGAAACCCCCTTTGAAAATCTACCTTACCAAGACCAGTGTGTGTGTGTGTGTGTGTGTGTGAGAGAGAGAGAGAGAGAGAGAGAGCGACTGTGAAACGATTAATGATTCGAGTGTTAGTGCGGCTGTGTGAGGTTGGAGATCTGCCATCCAGCTCACGCATTAGACTTGACAAATGTTTCGAGTTTATAAACGTTATGACTTATTCATACAGTATATGACAAATACGTTTTAACAGATCAATGCTTGGAAGTTTATAGTAAAATTCTTTTTTATTGTTTCTGTTCTCTCAGTACTTTTTGCCCAAGAAATTTATAATATCTCAGTATTGTCTCACTTAATTGCATGCCTTGTTTTTTTTACGTTTCTGTTTGCTGAACAGTTTTGCGTATAATGTAGTACAAAACATTGTTGTATTTAACAATACATGGACACTATAAACCAGTTATATCAGACAAAAAATGTCTCAAATAAAAATCCCTGACACACTGACATTTAATCCAATATTCACCACATCCATCCATCCATCCATTTTCTACCTCTTATCCTCACATAGGGTCGCGGGGGGCTGGACCCTATCCCAGCTGTCTTAGAGGAGAGGCGAGAGGTGAGAGGTGGGGTACACCCTGCACAAGACGCCAGTTCATCGCAGGGCACATACTGTATATTCACCACATTTCACATTAATATCAATATTATTACATAAATATATGTATACATACATGTATACATATATACGTGTGTGTGTGTATATATATATATATATATATATATGTAAGTATATATATATATATATATACAGTCATGGAAAAAATTATTAGACCACCCTTGTTTTCTTCAATTTCTTGTTCATTCTAATATCTGGTACCACTAAACGTATAATACAATGAACACAACAAAAAATGCAGCTGGTCACATAATACTTTATGTCCTATTTGACATTCTTAAGCTTAATTGATTCCCAGGGTATATAAGAGGCCATTTCATGTCACAAGCAGCACTGCACATGCAAAGGCCTAGAGTGGTTTCCTGCTTACATTCAAGCCGTAGCACAACTCAGAAGTTGTCAGCTCTCACATAATGCCTAAAACAAAAGAATTATGTGAAGCAACAAAGGCAGCCATCTTGGCACTGCTGGAAATTGGCACGAGTGAGAGACAGGTAGCGAAAAAACTGAAGATCTCCAAGACAGCCGTTCATTACAACAAAAAAAAACAAGCTGAACATGGCACTACCAAATTTCTACCTGGCCGTGACAGGAAACGTCTTTCTACCCCACGAGATGACCGTGCACTCATCCGTTCCTGTGTCAGGAATCGTCGTCAGACCTCCAGGGACCTTAAAAATGAGTGGGCACTGTCGAGAAATGTGACTTGCTCGGCAAGGACAGTTCGAAACCGACTTGTTGAAGCTGGTTTGAAGTCACACAGAGCACGCAAGAAGCCCTTCATCAATGAAAGGCAGAGGAAGGCCCGGTTACTCTTTGCTCGAGACCACAAGGATTGGACTGTTGATGATTGGGCTACGGTTCTCTTCAGTGATGAATCCAATTTTGAATTGATGCCCACTCCAGCCAACTTACTGGTTAGGAGGAAGCCTGGAGAAGCTTACAACCCAGACTGTCTTGCCCCTACAGTAAAACATGGGGGTGGATCAGTCATGATCTGGGGTTGTTTCAGTCTGAGTGGAACAGGGCAAATGCAATTGTATGAAGGCCGAATGAACCAGGTCAAGTACAGGACTACCCTTGAAAACAGTCTTCTTCCATCAGCTGGAAAACTCTTTCCTGCCTCGAATGACTGGATTTTCCAACAAGACAATGCCCCTTGCCACACGGCAAGGTCAGTTAAAGCCTGGATGGAGAACCACAACATTCGCACCATGCCTTGGCCTGCTCAATCACCAGATCTTAATCCAATTGAAAACCTGTGGAAAATCATCAAACTCAAAATGGAGAACCACAAGCCCAAAAACAAAGAAAATTTGTTTGAATTTGTCCAACAGGAATGGGCTGCTGTGACAGCAGAACAATGTCAGAAGCTGGTGGAGAGCATGCCAAGACGCATGGCTGCAGTCATCAAAAACAATGGTTATGCAATCAAGTATTAACTCTTGTGTGTATCATGTGTTTAAAGCAAACAGAAAAGAAAACATGGAATGCTTAAAAGTAGTGTTTTTGGCGGTACAATGCCATAGCTATTGATGTAAGAATTTAAGTAATTTTGGTTATTATCAAGAAAACCATGGAAAATGAATAATCCTTAGTTCTTAAATTAAACTCTCATGAGCTATTTTTGTTGTTATCATTATAATTGTCCAAACAAATGTACCTTTAGTTGAGCCAGGCATTAAAACTAACAAGAAATTGAAGAAAACAAGGGTGGTCTAATAATTTTTTCCATGACTGTATATATATATATATATATATATATATACGTACATATATATATATATATATATTTATGTATACATATATGTTAGGGCTTTCAAAATTAGCACGTCTCTAGCATCACATTTTGGGAAGTTTGTCCAAATAGAGCTAACGTTGCACAAATTTACATTAGTAATTAGTCCTTGTAAACACATTAACTTCAACAGCCCTATATATATATATATATATACACGTATATATATACGTATATATACGTATATGTATATACGTATATATATATATATATATATATATATATATATATATATATATATATACGTGTATATATATAGTTCTGTATTTTGTTGTTTGTGTCCAGTAGCTGCTGTCCACATTACTTTTGGATATATACAGTTCTTTGACATTGTGTGCCCAATATAATTGAAAATAGTTTCATTCAAATGTAAACACAAAAGAGAAAAGCAAGTCCAACACATGATCTGGAGCTTTTAAAAATATGATACAAAATCATTTTCTTCCCTTTAACCTGGATCTTATCTTCCCATGTTTTTGTGTCTCAGGATGGGTTTGCACAAAAAGGTCCATAACCGCAAGTTGTGTTACCATGTACATTCGTTGTCTCATTTGTGGCGTGATAAAAGAGTAGCAAATGTGCAATGGGCTTCTAATTCATCAGTCACCCAAAGCAGGAAAAGCAAACTTTTAACCAATGAAGTGACACTGAGACCAAGCCTTTGAGGTTGATCATACATTGTATTGCCAAAACTATTCGCTCACCTGTCTTGACTCTCATATGAACTTAAGTGACATCCCATTCCAAATCCATAGGGTTCAATATGACGTCAGTCCACCCTTTGCAGCTATAACAGTTTCAACTCTTCTGGGAAGGCTGTCCACAAGGTTTAGGAGTGTGTTTATGGGAATTTTTGACCATTCTTCCAGAAGTGTATTTGTGAGGTCACACACTGATGTTGGATGAGAAGGCCTGGCTCTCAGTCTTCGCTCTAATTCATCCCAAAGGTGTTCTATCGGGTTGAGGACAGGACTCTGTGCAGGCCAGTCAAGTTCATCCACACCAGACTCTGTCATCCATGTCTTTATGGACCTTGTTTTGTGCACTGGTGCACAGTCATGTTGGAAGAGGAAGGGGCCAGCTCCAAACTGTTCCCACAAAGTTGGGAGCATGGAATTGTCCAAAATGTCTTGGTATGCTGAAGCATTCAGAGTTCCTTTCACTGGAACTAAGGGGCCAAGCCCAGCTCCTGAAAAACAACCCCACACCATAATCCCCCCTCCACCAAACTTTACACTTGGCACAATGCAGTCTGACAAGTATTGTTCTCCTGGCAACCGCCAAACCCAGACTCATCCATCAGATTGCCAGATGGAGAAGTGTGATTCGTCACTCCAGAGAACGTGTCTCCACTCCTCTAGAGTCCAGTGGTGGCGTGCTTTACACCACTGCATCCGACGCTTTGCATTGCACTTGGTGATGTATGGCTTGGATGCAGCTGCTCGGCCATGGAAACCCATTCCATGAAGCTCTCTGTGCACTGTTCTTGAGTTAATATGAAGGCCACATGAAGTTTGGAGGTCTGTAGTGATTGACTCTGCAGAAAGTTGGTGACCTCTTCGCACTATGCGCCTCAACATCCGCTGCCCCGCTCCGTCAGTTTACGTGGTCTACCACTTTGTGGTGGAGTTGCTGTCGTTCCCAAACACTTCCACGTTCTTATAATACAGCTGACAGTTGACAGTTGACAGGCCCTGATTGTTGTTATAATATCTGACATTATGGAAAGAATCTCACTCAAGGAGAAGCCAGGTGAGGTGCTGTTGGAAGACAGTGGTTTAATAGTGAAAAATATTCATGGTGGAAACAAGAGCTGAGCTTTAAATTATTTCACAGCACAGTTTGTTGTGTTGGTGTGTACAAAAAGCATAGTTAATGATGAGTATACAGATACTCAGATTTCACAACAAGACTAATCTTTGAGTTTCACACTTTCCTCATTTGGTCCGCTTTAAATGGACCAGAATTTGTTTCCTCAGATAGTCTGCTTCATTTGGGCAGGTTTGAAAGCTCATACGAACTCTGGTAAGGACCAAACAAACAAACCCTGGTGCGCTTGAAAACGGGGGTCTCGGTTTGTTTGCAAATGAACCCTGGTGCAGTTCGTATGCAGTGTGAAAGCTCACTGGACCAAACACAAGACCAAATGTACGCAGTGCATGTACAGCAAGTACAGTGCACACTTCAGACCAAAACGAACAATAAGTGACCACCGTTAGCAGTTAGCTAGCTTAGCTCAATCGTCTGAACAACATAACCCATCAATTCACATATTTGACACATTTGAACAAAATGAATCACAACTACCAACAGTCACAGTCCTTAAACTCTGTGTTGATGTGTTGTCACACATTATATTGTCAAAGTTTGCTTTCAATTGTGTTCACTAATATGTAGGTAGGCATCGCTAACATTGTAGCATTCCCTCAAATAATGTAACGAAGCACAATACAAGACTGCCAGTCCACCCCTGTTTGTAGTCTGTGAGTTTACATACCTGACTGTTGATGCTCAGAAAGTTTGCCGTGTTCAGGAATTGCAGTGTGAAAGCAGAACCGACCCAAGTGATAAATGCAACAATGCTGCAACCTTAACCCCCCCCCCAAGTGAACTGAGTCCGCTTAGTTATGTTGGCTCATTTCCCTAACGTTGTCAAACACTTCTAATCACAGTATGAACCTGTCACTTGCCTTCCCAGCTCTTTTTAGTGAGTGTCAGTTACTTCCAATACTGAAACAATTTCACCAATGGTTGTCCCTTTTAGTCAATTAGACACAAAAACACAAGGAAATAGGGTCTTTCAATCTACATGTAAATTCTAAAAGGTAGTTTATACTTGTTTCCTGTTGGGAAAAAAGAGATGCCAACCACCATTTAACCCAATGAATGTTAAAAGAATATTCTGATATATTTAGGTAAAGTTGTTCATTATTATATCTCCACATAATCCTTAACTTCCCCAGAGTGTTTCTCAAAATCTTTCCTTGGTTTTGGTGAATTCAGAACGCCGGCTACTGAACATCATGAGGCGCTTGACTGACTGTGTGTTTGGTCTCTAAGGGCAGCACTTTTTTTTTACCCCTCCTAACATTTTCACACCTTTAGACAGCTGTGGGAGCAGGAGCAAGAGGGCAGAAGCCAACAAGGGATCTTAAGTGGAATAGTTTGTTTCTATCACTTTTAGATGTGTAATGGAGGTTTTCCACTCACTCTGCTGCTACAATAAAAAATGCTGGTCATCTTAGTTGACTTAAAAAGTTTGATGACAGGCCAGTGATACACACCAGGTCACAATTTTGAAAGGCAATCATGACACAAGTTTCCTCAAAGGGAAAAATAATTTTGGTGGCATGATCCAACCTGATTTAACTCACATGGCCGTTCTGAATGTGTTTTAGGAAAAAAGGTGACTGTGGCAAGATAAGTACAGGGCAGCTTTAGCTTTTGTTGCTAATTCCATAGCATTCTACTTCTGGGGCAATATGCCAGCTAAGTAAAGCTGCCAGTTCATCTGTATTAATAACAACCATTGTAAAGCGGTGACCGCAGGGAAACCACCAGCCTCTTCATGTAATGGTACAGTATGTTGTGTAATGGGAAGTTGATCTTCCTTCAGTTCCCCATTCATAGTTCACTATTTAACCAGGGTTTACAGTGTCCAATGCCACTTCCCTGTTTACCCATTCATTCCTTTTATAACAAACACTGAAAAGTTTTAATCAATAGGGAGCAGTAAATCAAAATTTCTGCTTTTGCATCAGGTGGACTTGTTCCGTTAAGGGTATTTTCTCAGTATTACACAGTGTCTTAAATTAATTAAATTAAATTAATTAAAATGAACTGACAGACATTTAATTTAATACAGATTACATTTAAGATAATACAAGACAAGATAAAACTTTATTTATCCCGAAGGAAATTTATGTGCAACAGGTACAGTGGGAAAAATAAACAGATTCAAAATGTACATACAGTGCAGAGTAGTGCTGTAATGCAAAATGCAATGTAAAATACAATATAAAAACACTATAACAAATAAGAACATTGCATGAACATTGATGGACTGGTGTTCTGTAGCACACCTTGGTGGAAACGTCCTCGCCATGATGGTGCAGACGCTGAATGTCTGGAGCCCCAGGAAATAAAGTCGGCTCTGTCCCTTCTTGTACACTGCCTCAGGGTTCTTGGCCCAGTCCAGGTATTTATAATCCTGAACAGTTTGACGGCCACGCCCTGGATAGAGATAGGTGTGGGGGGTGTTTTTCTCCTGCTGAAGTCCACCAACAGCTTTTTCGTCGTTGGTACTTGATAAAGGAGAGTTGCAGAGTTGTCAGAAAACTTCTGCAGGTGACACGTCTCTGACAGATATTTAAAGTCTGTGTGTATGTAAAGAGTGAACAGGAAAGGTGATAGAACTGTCCCTTGAGGGCCCCCTGTGCTGCTCACTACAGTGTCAGACATGCAGCCCCGCAGTCAAATAATCCACAGTCCAGGACACCAGGGGAGCATCCACCTGCATCTCCGTCAGCTTACTCCCTAGCAGGGCAGGCTGGATGGTGTTGAAAGCACTGGAGAAGTCAAAGAACATGAGTCTCACAACACTCCCAGGTCTGTCCAGGTGAGCATGGGGTCATGGGGTCTTCTACCCCTAGATTTGGCTGGTAGGCAAAGTGAAGAGGGTCCAGTGAAGTTTTAACCAGGGGCCGGAGGTGTGACAGGACCAGCTTCTCCAGAGGAGAGTCAGTGCCAGGGGGTCTGTCATTTTTTTTTTGGAGGTACTGGGGCTCAGATTCAGGCTGAGATTGAAGATGTACTGCAGGGTTCCACACAGCTGGGCAGCACGTTTTAAGGACCCTCTGCTGATGCCGTCAGGACCTGCAGCCTTACCTTGGTGGAGTCTGCACAGTTCACCTTTGTGAAGGTCAGTGTGATGTGCCCTGTAGAGTTGTTGTGGAGAATTGTGGTGGAGGCAGAGAAAGCTGGTGAGGTGTTGAAGTTGCTGGGAAAAGCTGTTGGTGAGGTGAGAAAGCAGGTATGTTGTTGGAGAGGGTCTGAGAGGGAGGGGTGACAGCAGGGCTGGAGGTGTGAAGGGGGGGGATGGCTGAAGAGCTGGTGCAGGGATGGACCGGGGCCCTTTCATCAAATCTATTAAAAAACAGATTCAATTCGTTGTCCTGGTCTGCAGTCTGTGATGTCTGAGTGAATGACGTCATTTGCAAACGATGCATTAGCAGCCAGAGTCTGTGTAGGTTCTCAGTTATCCAGGTCAAGGTGCTTTCACGACTGACCCTCTGACTGCTCCCCTGGATTGCTAGTTTGTCCATCTTGCCAGCCAACAGCAATTTCCCATGGAGAGTGAAGGAAAATATGGCTTGTATCTCTTTTTTCTTCTCGTGGTTTCACTCCAGTCTTACATCCCCTGTATCTCCTTGTCACATCCTTCGGGATTTCAGGTCTGTCCTGAGTCATCACGTTTGGTCGGAGAAACAGCAGCTGACTGAGTGAACAATGGCTCAGCTGACGCCATAATGTTGAGAGAAGACGGGGTAACGATTGAGTAAAAATGTTGCCAAGACAAAGAACACAGAGACAACATAGTGTCCATGTTACATATGAATGTTACATACAGCTCAGCTAAAAAAAGAACAACATATAAGAAAAATTAACTTAAAAGTAGGAAAAGATAGAGAGCAATGGTTGCAGGCTGCCGTTACCAGCGGAAACCATCCAACTATTTATAGTAAAAAGGGGGCAATTTTGGATAATGTCTTAGTTTTCCTGGATTTCATTGGACAACACTATTCTAAAACATAACCTTCTCACGCTATTACTGAGGTATTATCAATTAAATCTCACACTTGTAAACAAACCAGCATGTATTTAGTTATCCAGCCAGTTGCTGGTGTATGCTAGCGTGTTAGCTACAGTCTTCTATGTTTAAATGCAGTCTGATTGCCAGACCAGACTGATACTGTATAATGTGAACTGGTTTATGTAAAAATGAAGAATGTCACAATATGAAAATAGATGTAAATAATAAAATTCATGATGGCTGAATTCCATTCAGCTGTTTCAGTTTCAGGGTGCTGATATTGATCAAGTTGGTACACTTTCACACTGTTAATGTTATTTGCAACACCTGTTTCCTGCTATAGAAAGTCAAAATATCTGCTATGGAAATTATCAGAGAGGGTGTTTCTTACATAGTGAATACTTTAATCAGGTAGGAAATATAATTACAATGACAATACAACCCCTCGTACAAAATGAAGCAAATCCTGCTCTGTAAAATTGAGAGACCACTCTCACAAATCAAATCATCTCTACATCTATGGCAGCCAGTCCATTCCAGTGTTTGATTCCAACATAAGCCTTCTCATTCTACTTAATGAGACACTGATCAGGTGATCGCCTGAAAGAACTCTTATTTTATGAGGAAGATTATAAAAATCACTGCTGTGATTAAAGATTGAGATTATCCCACATTAAAATATTAGTGTTGTGTTGTTTAAAAATGAATATGAACCTGTTTTCTTTGCATTATTTGAGGTCTGAAAACACTGCATCTTATTTTGTTATTTTGATAAGTTGTCATTTTCTACCAATAAATGCCCAAAATGGCAATATTTTCATTTCAAATTTGAGAGAAATGAAATAAAAATCTTAATTTTACTCAAATGCATACCTATAAATAGTAAAACCAGCAAAACTTATCATTTTGCAGTGGTCTCTTGTTTTTTTTTCCAGAGCTGTATATGAATTACAACTGAACATATTTTACATCTAGATATTTTAAACATTTCACTACAACATGGCTCATGATGTTTCCAGTGCATAAATAACATAAACCTGACCAAAAAAATGTAAGATTTGTCTCTCCAGTGTAGCAGCAGCAGTCCAGCTGGGAATCTGAACTGCCTGAAACCACAAACAGAATCTGACACTGTCCAGTCACTTGTAGGCCTTACAGCTGTTTAAACCACAGATGACAATCCAGGAATCAAATTTAATTTGCAACCCCTCTTTTCGTCTACTTTGTTAACCATTGGCCTGCCTAAAGCTGGAGAAGTAGAGCACTCTTAGGATGTTTCAGGACCCGTGGGTAACAGCTGTCAGTCAGCCTTCACCTGCCACCCAGTTCTGTCATGAAAGCCCCCCAACACCCACCTACTGAGACCAAAACTATTAGCACTCCTCACCTCATGTGGCCTTGCTTGCTTTTTCTTTCCTTTACTTTGCTTTACTTCTGTTGTTTCTTGTTTCTTTATTCAGCTCACAGTCAACCCACCCCCAAGGCCACAACATCTGCTCATCACTGTTATCATTTTTATTCATCACTATTGTCTTATCTCCAGCTGGTGATTATTTACCTGGATTGGACTGCAGCCACCATGGGTCTCTGCTTAGACACTAATGTTTGTACTCTCAAAGCTGCCATAAACTAGAAACTTTGACTCCAATTATTCTGCATTACCATATTCTTACATACTCATGTACAATCTAATGCAAGAGTCCTGCAGTAGATGTTATTTTTGCAAGGTGTGTACATTTTTGTTGACACTGTCAGAGAGGAGATTTAACCCCATGGTCATTTTTGTGTATTTCACAACTGCATTTATATGTTTATTAACCAAGACCCACAGAATATTTTGTACTGTGTCTCTGAAAACACTAAATAGCTCAAATGAAAGAAGAGACTCTCTATTTCATCGTGATAATAAAGTTTGTTTTTACCTTGTTCTGTTCTTGTTTTATCAGAGGTAAAATAGAGGACACACCCACCCTAAACGCCACTTTTTGTCCAGAATCTGTTTGTTTCGCTCTCTGATCGAGATTGTCTCCACTTCCTGCTTTGATCTCTGTGGTGTATACTGTCTCTTTATGCTCTGATTACAAATCCAAGCATCGGATTTTGAATGATGTTGAAATACGTCAATGGCACTCAAAGAGTTAAAGGTGAGTGGCATCTAAGATGAAGTAAGGTTATAGTAAGGTTATGTTCTATTAGTGAATCATTTTCCATTAGGGAACACTAAGGAAATGGTCTTTGCTAAATGAAAATGTTCTGTTGGTGAGATACAAACCCTAAACCCAGCCCTAAAATTTGAGCTTGACAGATCATTCTAGAATTTGGGTTTTCCAGCCAGCCAACCATGGTTTTATTCACTGCTCTCATCAACCTCATTTCCAGCAGCAGGCTGTCGTTTTCAGCAGAAAAGCTTGTATAACCACTGAGCGGCAACTGACGAGTATTAAGTGACATGCAAATTTTGTGAATAGTTGAAATTACTGGTGCTTCCAGTAGCTACAAATGTACTACAAATACATTGATAAACGTAAAGTGAATGTATGGACTCAAACTCATTACTAACAAATTGGCCAAGTTGATCATACAGTATTTCTCTGTGATTATGGCTCGTTATGCTGCTCTCTAGTGCCCAAAAAGAGAATAAATCAATAAATATTCAATAACCAATATTAATCAATCAATAAATAAATAATAAATAACAAAGACAGACAGGGTTTCCTGTAAACTTGTCTCAGGGCACATATATTTTTCATCTTTCTGGTATCACTTTGTTTCATGGTATAGAATAAAGAATCTGAACTGTGAAGTCAATATAGCATGACAACAACTTTTCTGCATACATTCTGAAGTGCAGTATTCAATGAGCTGTCAGAAAGAGCCTAATAAGCTTATGCTAATAAAGTAACCCAGTGTTATTCAAAGCTTCTTTGTAAATCTGGAAGTCGGTGCAGCAAATTGTATCAGTTCTGATTCTCTGTGACGTCAGATTTAAAACAAGCCCCACATGACTGGTCATTTAATTAACCTTGTCAAACATATCTGCAGTAATCTCCAATCTAATTTCATCTGTTAATTTAAAACAGTTCTTAACGAGGCCAGCTCCCCAGCCAATCAAATGTCAGGTATAGAAGCATAAAGGACTTGGTTAATTAGAGCTGTCAGGAAATGGCCAAATATGGACAAAAAAGGAGGCTGGATTTCTTTTTATTACTTTCCTGGGAGAGTTATTAATTCTATGGGAATCACCTCAGGTGGTATGAATGTATGTGTGTATAAGAGTGTGTGTGTCTGTGGTGATGAGGAAGAAGAGGAGGGGGAGTGAAGGCTAAGAAGAGATACAGTCAGATATGGAGAAAGAAAATATTTAGTTTATTCATAATAATAATAAAAAATCTGTCTATTTCCAACTTTGTGGCAACTTCATTTCCTGTCAGACAGGAAATTGAGCCTTTCCAGAAGTGATTCTCCATCTCATATTTATCAAATAATACTCTCCAGTGGGACTGTAATGTCAAATTATATTGAAAATCTGCACAGGGTTCTCTGAGGATTTCATATTACTGTCAACATGTTAAATATGTTTTTTTTCATTGATGAAATAAGCTTATTTAATTTTGCTTTTTATAATATTCATTGAAGAGACAGCAAGCCAAGATTACTGGTCTGTGGTCAGCAGTTTATGGTTTCCACCCCTTCTGGTTTGTTCTATGTACATTCATTCGATCCACTGATTTATTTCATAATGTTAACTATGTATAAAAGGACTCTATTCTCAACCATGAAAGAAAAACATAAAAGCTAATATTGTGTTGTTTCCCCTTTTGCTGCCAGCCCTGACCTGATCCCAAAAGGTTTATTCTATGGTAATCTGACACCTTTTAACTAGAACCACCATTAACTCTTCTTTGGCAGTCTGAGCTGCTGTCCCTCCTCTGATGGATGGGACCACTCAGACCAGCCTTCACTCCCCTCCTTGTCCTCTCATGACCCTGTCTCTGGTTCACCTCTGGTCATTCCTTGGACCACTTTTGATAGATCAAGATCAACTTTGAGGACAAAATGTCCATTTGTTGCCTTATGTCTCACATGTGTTACAGTGTTCAGTATATATTCTATATATGTTTTATATTCTATATGTGTTATGCCTTATCTCACACCTATGTCCCTGGTGCCATGATGAATAGAAAACATCAATATGACTTTTAAGGCACAAACGAGAGTGGCAGCAAGTGCACAAACGCATTGTTACCCAGTGTGTGGTTGGTTTTCCTTGGAGGCACCAGTTTACTAAAGTCATGACAATGATGTCATGGCAGAGGAATAATAACAAGGATTCAAAATTAAAATTTGTTGGAGGCAGGATGTCTGTAAATAGACAACATGAAAGAGTGAACAGCCTCCCAGGTTACAGCTGAGCTGCCCTCTTACAGACACGTGTGTGTATGTGTGTGTGTGTGTGTGCGCGCGCGTGTGTGTGCATGTGCATGTGTATGGCTCCATCTGTGTTGCCATGTGCAGCTGCGCTCCCTTGGAGCCCAAGACCTAAAACTCAGCTGTTACCAAGACAACCCCCATACAGCCCCATACCTGGTACCCCCCACCCCAAAAACACACACACACAGTTTTCAAATCACCTATATTCTTACACTGTGTGCGCTTTTAAATGAGCAGATGGACAGTGACGTATTAGATACGATGACACATGAGATACATTTACAGTGTGTGCGTGTGTGTGTGTGTGTGTGTGTGTAGATGGTCACAGTCTTTACTGAAATACATATTTAGCAGTTATTTCGGCCATACTGCTTACCATTTATTCAGCCACCTACCTTCTGTGTTGGATTGTTCCATCAGGCTTGGACACACACAGAACTGCCTCAGGCATCGAACAAGGTTCAGTGACTGGCTGTTGGACCACTTTGACGACTTGGCCGGACATAAAACTCTCCAGATTCATCGGTATGAAAGATGAGAAAATGTGTGTAAAGTATCAGGATTACAATTAAGAAGTACGAATGAAAAATTAACTATGACAGTCAAGGTGCATTTTAGTGGCAGACACTTCTAATTATCAGCCCAACCATGATATTTTCCTTTACCTTAAGGAAGTGGTTTTCTTGTCTGAACCTAAGTCACTGGTTTTCTAGTCTGAACATACTGTATCTGCAGACATTTGCAAAGTGTATTAATTACATGTAAAAAGGCCACACTTTGTATGCATGACACAATGATTATGTGTGAATTTACATAGCTTCCTGTGAGACCTGGTTGACCTGTTTTGACCCGGCAACATTTTTCCCAGTGACTTGGCTGTGTGGGGGGTGAAACTTACACAGCTATACGGCATATGCAGGACATGTTTTCACAGGAATATAAATAGATAATAGACAGGAATTATGACCTGTTTAACTTCCTAACACTTGCTCCAAGCAGCTTATGCACTGCCTGGCCAAAAAAAAGTCGCCACCAAAAAAAGGTCACACACTCTAATATTTCGTTGGACCGCCTTTAGCTTTGATTACGCGCTGTGGCATTGTTTTGATAAGCTTCTGCAATGTCACAAGATTTGTTTCCATCCAGTGCTGCATTCATTTTTCACCAAGATCTTGCATTGATGATGGTAGAGTCTGACCGCTGCACAAAGCACATCCCAGAGATTCTCAATGTGGTTAAGGTCTGGACTCTCTCTTTCACTATTTGAGCCCGACGAATCCCGACACTGTCACCTTGGAATATGCCCGTGCCATCAGGGAAGAAAAAAATCCATTGATGGAATAACCTGGTCATTCAGTATATTCAGGTAGTCAGCTGACCTTATTCTTTGAGCACATATTGTTGCTGAACCTGCAGTAATTATCCAATAGGAGGCTCGTACCTATTTGCTTAGTCAAATCCAGGTGGCGACTTTTTTTTTGGCCAGGCAGTGTATTATGTAATTGAAACTAAACTGTTTTAATAAATATTTTAATTAAAGTACAATACTTTATTTCCTTATTTAACATACAGTATTTAACATTTTACATTGAATTTGTGATATCAGTCCATTTACTTTTAGTTTTAATTTTACCATAGATATACAGTACAGTAACTCACTCTGTGTCTGGAGGAGCTGTCTGGACTTATCAGGTCCACTAGTGTTCTTCCACTGTGTGCATTTCTTGTAGAATGTAAGGATCCGTGCGTTGGTTAGATCCATGTCACTGGAGCATGCTCTTGCCAGAATTCAACAATGTGCTTATGCACGCCTCATCTGGCTGCTGCAAGCTGTAAAAAGGGGTGAGGGTCTATGCTTCAACAACAGATGGGCATACCTGTTTGTGATGGAACATATCAACCTGAAATGCTCAAGCATGGTGCTACATGTCTGTAGCCTACTCCACACTAATAGCACTCATGGACTGTTAGTAAGGAATGAAACGTTTGACCTTCTCTCCATCAATACTTTCTCTAACTCCAAAATCCATTAACTGTTACTAGTAATATTTATATGCAGTCATGTATATTATAATTCTTGTAGAATGTGTGCGTGTTGGGGTGGCACTGTGGTACAGTGGTTAGCACTAGTGATGGATGAAGCCTCATGGAAATTGCTCTACACTAGCCTTAATCTTCAGACCAAGAGCGCCATCTAGAGGAGTCAAAAAATATCATGTGCTTCATGAAGTTTCATCTGTCCGTCACTAGTTAGCATTGTTGCCTCACAGCAAGAAGGTGCCGGGTTCAATTCCCAGCTTGGGGCCTTTCTGTGTGGAGTTTGCATGTTCTCCTCATGTCTGCATGGGTTCTCTCTGGTACTCCGGCTTCCTCCCACCATCCAAAAACATGCATGGTTAACTGGCTAATTTCGATAATAGATAAAAGATTTCTGCAATTTAGCCTATAACATACAACAGATCTGCAGTCTAGTTTTACTATCAAAAGAGCCATTTTGTCTCCTCCTCCACCAAATAACATTTTTAAAAAGCGGAAAAAACTTAACTCTTTTTTTTTATTTTATATGTAGTTATACTGAATATACAAAAGCTTAATTTTATTTATAAGAATGTAGAAGAGCAATAAAGAAAACTGATTATATACTCAACATCAAAAGAAACACGAGTTTTATAAAGTGAATTCTAGTTGTTGCCGTTTGTCTCAGCAGCAATGTGAAAATGCTTGTTTGAATAAAAGGTTGCGCATGAATAGTAACGTGTCAAAAATGCAATAAGTGCGTGTTGTGATGCCGTATTCAGATGAGCAGATTAACAGAGGTGTGGTCGACCCAGACGACTAGAGCACTGGCGTATGAATATGGGATTGGTACTTTTTTTATCTACCCAACCTGCCTAAAATAGAAAAAATCTTTTCTCTAAGTGCATTTTTAATTTTGGAATGCTGAGTGCTGGTATGATAGCGCGAAATGTTGCAAGGGCAATGAACGTTCACGAATCAAAAATTAGTCATCTCAGAACCAGATTCCATGCCACGAACAGCACTTCAGATCATCCACGCAGCGGCAGACCACGTGTGACAACCAACATTCAGGATCACCATATCTGTCTTCGCTATCTCAGAGACCATACACTTCCCGCTATCATTACTGCTGCTGAGGCACCTGGACATCACCAACCCTGTATCAGTGCTCAAACAGTGCACAGGCGGCTCAGAGAGGCTGACCTACGCTCACGCAGGCCATACTTTGGTCTACCGTGGACTCCAATATGCCTTTTTTAAATACATTTGGTCTCTAGACAGTATTCTTTTTGTGCATTTGTTTGAAGGATGTGATAAACCACATGCTTACTCATATTTAACACCTTTTATAGGTAGTTTGGGGCCGCTTATAAAAACTTGAGTTTCTTTTGTTGCTGAGTATATTTGATTTTCTATTTTTATTTGTTGTAACAAACAACTCTTAATAAGAGGAAAAAATGTGTTGTCTAATAACACAGAGCTATGCAGGTCTATTTGAGTGCTCCTCATGTTTGTGGAATAATAATAGAAATGCCCACTTTGTCACTAATTTTTCACCACACATCAAGGCATACAGGCACGCAATTGTTGGCAGTGAAGGCAAATTAATCTCTCCATGCAGAATAACTCTATTATCAAGCGGCCTGCAGGAAACGACACCAGCAACAGACATTGTAAGTGAGGCATATTTTAAATGACAAATAATTTTAAAAAATGTTATTATATTAGATAGATACAGGGCCCCTAAAGGGACATGGAAGGAAAAAAATAGGGTTGAAAAAAAGAATGTATATTTATAATATTTATTTATATAATTTAAAAAGATGTATATTTGCGAGATCTCGCAAAACAGTTGCAATATCTCGCAAAATTTTTGCGAGGGGCTCCGTAACTAGATCATTATGCAACAAAAAAAATAAATAGAGGACGGGTGAAAGAGCCGCATACAGCTCCAGAGCCATGGGTTGCAGACCTCTGATCGCGGAGAAGTTCCCCTTTAATTTCTCACATTCAGGCATTGTGTCACTCAGTGGCCGTCCAAAATCATTTCATCTACCAGTCAGAAAATGATACGTTAATCATCATCTACTGTAGATCTTATTTCATATCAGTTTTTTGCCTGTTGTGAGTAAAAACCCTACTGGATGAACTGGTCTGTTATGTTTTTCATCCATCTCCATACTGGAGCACACTGGTCCCCTGACACCACTGGATTTACCATTCAATTTCACAACCTTTATTTAACATTAATCTTGGTAACAAGTAGGCCAAGGTTTGATAAAGGGGCTGAATCACACATGAATGATGAATTATAAAAATGTATCATAAAGTCGATGAACTTCATTCCTTTCTTATACATACGTCAAGTCAGTGTGTGTCTGTGTTTCCAGTGATTAACATCCCTCATCAAGACTTGTTCTACTTCTCTCTTTCAATCCTTCACCTGACTGTTCTTATTTCCTTTGAATGTTTAGTATTAGTGGTGATTATGTGATAATGTATTTCTGTGTATACTTTGCTACCTCAAAAGTCATTTGATTATTTTACCTAGGAGGCCCTTTGTGACACTTCCCAACATGTAACTTTAAGGTATAAATAGCGAAAAGAAAAATTCCTGGCACCGATGGAAAAAGAAGAAAGAAGACAGGGTGACACGAGCAGACAGATAATCTTTTTTTAGTGATGAGAAGAAGTGAAAAGCAAGGAGAAGACAGGGAAACCCAACGAGTGACAAGTGAAACAGACTAATGATGAAATGTGAAAAGTAGCTACAACAGTTACAGAGGGAGAAGCAAAGAAAACACAGGCCTATTTCTGTCCTCTGGCCCTTCCTCTCACTATGACTTTCTCCAGGAATTTGGGATTTTGCCATATGTGATGTAATCCATCTGTTTCCTGTCGTTCAATTTAATTGCACATTCTTTGAAAAACATAAAAGTGGACTAATTGCTAAACACAGCTCTATGACTAAATCCAGAATCTTTAATAATTACAAAACTGTTTGGATATGTTGACAGATATTTTCAACTGATAACAATGTCATTACAATATTAAACACGCTTATTGCTACATATTAAAATGAAAAAAAAAAAAACGTGTTGCAAGGTCCTTACACTATTGCAGATCAATACTTGCCAGCACCATTTAATGTTGGTTCAGTCTAAAAATATGACAATATATCAAACAGTGGCTTACTTACACAGCCAGCAAACACGGCAAAATTAACATTAACATTTCGTAACTCCTGAGGGAAATATCTGGCTGGCGGCTAAACACTCCATCATGTTAACCCTGCCCAGTGTTGACATGATATAATAATGCAAAAGGCAAAAGCATGTAATAAGAACAAGAACAGCCTTGCTATAGGCGTGTCATTTGTATGCCCATGTATTCTGCACTGACTGCAGTGTTTATGGATGTAAATGTGCTACGCTCGTAGCTAGCAGTGGTGGGGAGGTGAGGTGGACTGTGATGTTTTGTATGTGTTTATCGGTGATTGATTATGTGTTTTCTGTCCTGTTGTTACATTCCACAATTTTCTTTGAGCCCAATAGTGACATTTTTCCTAAACCTATTTTTATTGCCTAAACCTAAACCTTTTTTTTTTATCTCAAACTGAGTATTTTTTTGCCAAAACCTAACTAACTAGTTTTGTGGCTTAACCCCGCTAAAGGCCAATTCATCGTACTCCGTCCTCTCCGGGCACATGAAATATTTTTTAACTGTTCGTCACTCCGTCAAGGGAAAACAGAGACGGCAAGGGCTGCGATTGGTCCTCTAGTTACACCACTGCCGTGAAATGCAGCCCCTCGCCCTTGCTTTGTGAAACTCAAGTCAAATACATTCAACTTGCTCAAAAAAATCCATTTAATTTATTTAGAACTCATGGCTGGGGTATATTTCTCCAGAGCATACTGAAAGGTGTTGCTTTGCGTTCGCTGTTATCCGATTTTGTGTTGAGAAGAACATCTGTTATTTGCACTCTTTAGAGGAGCTTTAAAGACTGTAAGCAACCGATGTTCTTCTCTTCTATCTCACTCACAAATAATTAAATCGTAAAATAGTATTTTACTCTGCTTTTGTCTGTGATATTAAGGCGAATTGCAGTGGGTGCCTTTCACGGCAGGGATGCTTACTGTGGCACAGCGCCAGCATCACGACGGAGGGCTCGAGGAGTTGGTTACAAAGTTGGATAACGTATTAGGCAGTTGGAGAAGTATATTCAACGCTTAAGTGGTTCTGACTCATTGGTGTGACACCAGGTATGTTCACCCACTAGTTCCTAACTTTGCTGCTTGGTGCTGAGCAGGTAGTGTACTAGGTACTAAATAGGAACTAAATAGGAACTAAATACCAGGTATAATAGAACCAAAAGAAAATGTATTGAGTGTTAACTCTTTGCGCTTACCTCTCCCCACAATATCTGTGACATTACAAAGTAATTAAGGTTTTATTGATTTCCTGTATTTGTCCCTTGGACAGTGTAGATGTAACAGTCTTTTAGAGAAGCTGCTGTCCAGTATGAGGTGGAGAGGATGCTCCTTATTCTTATCCTCTCCACCACGGTTTCAGATGAGTTCTAATGGTTTTATTTTAGACCAGTGCTAATGTTTTTGTAAAGCTTTGTATTGCTTTACAAAAAAATCAACAATATTCTAATTATACCTGATTGGGAGTCCACTAGAAACGTCAGTTATGTTAACTGTTACTGCAGAGGATTTGTTTCCTTTTTCAATGGGTTGACTTTTGCTGGCAGGAACACAAACAGAAAAATGCAGCAAGGTTTGCTGCAGTGAGAATATGGTCTGAACCAATGACGGGAAGCGACCTGAAAACACAAGGCTGAAGGAAACAGATGCTGGCGTCTGATAACCAGCAGTTCCTCTTGCTTGGAGAGCAGCATTAAAAAAATGAACCAAGGGCAAGCTGCTCACGTTCAGCTGCTTCGTTACGTGTTACGAATGTCAGAGGAGCTGTGTAAAAGAGCACAGACAAACCTGTCAGTCTGAACTAAAGTTACAAAGATTGGTTTGGACTCCTGGCTTCTGTTTACATATTGATCTGTGACTGGGTACAGAATTCTTCATGGGTGCTGTAAACCAATGGAAACAATTTGGAGGTATGATCACAGAATGATGATGCACCAACATGGAAAAAGCTCCTGTCAATCATTTGTAGTCTTTCAACAACATATCATCAGTTTCTTTTTTTAAGCTCTTATGAACACCCTGCTGCTTAGCCACAAATCAAAAAGATGACTCAGCCGTATGCGACTATATATCAGGGCTGGTGAGGGAGACTGACACACACACACACACACACACACACACACGGCACACAAGTGCAAACAAACTTGATTATTTTAATCACCATGACATGCTGAGAACACAAACACACCCTTAGGGTGCTGATCAATTACTGCAGAGCACACATACACACATAGGAACACAAACACATGATCAAGCTAAACTAATTTCACTCTAAGTGTGTGTGTGTGTGGGGGGGGGGTGCTCAAACCCACTTTGAGCATCCACCAACACACAAACATAAGACATATGAAGCTTCGCAGATGACTTCATCTCTTTACTTGTTAGAAATGATCATTTTCAGAGACAGACAGAACGTCAAAGCCGTCTGTCTCCCCCACTTTTTCTCCATCAGTCAGAATGAGTGAAGCAATGGAAGCAATCGTCTGGCATTTCCATATGAAAACAGTTGCATTTTGCCATGACCAATTGATAAAACCTCATGTTTATTCAACATAACCAAGTTTCAGATAACCAAGTTTGTGAAAGCCTTTACCTTTGTTGCTCCAAACATTTAAGTTATTTTTGAAAAATAGCAATTACAGGGATTAATTTGCACAAGGACAAGGACGAAGCACGGAAGCACTTGAATTTCACTCTGCATAAAAGTATGTCTAAAATGTAAATATATTCCATGTTAACATTAAGTTCAAGTGCATCTGACAACAAACACGGCGCTATGGAGCATTCATTGTTGGTTGTAGACTGTGCTGATAGAGCTATCATTATGATAATAAAGAGGTCTATCATAATTATCTGCTAATTGACTGCCTAACGAGGTAGCGCTCATTAGAATGCTCATTAATACTCCATCACCACCATTGATAGCTGTAATCACAGACTGGTGGTTTCAAGGTCTTACAGGAGGGTGTGTGAGAGCATGTGTGGATACTGTGTGCTTAAGTGTGTGTGTTAAATATCACATCCTGTTTTATTCATTTAGCTGCCTTTCTGACACGTAATATATATGAATAATCTACAGAATAGATGGATGGACGTGAAATGGATAGCTGTCACTGAAATGAAGTATGTGCTAATTGAGGTAATGCAATGTAAGGTGATTAATGCACCTGTCTGACTGCCAATAATATACACTTTTTAATGAACAGTTATATCTCCCTACCTTTAAATATTACAGTTAGATAATAGTTGAATGCAAAAAAACAAACAGATTTGAATTCATGATATTTGCTTTGCTCCTCTGTTGTTGTTTTAACATTACTGTTATGCTCTTAAATCATGTTCCCATACAACTAAATTGCATTTTCAATTACATTTCAAGGGAAATGTACATTCTCCCAGATTACAGTCACAGGTTTTAACATTGGTTAACGTGGTAAATTGAAACCAACAATTATAAAACATGTTTTCTAGGGGTTTAACTGTGCATTCACGGATCGCTACATTTTTGTTACATTAGGGAAATGAAAGAAAAATATTTTTTCTCATTTATTTTGAATATTTTATCATTCCAGTGACTCATTGGCCGTAATTCTTCATAAGTCATAATTTTTACTTAATTCTATTAAGACGCACAAATATTGACAACAAAAGATAATTAAATGTCTGCAATATAAATTTAAAACACAGTTTTCCTCCAGTGATTCTGCTCCATCATCACTCCATCACTGTGCTGCAGGCACAAACACTGGTTACTTTGGTACAGTATGAATGCTGCCTGGGAAAATGGACCCTCAGTTTGAAGTGTATCCACAGATTTACCTAATAAATGGGTGCTACTGTACAGCTAACAACAACTGGTGTGCTGCTAGAAATTTCCACATAAAACTCTTAAGAATTTCTGTGTGCAAGTAGTAGACATTAACAGCTGTTTGAGTCACAGGAAGGAGAATGACTTGTACCAAAATAGTTTAATACCAATACACTAGGGATGTGTATCTCCACCACTGAGGCTGATTCAATACGCATCTCGATACGCTGCCACTGATACTATGCATCAATGATACCCTGAACCTCTTATTGATACAGTTCACGATGCGATGTGAGTCAAAAACGATTTGATAAAGACATGACTTATAAAGAGATTTGGTTTGACATGATGTGATCCAGTTCGATTCAGAGAGATTATTAGCCCACATCAGGGTCCTGACATCAACAGCAAAATTCTGCTTTAGCTCTGATCATTTGAGGGGTGAATTTCATGCATAACATCTGCATTTGCCTGTTATTAATTGATTGGAAAAGGGTTGGGAATCAATAAGGTTTTTTTTTTACTTTACTCCAAATATGTTGACAAGATAATATCTTTTTTTGGTGTTATTTTATTCATAAATGACAAATGAATTCAATGTAATGAATAAAACTGTCTCCTCTTTTTAGAATATGGCAGCTTGCATTGCAGTTTTCATTGTGTCTGGACTGCAGTGGTTGTTTCAGCTAGACTACAGTGGGAATAATTAGTTACCGTCTCTCATGTTGTTATCTGTATCATAAGGGTGTTGTGGTTTGTGTTGCAGGTATGCCTCTCAGTCTGGACTGCAAGGCGTTTTTTGGCTACAGTGGAGAAAATAGAAGGCCTATTATCTACTGGATGAAAGGAGAGAAGTTTGTTGAAGAACTGGCGGGACATATTAAAGAAAGTGAAGTGAGGTAAGTAGACCAGAATAAACATCAATCCACAGTCATATATAGCATGCATCTTCACTCATTTTTCAGAGGAGAGCAGACAAAATGTAGAAACTACAGTGGATATTAATTGAAAATGAACCAAATTTGAGTAAATATGTAATTGTACATAATTCTGTTAGACACTGCAGACAGTATTATATCAATTATAGCCTCTCAGGTTTACAGGTTTCTACTGTTAATTAATTTCTGGAGAAGACTCGACTCCAGCTGCACTCCTCACACTGTCAGTATCTAATTTGCTCTCTCATGATTTATGACTCATTGAGGGTTCTCCGACAGATTTCTTCTCAACTTTCCGAAAAAAAATGATGAATACTAATAATAAAGTTAAATTGAATTCATTTTCTCCCCTATTGGGACCAATTACAGTGGGCTCTACTGGGAAAAGCTTCAATGTCTGCAGGGTGTCAAATATCATTAAAACAACCTGATTGCTATGGAAACCATCAGAACACACACACTTTATTGCATGGAAAGATTTTAAAATGTATATATAAACTTTATGTAAATACTGATTTATCATTTATCTTTGTCCTTCCAAAATTAATAAAATGGTATACAAAGGGACAATTAATCTGTAATTGCAAAATATTTTGATGATCACAAATAATTAAAAGTCATTACTTTATTGTCTTTGTCCTATATGTCTTTAGAACAACAATCTGTGCAGTTTGACGAAAGTTAATTATCCTGCTTTTTTAGTTTGCACTCTTCAATGGAGTCATTTTTTTCAAGTGTGAATCAATACTGTCTTTTAATTTTTTGAGAGAAAAGTACAAAGTCAAGTCAATTTTATTTATATAGCCCAACAACCTGGTCTCATGAAATATTCGTACAAATCAGTACGAAAAATATTGCACTAAAATTCGTACATAACCCACGTAATTCGGACATCATGTGACGATGCAGGCTGCTCCGTCTGTGAAAACATGTCGGACATTCCTTACATTCTCAGCGGACATTCATTACGTTTTCAGTGGAGTAGTTTATGAGTTCGGTGCGTTTTGCTCACATTTCTAGCGGGAAATACGCATTTTATTTCCATAAGCCCAACCCTGTAATTCTATTTCTAAACCTAACCATCACTGGAAGTGTTGTCGGGCTGATTTTAATGCACATTGTAATGTTACGGTACCAGCTGACACTGAAAGGAACGTCCGCTGACAGTGAAAGGAATGTCCATCATTTTTAAGGCTGTCGCTTCCGGGTTCTCTTTGGGGCTCGCGCATGCGCTGATCAGTCATGTTGCCGGGACATTTGTAAGATATGCACGAAAATTTGTGCCTTACTTTTCATATGATATCATACGAATATTTCATCAGACTATGTTGAGCCCAATATCACAAATTACAAGTTTGCCTCAAAGGGCAGGACATGACACCCTCTGTCCTTTACAAATGACCCTCACATCAACTAAGGAAAAACTCCCAAGAAAAACCCTTTTAACAGGGAAAAATTAATGGAAGAATCCTCAAGAAGAACAACAGAGGAGGGATCCCTCTTCCAGGATGGACAGATGTGCAATAGCCATGTGTACAGAGTGACAACAATGAAAACACATTAACACTACATATAACAACATTTAATATATATGACATTGTTTGAAAGTGTCCAAAGGGATGAAGAGCATCATCAAGCTGTTGGCAATGGATTCTGAGCAATACGTCTTCCTCTCCACCACACCAACCGCATAAAGCCTGGGCAGCATGTCCTCCTCTCCACCACACCAACCAGATAAAGCCTGGGCAGCATGTCCTCCTCTCCACCACACCAACCGGATGAAGCCTGGGAAATACATCCTCCTCTCCACCACACCAACCGGATGAAGCCTGGGCACCATGTCCTCCTCTCCACCACACCAACCGGATGAAGCCTGGGCAATACATCCTCCTCTCCACCACACCAACCAGATAAAGCCTGGGCAGCATGTCCTTCTCTCCACCATACCAAACAGGAGAAGCCTCAGCAAGTCCTCGTCACCACCACGTCACGTAGTATCAAAACATGAAGACTGGTCTGCCCAACCTCTACTCCACCATGTAAACTGGACCCATGGATACCTGTGAGATGAGAAAACACAAAGACTCAGAGGCAGAAAGTGTGTTAGTAACATGGGTTAATGGAAGGGAGAGGAAACACATACTCTTCTCCACTACTCCAACAGATAGGCCCGAAGCAGCATCGCCTCTTCTCCACCTCACCAAACAGATGAAGCTCAGACTGGGCTCATAATATTTTCTTCTTTTTTTACCCTTTCAAGCGTCTTTTTCAAGCATAGGAAGCCCGGAGAGAACCCACACAGACACGGGGAGAACATGCAAACTCCACACAGAAAGGCCCCGGGCCGGGACTTGAACCCAGTACCTTCTTGCCGTGAAGCACCAGTGCAAACCACTACACCACCGTACCAATTCTACATGGTTCCATTAAACATGAAAAGAAAACTATGCTTTATTACAACTTGGGTTTTTGTTGGAAACAACCTTGGATGCAACACTCTGACATAAGAGTAAAATCACATAAAAGTACTAAAAACAACATATAAAAACACAAAAAGCACAAGACAAACTGGCACAGGACAAAGGGAGACATAGATTATTTCTACATGAGGTGAAGGGCACGGGTAGTGACTATCAGGGGAGGGCGAGACAGTCAAAGTGGTGGAAAATACACAGGAGCAGGAAGTCACAGGACCTGAAATGAGAGGAAATAAAACAGGAAGTGCATCACAAACAGTGCAAGATGAGACAAGAGGTAAAGGACTGTATCTGTACAACACTGTCTACTTATCTGCACTGGTATAACAAGAACCGTCAGAAATGATCGCCACGGCCAGTGTTTTAGACGGGATTAATTAAAGATCTTCAACATCAGGATGTATATGGCCCATTTCAGAATTGCGGGTACATTTCAAGTTCAGACAAAACTAAAAAACATATATATACGTATATATATATATATACACGTATATATATATATATATATATATATATATATATACGTGTATATATATATACACGTATATATATATATATGTTTTATATATATACGTGTATATATATATACACGTATATATATATATACGTGTATATATATATATATATTTTTTTAAAATTTTTTTTCATCTCATAGAAAGAATAAAACATATTTGATTATCATGTGTTGAAACAAAACTTTGAGGAACCAGAGCTGACAGATGCCTAGAAGTGATTGGGAACATCTGACTCTGTCACCATCAATTCTGTTATCATTAGCGTCAACTCTGTTCTCATTAAAATCTTAACACATACAACAGAGTTGACGATAATAGAGTTGACATTTTCCACCATTTTGTGCCTTAACTCCATGTGCTATCTTAAAACCAGATACCACATATCATGACTAACACCATAATTTTATGAATTTTCATTTAAAGAAATTAAGGAGAGAGTCACTAGAATATCATAGGAACAGATTTGACATATAATTAATCTACTGTTGGTGTATTCTCAACATTTTGTACAAATTAATGAGAGAGAAAGCTTAACATACCACAGTTCCCTCCAAAACTCTTCTGCAAAAGGAAGTGACATCACTGGGTGCAGGTCACATGCTTTTATTTGATCGCTGTAGGGTTTTTATGTGGTTTCATAACAGAGATAACAGAGTTGACCAGATCATAGGGACAGATAAAACTATATATTTTTAATATTGAAATCCAGTGTATTACAGAAAATAAATACTCTGTGCAACTGATTGTGTCAGTATTTATAGATTTAGCACAAAACCTTCAAATTATACTGAATTACTTCGTGTCAATTCAAGTTGAACATGTGAACCACAAGCTGAAGTCTGTCAATAATTGGTGGGGTGGAAATCATTTAATGAATATTTTACATTTAAGTTGTGCCTAAAATACACACCAAACATTATTGGTGAACATTCAATATAATTCGCAATAATATTTAAAACAGATTCCATAAAGATTTTTTGGGTGGAAATAACCAAAGGTTTTTTGCAGGTACCTGCAATTCTGAAATGATCCGTATAGTGTATATAGTATATAAGCTTCTCTTACAGATGCCCTGCTGACACAAATTACTTCTTCTCTTGATATACTGTAGGCTACAAGTGGTGGTGGAGCTCAGTCTTGAATGACACTGTAGACCAAACATAACTTCATATACTTGATTAGGTCATCAATTTAAAATGTGATGAAGGTGATGAAAGTGTTTTTGTAGAGTTTTTTTTATCTAATGTTTAGATTGCTTGTTTGTATAGTGACTCAAGTGGTTTCATCGTATTCAGTGGAGGGTGGCTTGTGACCAGCTTGTTAAACACTAGTTCAGATGAGTAAAAATCATGGTGGAAGTGTGCTGGTATGACAATTAAAGTAAGAAACACAACATGGTCCAACTGACAACAGCCTCAGACAGGATCAATTAAAAGATGATGCCAGTGGTTCAACATTAGCAACAGTGTCTGCATGAATCTCCAGCACTGAGTCCCAGGATTTTTTGTCAAATTGAAACCCAGAAAGTTGTGAGACTCAGTGTGAACATCGAAAACCCGGCAATAAAGAGAAACAAAACAATACCACAATGGTCTACATCAAATTTGTTCTGAAAAAAAAAGAACGAAAGCATTTCTTCTCATTAAAACAGCAAAAAGACGAGCTATTTGTAAAGCTGTTATCTCATTAGGCTGTAATTTGTGAAAAATCTCTGCACTGACAACTGCTGTATGCTATAGCATCCAAAATATGAATTATATTCATATTATTAATCCATCCATCCATCCATTATCTACCGCTTATCCTCATAGGGTTGCGGGGGGGCTGGACCCTATCCCAGCTGTCTCAGGGCAGAAGGCAAGGTACACCCTGGACAAGTCGCCACCTCATCGCAGGGCTCATATTATTAATGACATTCAAAAATATCATATATATATAGTCACATACACATAACAAATAGTAAAAATACATAATTGTGTTCAATTAACAGTTCATTTGCAATTGAAAATATGTTTCTTCCTTTTTATTGGGTACATATTGTAAATATTTATTCTATTATAATTATTTATTCTATTATGTCATTGCTGTTCTTCACCCTGGACCTATTCAAAGTCATTAGAGAACACTCCAATACAAAAGCTGTCACATTTTCTGTCATCACCTCAGCCCATCAGTAAAGAGACTCTGTTGCCTCTTTCCCCACTGCCTTCACAGTAGATCCAGAGGTCAGAGGTCAGGGTCAGCTACACAACAGCAGCCCTGGAGCTGAGAAGCTGGCCTGCTGGGCCTTGAGCCCAGCTTCTTCCTTTGAAGGATGGTCTCTGGAACCGCTCAGCCACTCAGTGGCCTTAAAACGGTCACTCCCAGGAGAAATTAGTGTAATAGAGTGCATGAGCGTGAGTGTTTAAACTTGAAACTAGTCGTGTCCTGTGGTATTAAATTAACCTTTGCCTGATGAGTTATCTGTCTTTCAGTCCAGTCCTCTGATCAATCGCTGCTACATTCAACAATTGTGCTAGAGCAGACAGTCCCCTGCTGTAAAACACATTAATCTGAACATGTTTAGCTCTCACCTCCCATCCTGCTGCTGCATTGGACATTTGACATAGCATGTTCCTGTCTGTTTGTATTAGATATAATATTTTCTTGTGTCTTCCATGACATCTATCTATCTATCTATCTATCTATCTATCTATCTATCTATCATTTGTTTCAGACTTTCTTCCACTCTGGAAACCCATATCCATCTTTGGAAGATATAATCACCACTAAATGTTTTTGGTCAGACTATCTCCAAACACACCGTCTGCATAATACATGAATACTGCATATGAGCAGCATCATCAGTTTTACTCACAGTGGTTGGCACAGAGTCAGCGAAGTCCAGTCGCTCAACATTTCTGCAACTCAGCTATGATAGTTCATGGCTTGTTCATGTGCAATGAATTCGCAATTAGAATATATTCATTCGGGCCAGTGGTTCCTTCAGATTTTCACAGACTTTCGGCAGCTCTGGCCCACATGCCTACTGGTGTGGAGAGGCTTCTTTACCTGCTTGAAATTCACTTCAGCTGTCTGCAACACTTGTCAGACCCTCACTGTTTTAATGTGTTTCAGTTTTTTTAAACTAGAGTTTATGTCTGTTCACACTTAACACATGTTCACACATGTTGTCTAAAATTGCTGGTTTTAGTTTTCCATGAAGTGCTTTAGTCTGTTTAGGAGGCCATGACAAGAGCAAAAATACCATAAATATGGCCATACTACCTGTTTGAGTGGCATTGACATATTTTTATGTCATTTAAAATCCAACACTTGAGTGCCATCGTATGTCAAAGTGTGTCGCAGCAGCGCTTCACAGATCGCGGTCTCCTGCAACCTGTGAGTAATGTTGGGGCTTCTGGGAGATGTAGTCGGAGCATAAAGAGACAGTATACACCACAGAGATCAAAGCAGGAAGTGGAGACGATCACAATTAGAGAGCAAAACGGACAGATTTTGGACAAAAAGGTAACAAGGTAAAAGCAAACTTTTTTTCATGATGAAATAGAGAATTGTCTTCTTTCATTTGAGCTATTCAGTGTTTTCAGAGACATAGTACAAAATATTCTGTTGAAATATGACTCAAAATGCTGCAACAAGGTACTTTTCTGTTTTATAAAACAGCTGGCACTCAGTTGATGAGGACAGATAGTGATCAGCCTTTGAAGTTGATTAAAGAAGTAACAAATGTAGATGCAGATATCAGGAGGAATATGAACTTTGTCGAGTACAAGCAATCAGTCCCGAGTCTGCCTGCCTTATAAACCAATGCTTTAACCAAGTTATGTTAAAAGTAGCTCATATGCCCTTATAAGATGCTGATCCTAAGTTCTTAACCAAACAGTGGTGCCTGTTGTCTTGCTGATGCTCAGCCATCCGTCTTATCGAGCCAGCCAACTCAGAGATAGTAGCTTGTCACCTGTTTTCTTTGAAACACTGTGCTTCAACTCTGAATTCTGAGGAGAAAAAAGTGCTGGAAAATGGAACAGTAGCCGACCCTAAAAACCCTTACATTAGAAAAATATTTCATAACATCAATGAGTTAAGCATTGTGACATTATCTTTTAAGAACTCTGGAGGATGTGCTAAAAAGACAGTGTAAGTAGAGTCTGAATGTACTGAGGGCATGTTTCAGTTTTGGGTGATAGCATAGTGTTCAAATGAGAGAACAATATTTCAGTTTGCAGACATTAGGGCTGGGAGTGGGAGTGGGAGTGCTTCATGAAGCTTCATTTGCCCATCACTAGTTTGAGATCAATGATAATCCTGGCAGATTTGTCAAAGTTCAGATTTAGTAAGTTGGCTGGTATCCATGATTTAGTAAAGCAGTTGGTCAGGGTGGAGAGGCAACACATTTTATGGAGAAGGAGAGTTGGATGTCATCTGTGTAGTTTATGTTAATCTAGTTTAGTTTGCTTGAGAAGGGACACTGCAAAATATTAAAATACACATGGTATACAAATGCCAAAATTAGCCAAAAATCTATTGGATTCAGAACAAAAAACATTAAACAGGAGACAGTTAAAAGGCTGGAACAGAACAGTCATTAAAGCAGTAGAAACAGTAGTGACTTTGATCCATGTCCAGTAGAATGACATTGTAGACAGGACATATAGATAGAGTAAGCAGTAAAAGAGTTTAGTGTTAGTTCTTTCCATAGAGATCTAGTTCTTTAGTAGTGTGACGTGAATTATAGACTACCTCTAAATATGCTCCTACTCAGTGAGGGTTTTTTTTTTTATTCCTATTTGTTATATCAGCCTGTACAGCACTTTGGTAAACTGAGGTGTTCATAAATGTGTAAATAATTAAAGACGGATTTGAGATGACAGACGCACTGGTGACACAGGTGTCACCATTGTCTCACGCAGATAGATGATGACCGACATAAATCAGACCCCACTGTTCCTCAGAAATCTCCCCCACGTTGTTTTCCCACTGAGTTCTTAGCCGGCATAGAGAGACTGGGTGCAATGAGATAATAAGGTTATATAAATGTGACACCACACCCTTAGCAGAGGAGGATCAAATGGTTTACTGTACATTTTTAAAATATTTTTTTTTCCTGTTTCTTTTCCGCATTGGTATGAATGAAGACATTGATTTGAGATAATAAAATACTACTCAGTCATAATTTAGTTTGACTTAGTGATTTAGTGGAATGTAAAGACTGTTTTACAGCAGATGTCAAGGGAGTTAAAGATTTGAGAAAAATGGAGGAGAAAAAAGGAGGTCTGGAACAGTTGGGGGAGAGGTGAGAAAAGGAAAAGTGAACGCAGTGTGTTTTTAATCATGGATTTGATAGTGACCTCTGATGCTCTGCCCCTGATAGACATGACAGTGATGCTCACTCTCTGAACACACGGAGGAGATCCCAGTTATTTGATGTATTTCTTCAGGAACCTTTGGATTTTGATCTCACAGTTCTTCCTGTAATGTTGACCATAGTAGTATTAATAAGTAACCATATTCAGATTTCACAGTGGGTTTTTTTCTGCTCCTCGGTTGCTGACTTACTTATTGCCCTTTATTCCTCTCTGCATGTAGGGCAGCTCAAGTGCTGTTAAATGGGCAGAGAAAAGCATTAATATCAAGAAGGTCAAGAGTTCAAATCCCACAGCAACCAATCATGCTAAAAATGCGTGTGTGTGTGTCAAAATGCTTTGCATTCAAGCACTTGGATAAAAGCTTTAAGTGACAGATATGATTATTTTTCATGGTCAGTTGCTACTAGACATCACCTCCTCTCTGCTTGCCATGGTTGCACAGTGCTAACTACCATGTGGTACAGTGCCAGCTCATCGTATTTGCTAAATATGTCATAGGACCCTATTAATCCTTTTCTTATTTTTTAAATAAAGATTTTTGCTGGGAAACATAAAGCCAATCAATGGTGGTGACAGTCTAGCGGTGAAATAAGTCATTATGGCATGTTAAGATAATAATAATCAGATAATAATGCTTCCTTGAGAACAGGCGGGTACAGGTGGATTAAAGATCAATATTCCACCAGCAGAGCTGATGCATCATACAATGGGCTCTCATTTACTAATAAGCATGTAGAAATGTTCTCACTAAAACAAATTGCAAAATCACCATCAGATTTATGAAAGGTGCTACAGAGTTGGCACCCATCCCATTTTTCCCAAAATGGTTCACTTTACTTTTTTCATCAGTTGTCCTGGGAAAGAAATATCTCCTGGGACACAAGCTGTCCTGTTTTTTTTGTCTAAAAAAAAAAAAAACAAAAACAGTGGGAAGAGGTCACCAAACTTTCTGCAGAGTCAATCACTACAGACCTCCAAACTTCATGTGGCCTTCAGATTAGCTCAAGAACAGTGCACAGAGAGCTTCATGGAATGGGTTTCCATGGCCGAGCAGCTGCATCCAAGCCATACATCACCAAGTGCAATGCAAAGCGTCAGATGCAGTGGTGTAAAGCACGCCGCCACTGGACTCTAGAGCAGTGGAGACGTGTTCTCTGAAGTGACGAATCACGCTTCTCCATCTGGCAATCTGATGGATGAGTCTGGGTTTGGTGGTTGCCAGGAGAACAATACTTGTCGGACTGCATTGTGCCAAGTGTAAAGTTTGGTGGAGGGGAGATTATGGTGTGGGGTTGTTTTTCAGGAGTTGGACTTGGCCCCTTAGTTCCAGTGAAAGGAACTCTGAATGCTTCAGCATACCAAGGCATTTTGAACAATTCCATGCTCCCAACTTTGTGGGAACATTTGGAGCTGGTCCCTTCCTCTTCCAACATGACTGTGCACCAGTGCACAAAGCAAGGTCCATAAAGACATGGATGACAGAGTCTGGTGTGGATGAACTTGACTGGCCTGCACAGAGTCCTGACCTCAACCCGATAGAACACCTTTGGGATGAATTAGAGCAGAGACTGAGAGCCAGGCCTTCTCATCCAACATCAGTGTGTGACCTCACAAATACACTTCTGGAAGAATGGTCAAAAATTCCCATAAACTCACTCCTAAACCTTGTGGACAGCCTTCCCAGAAGAGTTAAAACTGTTTTAGCTGCAAAGGGTGGACCGACGTCATATTGAACCCTATGGATTAGGAATGGGATGTCACTTAAGTTCATATGAGAGTAAAGGTAGGTACACGAATACTTTTGGCAATATAGTGTATTTTTTAATCATATACAGTATATTCAAAAATGCTGTTCTGGTTCTGTTTTTCTCTCTTTCATACACACCTAAACACAAACACTCAGGAGGTCCCCTGGTCGAGAGCCACCCCTGCCTGTGTTGTAGAATGTAAGCCATTGTACTGGAGTTAAACAAGCAGACACTATATAGTAGAGGCAGAACATTACTTCTGTGGCCTGTGTGGTCTGTTTGCTGACACCAGTGCTGAATATGCTCATTATTTTAAATATCCTGCTGTCTACAGGTTTGGTCATTCACTTTATATTCAAACCAAACCACCTTGTGACACAGCTAACCTAACCAAACTATTTCCTTTTTTTTCTGAGTAGTCGTTTGGCTCATTAAGTCCATTTTTATTTTTATTTATTTTATTTTTTAAGAGGGTTCAAAAGGAATCCTGATTTTCAGACACTTCTAGCTGTGTTGGGGTAGTTATTCAAAAAACTAACAAATTAACCATTTCGAGTGAGACGCACGATAACTCAGTTGCCAATTAATGTAGAGCTCCTTATTGTAATGAAAGGAGGACAGACACCAGATCTCTCTTTTCTTCTCGTTAATACCGTAAAGCCAAGTTGTGAACATCAGTCAAAACCGAAAGGCTACAGTACTGGTTTACACTTTTCTGTCACATTCTGCTCTTTCCACATAACAAATTCTCAGTAATGTTCATATTTCCATCCCTCAAAAGATGTCTTTAGAGGCTTTGCCATTTTTCTTGCGTCTCTTCGTCCATGAGCCTGAGTATTAAATCAAAGACATGATGGCTGTTGATCAAACATATTGGAAAAGTGACATTGGATTTCTTTTTCTGTCCAGTCCTCACATTATGTGTAGTTGATATTTTGATTGTTAACTATAATGATTGCTGAACAACATTACACTACTTTTCTAATGTGTTACCTGAAACACTGTGGCATATCCTGGCCTAAACTTCCCTGTACTGTTAAATAACAGTTTAAGTACAGTTTTCAGCTGTAATGGCAGCTGCAGACAGGACCTGTTTTTTTAACACAGAATTTCACATGGGTGTCTTCACCCGTGTGACACTCCAAAAGCCTTTCCAGATTTGTCTTGGTTCACACTCCTCAGACTCATTTGTTCCGGTCCTGTCCCAGTCTAAAGCAATTTTCCCAGAGGTTCAAGCTGTGAATACTCAAGTATAAAAAACTGGCACTGAGTTCACTTCACAAGACACTGGCTTTTAAAATAATCGCTCCCTCTGGACCACTGGACAGACCGTGTCAATAGAGCAGTGCTGGGATGAGTCCTAAAACCCAGAAATGAAGAAGAAGAATTCTTTTATTAAACCCTCAGTGAGAGAAATTTCAATTTACACTCTGTTAGTATATATTTCATTTGCACATTATACACAGAAGAGGTGTCAGAGTGAGGGGGCTGCCCCGTATTCAGGAGCAGTTGGGGGTTCGGTGCCTTGCTCAAGGGCACCTCGGCAGTGCCGGGGAGGAGGAACGGGCACCTCTCCAGCTTCCAGTCCACTCTCCACACATGGTCCTGGACTTGAACCAGCGACCCTGCAGTTCCCTGCTACTGTCGCCCACCATGAACTTTTACACTTCGTCTGAAAGACAGTGGGTTTTGGTTAGATGCCTGACATCATGTCTGTGGTTCACAAGAAACAAAATATTTTAACGTTTTGTTCTATGATGTAATATGTCGTAAATACGCAACATTTTCACATATTAAGCTTTTACATGTTGCTAACGTGGCTCAACAAGACTTTTATAACTTTGCTACAAAAGTGTTGTTCATTTACTTACTCAACAAAACATATCAGTACCTTAAATGTTCATTGGCAGTCAAGCTCATTTTCTTAAATAATCCAAAATCCAATGGAAAAAGTCCATTAGCTTTTTTTTGAGGGAACCAGGGTGATGCTGAGAGAAAATAAACTCCTATAAAACTGTTGGCAGGACACCTCCAACTGTATACAAGGCTGATTTTGACTCTTCTTATTATGATTTGCTATGGCACCAAAAACTATGGCTCTGGATGTAAATAAAACTTTTTTGTCAATGTGCCAGAAAAGTTCTAGGAATAGGTGTCATGTTAGGGTCCAATATCCAGTTCTTATTATAAATCCATGTTCCACTTAGGGTCAACAGTATCACCAGATTGGGTTGGTTTCTACCCAACTGGACTCCTTTTGATTAAGTTGGACTGGAAAAAATGTGTTGGACTTTTTGTTTTTGTCAATATTTGGGTTCTGAAAATATTGTAAGCTCACGTCTACATCGCAGGAAACACATGGTACACTCAGACATTAACTATTATTATACTTTTAAAGCCACATGAAATATGATATAAAATAAAGATAACGACTACATTTACAATAAATATTTCTCACCATAAATAAATTCAATTAAAAAAAATGAAAATAATAATAATAATAACAAATTTATCACTATTACAGTCACATCAAGGGGAATAGCCTGTGATGCTGCAGGACCATCTGTGCTGACTGCTCTGAATTTGCCATGTCAGCACAGTTAGTCTGATACCACATATCATGGCTGAATCTGACCTGAAATCAGACTCAAAGGTGCACGTCATGACCCAAACATCAGTTAAGCCTCCCCCCCTCCTCCTCCTCCATCTCATGTCTCCCTTGCAGGCTTTTAGAGGAGTAGGACCTCACCATAAGGAGAGAGTCATTTTCCAGCTGTTGCCAATGTGTTTCTACACATGCCTCTTTGCTCCCTCTGTCCTCCCTTTTCCTGCTCTCCTTATTTCTCCTCTGCTCTTCTTTTCCCCTTCTCTTTATTCATGCTTACTTCACCCTCTCCTCTTCTTTCATTTCCTTCTTGTCACATCTTTTTAACACAGCAATCTGGGAGAAAACTCCAGCTAATCCATCTCATATTATCCTTGTTTTCTCTAAAAATCTTATAAATTTGTATTTTCTCTTTTCTTTGTGTGTTTATTCAGGATTTTGAGGGAGCATTTAGGGGAGAAGGAGGTGCAGCTCTCCTTAACGTTTGATGCTGTGGACGAGGCAGACCTGGCCAACTACACCTGTTATGTGGAGAACCACATAGGGAAGCGCAGTGGGAGCGCTATACTGCAGAAAAAAGGTACTCAGCTGCTCTGTTTCCCTTTTAACTACATTCAAAGAGGGGAAATGATCATTACAAAGAGCGTAGCTAAGTTCTTTGAGAAAGAACTTGAAAAATAAATGAACATACAAAGTGATCACATGAAAAAAAAATCCATTAGTGTGTTAAGGCCTTTAAGATGAGCCAGAAAAACCTATTTATTTATTCCACATTATGAGTAACACCTTTATTTGCTATCTTTCTGCAAGTTAGATGCAAATAGTGGTGTCACTCTCATGTCTATGGGGCAGTTAGCTTAGCATTAACCCTGGAAACAGGGCAGAGGGAAACAGATTTCATCTCTCGATTTCACTAATTAGCACATAGAAGTAAAGTCACCAAGAAAATTTAGCCTATGGCTGACACTTCAGTTTGTATATGCATTTAACAAACATGATACCACATGTTCATAAATGAGTTTTAAAGGTGTAGATATATGTTGGAACTTTAGATAGAACCTAAATGGGCTGTTTTCCCCTGCTTCCAGTCGTTATGCTATGCTAAACAAAGCTAATCCCCTCTTGGCCGTAGCTCCAAAAATGTTAGATGAATGTTTTCATCTAATTCTTGGCAAGAAAGCAAATAATAATTGGAACTATTATTATTCGTCATTATGAAGTATTATAATTAAAACTAATTCCCAACATATTTTTTCTTCTAAGCATGTAAACATAAATGTAATTAAAGGAATGCTCATTTCTCTTTGTTGCCATAGATTAATGTTGGATTTGAAGCTTCCACAATGTGTTGTCCCAAATGCAGCTGACATGCTAAATATAAAACTGCATATCTGCTCTGATACCTGGGACATACTCCATTTCCTTTTACGATTCTGTTAACAAGGAATCCCCTGCCAGCTCAGGAACTGCAGCTATTTTTATGGCCCAGTAAATATTTGTGGATGTGAACCGCCTCCAAGATAATTAAGAGTTTAAATATGTGCTGTCATCATGAAATGTGCAAGATAAAAAAGAATTATCTGTAGGTGCTCTGAAACAAATGGCAAAATGGTACAAGACTTTCAGACAGACCAACAGAAAAGAGTTACAGTACTGTTTGATTGACAAGTGATCTCCAGAAACTGTGGTTGAAAAATGAAACATCACAGAAAACAGCAGCACAGATGCAGATGAAATAAAAGAGCACCGTCTCCTAGTTACTGCTTTAAATATTCAGCTGAAAAATGCATGAGGGCATAGCTCCCTTTGTAAAACATTCACAGCAGTCCTGCACTGTCTTGCTTTCTGTCTGATAAGCAGAGAGAACTAACCTGTTCGAGTCAGAGGCCGCGACCCGGAGAAAGAGAGAGAAACCTAGAGAGCCAGAGAGAATCAGAGAGATGGTGCCGGAGGAGGACACCAATGCCCTCTATGTGAAATAAATGTAGGTGATGCAGAAAAGCAGGGACAGGAAGAATTTGGGAGGCTGGAAAGCGATAAACATGCAGGGAGACAGAACGAGGCAAGGAAATGGAGAACAAGGGAGAAATAATAGATGCAGACAGAGAGATAAAGATGGGGAAGCTGAGGGGTGGAGGAGAACATTCAGAGACTAAGTGAAGAGGAAAAAAGACAAGGAGAGGAGAAGAGGACTTAACACACTCCTCGACTGACTCCTGCTGAATGCCTTTGGTGTTGACTTACTATACTTAACTAGCTCCCTAGGGACACACACACACACACACACACACACACACACACTCCACAGTGGGTCTGGATGACAACTGTGGGGTCATCATTTCTTCACACCATAATTAACTGGATGAATGTTAAGGTTTATATTAAAGCAACAAGCAGCATTGCTGTAGTTGACAGTAGATTCTGTTTCTGTCGTGTGTGCAGAGAGTGTGATCATTGCCATCCAACTCAACTGCATTCTCATTTACACTCTGTGGGACTGCTACTTTTTCAGGGAATGGCTTTAAACTGTTTTACACTGTTTGATTAATATTGTAAATTGTAAACAAAACAAAAAACAATCTTAGTTAAGTTTAGGCAAACAAATACTATTTTCATAAAATGACTACAAAATCAAAATACAACACTATTTGGTTAGGGTTAGGTTAGGATTAAGCAAAAATACTTTGATTCAAGCAACAAAAACAGTACTTTGTTGGGTTTATGCAACAATGTTACTTAGATTTAGATAAAAACACTATTTAGCAACAACACTAAATTAGGATTAGGCAACAAAGATACTTAGGTTTAGATGATAACACTACTTAGGTTTAGGCAACAACACTACTTAGGTTTAGGTAGCAACACTACTTAGGTTGAGGCAACAACACTACTAAATTAGACTTAGGCAACAACACTACTTAGGTTTAGGCAGTAACACTACTTAGGTTTAGGCAACAGCGCTCCTAAATTAGACTTAGGCAACAACACTACTAAATTAGACTTAGTCAACAACACTACTAAATTAGATTTAGGCAACAACACTACTTAGGTTTAGGCAGCAACACTGCTTAGGTTGAGGCAACAACACTACTAAATTAGACTTAGGCAACAACACTACTTAGGTTTAGGCAGTAACACTACTTAGGTTTAGGCAACAATACTCCTAAATTAGACTTAGGCAACAACACTACTTAGGTTTAGGCAACAACTCTACTTAGGTTTAGGCAACAACACTACTTAGCTTTAGGCAGCAACACTACTTCGTTTAGGCAGCAACACTACTTAGGTTTAGGCAACAATACTACTAAATTAGACTTAGTCAACAACACTACTAAATTAGATTTATGCAACAACACCACTTAGGTTTAGGCAGCAACACTGCTTAGGTTGAGGCAACAACACTACTAAATTAGATTAAGGCAACAACACAACTTACTATAGGTTTGGCTCATTTTTTTCTTGATTTAGCATAAGCAGTTAGTATTAGGCAGCACAATCCACATTTCTGTTGTCCCAAAGCTTATACTCCTTATTGTGATCAGCATAGATTCAAAGGAAGTGAACCTGGAAAAGTCCCCATGCAGTGTTCTTCACCATCTACAGCACAGGTTACAGTGGATTATTCTGCCAACTTAAGAAGTATTTTTAGCCACTCAGCATCTTGATTTTATTTTCCATGTAAAAACATGATTGCACTGTCCTCCTCAAAACAACTGTAAATTTCCAGATGTTAGGAGAGAGCAAGCAGAAGAGGATTGATTACAACTAAAAGTACATTTGAGCGGTTCATGGTTGTTTTCACATATACTGTTTTTACAACCATTAATGTGTAAATAAAATCAATAATTATAAATGGAATATGGACATAAAATATATAAAATAAATAAAAATGCATATATTAAGCTAATAAACAACAGGAATATATATATATATATATATATATATATATATATATATATAGATATATATATATATATATATATATATATATATATATATATATATATATATATATATATATATATATATATATATATACGTATATATATATATATATATATATACGTATATATGCATCTTTACCTTATTATGAATAATAATGCAGTGTGGAGGATTTGGCGGCATCTAGTGGTGATGTTGCAGATTGCGACCAATTGAAAGTTCTCCCATTCACCGAGCATGCAAGAGAATTATGGTCAACATGGAAACATGAATGTCCTCATCTAGAACCAGTGTTTAGTTTGTCCATTCTGGGCTACTGTAAACACATGGCAGAGCAACATGTGACCTCCATGAAAGAGGTCAGCTTAAAGCATAGATAACGGCTCATTCTAATCCTGTGATCCTGTGAACTGTGTCAGTAGTGGAGCTCACCTCACTGTTTAATGCTCTCAGCTCAATGTACAATCACCTAAAATTAAGAATTGTTTGGTTTTCAAACAAACCAAAACACTGGCTTTGGATGAGGACATTTGCATTTTCCCATAGTTCCCCTTGATGCTTGGCACATGAAAGAAATTTCACTTTGTTGCAATCTACAATCTTGCTGCTCAATGCTGCCAAATGGTATGCACTGCAAATAAATTGTGCTAATACAGGCCTAGCTTTGTACTGAAAAAATTGTTGATCCAGCAACAGACTGGATTTTAAGTTTAAGAGACTGAACTGGTCACGCTGCATTAAACAGCAATGTATATGAACTGCATAGTCAGTGACCATTAACCTCTGAAATGAACTGTACAAAACCATTTGAACGAGACAAGTCATATGTAATTTCTACCCCAAGTAGCTTATAGGGTACTTCATTTAAAAGTAGAGTAACTGGGCTAACTAACCAGTAGACTATTCCGGCACCTCCTGGCCTGAAGCCTTGAAGCTAATAGGGTCACATTTGGGTGCCTGAACACAACATGACAGCAAAGCAATGCACAAGGTATCCTAAGTTGGCACAACTTAGCGAAGCTTGATTTCATGCATTGTGTGTGTGATTGAATCAGGATGTGCTCTCACCCCGCAGTGACCCAAGGTAATGGTTTGATGCATCCGTGTTGGATGCATTCATTCACACGGACACACACACCTACAGTACACACACCATACATGTCCACTTATTGTAACTGACAGAGCAGAAAGAGCTGCCTTCAGCCACCATGACGAGAGTCTTACCAGAAGAAAATAAAAATGTAGGGAGAGAGATCAACTGAAAGAGCTGACAGGAGGAAGGAGGGATTGAGAGAAAATGAGAGGAGACAGGGACTCAAAGGTTTCTGAAGGTTTGAGTTTGAACTCATCAGTTTCCTTTACCTCATCTAGAAGCAAAACAGATTTTGGTAAATGGACTGTACACTACACTACATATCACATTCACACACACATACATGTCAAAACTACCCTTTGGGGTCCATTTTCACATTTTGTCACTTTATGACATATCTGAAAAAATGCATCCAAGCAGTGCATTCAAGAACAATTGAGTTAAGCAGCTTTCCGAGCATTACCACTGCCCTCTGGACTTCAGAGGGTCTTAAGCTAATTTAATTCTTGCGTGGAAAAGGCAGGACAACAGAGATGTGGATAAGTTTGTACAAAAAGTGTCTTAAGTGATATCCGGTATACAAGACACTTAAACTTCTGAAGTGTATGTTTACTTAAAGTGTCACTTTTCCCCCAAAAGACCCACATTCTTAAAAAGTGTAATACGGTATCTTCTTCCTGACTTTGTGTGGGAACAACGTATCTCAACACCATCTCAAGTGTGATCGAGAAACGTCCTAACCTGACTCATGCCAGCAGAATGTAGTTCAGCCTAGCTCCACATGGCATCCATCTGGACTCGCACCCGATAGGAAGGACTTCAAGGGAGCAAAAAATGACTGAGCCAATCAGGATCACCGGACAGGATTTTTATAGATGTGACATAGCAGAGAAGCAACTGTTTGATTTCAACTGTGTTGTCGAATCTATCGCATATTCTTTAAAAGATGAACAGAGAACAGGTTTGAAGGTATTAATTGGTGGCAAGGATGTTTTCGCTCTTCTACCGTCCGAGATTAGCAAGAGCTTGATTTATCAAATAGCTCCACTGGTGGTTAAAGAAATGGGACGATTGCAGGACCCCGTCATTATTATCATCTCCCTGCTGATTGCTCTAGTAGAGGATCAGATCCAAGAGAAAATTGTAACCTTACTCTCGCAGTCGACGACATTGATCATTTGCTGACATTGCTGCGCTGTTTGCTCTGCTGCTATATAAGATATATATATATATATATATATATATATATATACGTATACGTATATATATCCAAGATGTCGGCTGTTCTGTTTTGGTTTTCCCTGCGTCTCTCTCATCAGGGGTTGGTTTCGACGTGAGTACACGTCACTAAAGATGATGGACAAGTGGTTTATCCAATCACATGCAAGGATTTTTGATATGGCCCCGCCTTCTGAAATACATCTCCAGTGGAGCTATCCTAGATGAATGGGTGGAGCTAGGAGTCCTACATTCAGCTGGTGAGAGTCAGTTGGGAATGTCCAGGATCATCTGGTCATCTGACCTAAGGGCTCTGGAGGGTCCAGCCACTTCAATAGTGTAGAGAGGGTGTTTGTTCAGCTCCCAAAATGAACTGCATCTTAAGGCATTTCAGCATCTCACAGTTCCAGTGAAAGATGAGACAGATGGCACATTGTGAGACCGACTTGAAGGCTATTTTATTTAATCATCATTAATGTTGTTCCTTGATGAATTCTTCTGGCAACAGATGCTGAACACGCTTATAATGAAGCCATTATTAGTTTGGCATTATTGTCATTGTTGTACTTGTGCCAATAAAAGCATGTTGAACTGAATGCAAATTGAGAGTAAAAGGCTGTGGGACTCAACATGGTGGTGTCCGTTTCACTGTATTACATGTTGAAGAGAGACAAAGAGCATGGTGAAGAAAAAAGCTCCATAATTTTTTTCTTTCAGGATAGTCCTCCCCACCCATACAGACACATCTGCTATTGCCGATGACTTCTGTTTTTATTCCTAATAAGTTAAACGCTTAATTAAAATTCAGCGTTCCAATTCAGCTTGTGACTCCTTGCTAATGGAAAATATATGAGAGAGGTATATGAAGGGAGAAGTGGTGATGGAATGATGGGGAGAACAGAGAGAGGAAGAGAGGAACACAGGGGGAAGAGAGAGAGGGATGGATGATGGAGAGAGAGAAGCAGACATTTCTAAAGTTTGTCATTATTAATGGAAGCAATCTGATTTTACTTCACTGCAGAGCAAATATTTGGTAATTAGTTAAGTTTCACTCTTTTTCTTCCCTGTCGGACCTCCATTCATTCCCTCCTTCCCTCCCTCCCTCCATGTTCCCCCACTCTGTCACTGTCCTACCTCTTTAGTGGTTCTGCGTAAAGGAGGTTTAGCAGCTCAGAGTAGAGCTGGGGAGACATCTACTGTTCAAACATGGTGATTTCAGACAGATTATATACTCTAAATAAATGGGTGCATTATAGGAGAATAAATGAACCCATTTCAACTTTACTTTCAAGGAGTTCTTATATTTTGTCCCTAAAATTGTCATATGTTATGAAAATATTTTGAAAAGATTCTTAGATTTTAAAGAAGTGTCCTCAGGTGTATATGTGTGTGTGTGTGTGTGTGTGTGTGTACTTACATTTTAGACCCAGATTTGAGCCAGAACACTGGAATTCTCTGAGAAGTCAGGAATTAATCAAGAATAACCAACAACCACTCAAACACATTTTTCTGATCAGGAATGACAGGAAACAGCTGGAATTTAACAGTAAATTTTAAAATTCATGGATAACAAGAATATTTCTGAATTAGTATTCAATATTTTGATTTTGATTAAAGAGCATACACATACTGGTGGATTGACCAATATAGAAACATAGCAAGTATTTAGGGCAGCGGTAGCAAACACCTTGGACTGGGTGGTGTTTTATAAATTTATTAGCCTCTGTAACATATATATTGTTTATGCCAAAGTTCACTATCTTCTTTTGCCCAGTTTTTATGATCCTGTGTGAACTGTAGCCTCAGTTTACTGTTCTTAGCTGACAGGAGTGGCTCCAGGTGTGCTCTTCAGCTGCTGTACTCCACCTTCTTTTAGGCTCCAGTGTTGAGCTTCACAGATGATATTCTGCATTCCTTTGTTGGAACCAATGGTTATTTGAGTTCCTGTTGCCTTTCTATCATCTCCAGCCAGTCTGCCCATTCTCCTGTGACCTTTGACATCAACAAGGCATTGCTCATTTTGGATATTTCCTCTTCTCTGGACCATTCTCTGTAAACCCTAGAGATGTTGTAGTTGTAGTGAAAATCCCAGTAGATCAGCAGTTTCTGAAATACTCAGACCAGCCCATCTGGCACTAACAACCATGCCATGTTCAAAGTCACATAAATCCCCTTTCTTCCTCAGTCTGATGCTCGGTTTGAACTTCAGCAAGTAGTCTTCACCACTTCTACATGCCGAAATTCAATCAGCCATCTGATTGGCTGATTAGCTATTTGTGTTATTGATCAAGTGTACCCAATTAAGTGTCCTGTGAGTAGATAAGCATGCATGTGAAATCTAAATTTATGTTGGAAATAAACCATTGAAATCACAGCAGCTCCAGATGGCCATAGACCAGTCAGCTCTTATTATAAATGAAATGGATAAATACACATTTTAACTTGACTTTTTTTAAAAAAAACTATTTCTAAAAGCTGCTGATTAGGGAACACCTGAGGCATGTAAACATTTTAAACAAAAAAAACAAATGTAGAGTCTTTTTTCCCTGCTATGTTTGTGTGACCCCGCCGTCGGTCGGGAAGGCGAGATCAGGCAGAGTCGGGTACAGTCACATATGCTAACATGCATTAAAAGCATGAATTGTCTGTCCGTCTTGTCAGCAAATCACAGAGAAGCTGTGGTTACAACACACACACACACACACACACACACGCGCACACACACACACACACACACAGGGAGAACAACTTCATTTCCTGTCCAGGTAGACACTACTCTTTACATAGACAAACTATATTAATTTTCTGACTATTAATGAATTCAGCTCATTACAGCTTCTTGATTGCTACCTCAGTGATTGAAACCGTCAGAGTTACAGTTGAATGAAATGTCAAATGAAAAGTCAAACACACAAGAGGGAGCGCTCACACTGTGACGTGCAGCCAATTGCTATGACACATCATCAGGAAACTGACAAGAAAACAAAGGAACTACTGTGGAGTCTGAGACCACTTAAACATTTAAGCTCCTGATCAGTAATTTACCCAGAGATCCTGCAGAATAATGATTCCATGATTTAGTCTCACAGCTGTTTTGGTTTTTTTTTTTACCTTTTGTGTCAGAAATTTATGAAAACTTCATACTTGATTTTAATCTTCATGTTGATTGCAATTTGCTTGATAGCCCTGACTTTTTACATCTGTCTGTACGCATGCATGTTGAGCTCTGACAGTCTTCACCTGGCAGCTGTGATATTAAATCATTGAGTGCCAGCCGTTTTATAAAACACAAAGTGCCTTGTGTCAGCGTTTTTGGCCATTTTGAGTCATATTTCCAGACCCACAGAATATTTTGTACTATGTCTCTGAAAACACAGAATAGCTCAAATGAAAGAAGAGACTCTATTTCATCATGAAATGTTTGTTTTCACCTTGTTCCATCCATCCATTCATCCATTTTCTACCTCTCATAGGGTCACAGGGGGGCTGGAGCCTATCCCAGGTGTCTTAGGGTGAAAGGCAGGGTACACCCTGGACAAGTCTCCAATTCATCACAGGACACATAGAGACAGACAACCACTCACACTCACATTCACATCTACAGTCAATTTAAATTAGCCAATTAACCTAATCCCCATGCATGATTTTGGATGGTGGGAGGAAGCCGGAGTACCAGAGAGAACCCATGCAGACATGAGGAGAACATGCAAACTCCACACAGAAAGGCCCTGGGCCTCAAACCCAGAACCTTCTTGCTGCGATGCGACAGTGCTAACCACTACACCACCGTGCCACCCTTATCTTGTTCCATTCTTGTTTTATCAGAGGTAGAGTAGAGGCCACTTTCACCAAAATCACCACTTTATGTCCAGAATCCGTCTGTTTTGCTTTCTAATCGCGATCATCTCCACTTCCTGCTTTGATCGCCGTGGCGTATACTGTCTCTTTATGCACTGACTATGAATCCCAGAAGCCCTGAAATTACTCACAGGCTGCATGAGACCACGATCAGCGACCCGCTGCCAAAAAAAAAGGAAAGACAAGGATAGTCGTTTATGGCACTTAAGCTTTCTCTTTTAAAGGATGAGCATACTCGCCTTTGGCACTCAAAGAGTTAATCAGTAACTTCCTCTCAGATAATTACATGTGAGAATGCACCAGACCAATAGGTGGCGTTGTGCTCCCAGGTGGCAACACAAACCATAAGGTTTTACTATTATTAAGAGTTGTCGTTTTATTTAAAAGCAATTTCACTGATGCTGCCTTAATAATCTGATGATTATGTGTGAGTATATGTCAAATTAAAAAAGCAATAGATGAAGTGGGTTCATGGAGTCATAGGGAATAGATGAGCTGCCGTGTGTGTGTGTGTGTGCCTATGTTTCTGTGTGTGTGTGTGTGTGTGTGTGTGTGTGTGTGTGTACGTGTGTGAGTGAGATAGTAATAGATCATATTTCCCATGGTGTCATTCACCAGCCATGTTCCATTAATCTCCCATACACTCATATTGCCTATGATAGCACTATCATTCATTCACACACACACACACACACACACACACACACAATCTGTCCATGTATGAGTGTGTGTGTGTATGTGTGTGTGACGTGAGGTCATCTGTCTCTTTCAGTGAAGGCAACATACTCTGTGCTGAGGCTAACTTTGTGTGTTTTGCCAACAAATGATACAGAATTGCACAGGTGATTCCTCTATTTTGTCAATTCCAGTTTGATTTGATGACTTTAACTGGCAACATAAATTCAGCACCAAACATTTGCACTGAAGGAAATATTTCCACTGAAAAGTTGAGGAAAGTGGCTTTATGCTGCACTTAATAGGAGGGGTGATAATTTCCCCAATGCACATATGCCAAACCATTGTGTTAGTCCTCATCCATGAAGTTCTTTCACCTGGTGTCTATGGAAAGGTCTCAATCTCAGCTTTCTATTGGTGTACCACCTAAGTATTAAGTCAGCCTGAACTGCAGAGCTAAAACTATGAAAGTACTTGACCTCTGACCTTCAAGCCAGACTAAATGTAGATCTGTAAACTGATAGTTCGAGCCAGAAAGATTTGACTGGAAAGCTGGAAAGAGGAGGTACAGCATGTTTATTTTGATGCATTCGCAATGTATGTTTTTATAAGACTCGCAAATGTCTAACCTGTATCATATCATGAAAGGTCTCAGTCCAAATTTTCCATTGGTGTATGACTCAAGTATGTCAGACAATGCTAGTCTGAACTGCTGTCTATATACAGCATATCAGTACTAATTTATAAGACAAATGACAGCAACCACCCTAAACAAAAACAATCAGTGAGCTGATTGGTTGGATGCTGAGGTGGGTTGAATTCCCCACCTCCAGTAAAGAGCAGTGCCTCCCTAAACATTTCATCTGAAAGCATCCAGGAGTACATTTAGGGGAGATAATGACCAGTATTTTTTAACTGAAAAGTGTCTTGTTGCTACAGCCATTCAGGAACGAGTGTATATAAGAAGTGGACATTGGTCACGGTGGCTTCTGTTGGTCCACTGGATTTTAGCTGTCGCCATCTTTGTTTTCGTCAGCATTAGCAACCATTGGAACAGGAAATAAAAAGTGGACTAACAATTTGTCAACTTTACTTATGTATCGAGTAGAAATGCAACAACATGAGTTTTTCAATATGCTCTTTTTAAACTATGGAGTCATTTATATACTGGTGTTTTCACTCTGGAGTAGTTTGCCAACAATATCTGGCATTCTCTGGCATGACCTAATGCTCCTGAGGCCGCACAAAGCTACTGAGCAGCTTGTTGATTCAGAGTTGCATTGGTAATTTTTTGAAGGCCATGTTGTCTCAGTGGTTTTATATGTTACATTCAGTGTGCTTTATTGATGGAAATGTTAGGTTGATAGCTTATCATTATAACAGTAATATTGTAATGATAATATTTTTTCTCACTTTTTTGTTTGTACAAATATATTGTTTGAGTGAAAAAGTTTCAGTCTTAGTCACCGATTTATCTGTGCAAAAGAAAAAAATCAAGAAACTAAATAGAATTTTTGAATAAAATATATGATTATTTTTTTATTTAGGCTCAATGCCAGGAACCCTTTGAACAATAAGTGAAATACTGTGTAATCTCATTGATTTCTTTTCCGCTCCTGCCTTTGCTGTGTCTCTCTGACTGTAGATATGTATCGTCTGGAGTTGGCTGGCGGTCTGGGGGTCATATTGTTGCTGCTCGGGGTCTTGACAGCATTTTATAAGTGCTACAACCTGGAGATAATGCTGTGCTACAGGAGACACTTTGGAAGTGATGAAACTGAAGACGGTAAGCCTCATTGTGTGCTCACTTTTACTTCAATACAGTCATGCAACAGCAGTCAGGAAACTCATAGCAGAATCGAGGCTGATATCAACAATACATAGCACCAGAGGCATTTGAAAACAGTCATGTTTAAAAGTTATTTCTGAAATGTAACTATAACCAGTGATGTGAGTGCTTTCCAAAAAATGCCTTCCTGTACTGTGCTTGTCACTCACTTTGTCTCTGTCTTCACAGATAATAAAGAGTATGATGCCTATCTGTCCTATACTAAAGTGGACCTCGACTGTTTGGGAAGGTAAGTTACCTCTGTACACATTTATACTGTATGCTGTCTTGCCATGCTAAGAACACTGGTTCTCAAACATGTGTTCACAATCGCAGCATAACAACATCCTCGCTTACTTTGATCACGTGTTCTTGACATTAATGGGTTGTTAATGTTAAAATATAGACTTGAAATTCACTAATTGTCTGTTCAATCTGTACACAAAAAACAAATACAAATTTAATGATTTTAGAGGATGAACTATTTCTTGACAAACAGCCAGGCAAGATGTGTGGCATCGTTACAGTCATTATGTAACAACTCCATAGTCAGAGGTGAACCAAAATGCATGAAACAGTTTCCACAATAAGAGTTCTTTTATTGGACAAGACAGTCCAATGGATATCGCAAGGAAAAAAGTTCACAAGGACAAAAGGCAAATCAAAAAGCTCTCTAGGAGTGAAAAAAAGAAAACCAAAATCTAAACTACAAGCTAAAGGCGCTCACAAGGAGGCAGGTATAGCTCTATCATAAATTACAAACAAAAGGTGCTCACAGCGGGGTAAGTATAACAATATTCTAGGCTACAAACAAAAGGTAACTAGAACTACTGTATGGAAAGGCTTGCAAAGTAACAAAGTAAAATCACTCTTCCCAGACAGAAGGTAGTTAACGCATGGAACAAAAATACTTAACAGCTAAAGCATGGACATGGAAGTCACCCTGGACAGGAGGAAGATAAGACTATTTAAACATGAGGAAGGGAACCACAGCTGGAAACAATCAGGCCGGGGACAGACGACAGACGCCAGACGCCAGACAACAGGAGGGCAGGAGGCAAAGTGATCTGAAAGAAGAGGGAGACAATGTTACTATAAAATAAAACTGGAAATAGAAGAGGACAAAATGACTAAAGGAGACAGAAATGGCTAACTTAACACATTACACATTTATACTGGGTACACATATTATAAAAACCTGGTAAAGAATTTTACAATCAACAAAAAAAGTTACAAATGACCATTTGATGTTCATCACAGCACAGACTTCATAGAAAAGTAATGAACAAAAGGTACAGATACCGTACAGATAAGGTACATTAGGAAGAAATCTGCATATTGTTAGACTGTGCACCTATAGAAAACCAAAATATGCAAATTCCATTCAGACAAAGACCCAGAGCCGTCTTGCTCTCAGGTCTTGCTGGATTGCATGTGATACGTTTGCATCTAATTTTTTGTTTGAGTAAATTTAGATTAATTCTTTCACTTTGGGGCTGGATGCTGTTTTCCTCCTCATACCCCCTTCCCCTTCTTGGATTAGCTGAATCCTGTTACCTGATGAAATGCTGACAGGTGTTCTTCCCAGCATTCAGCTGGTGGTCTTCTTGGTCACCAAGTAGATAGCAGGGTGATGCTGAAACATCATGCCGATGGCTTCAGATATAGGGGGAGGGTCAGCGTTCCCTCTGGAGCTGTGTATGCACAAGCTTGCAGGGTCACTTAGTAAGTTTTAAGTCACAACCTGAATGACATTATCCATCTTTGCACTCAAGAACTGCAAACTGTTGCTCCCCCGCCCCTCTTCCTGCCTCTCTGCCTCCTCCCTCCTCGTCCCCCCTCTCCTCCCTGCCGGCTCCTTCGCTCCCCTCTTCCCCTCCTCCCCGCCCCTCGGGGGGCTGGGGGCCCTCCATTGCCTGGGGCGGGCCGGGTGGGCCCTCCCCGGGGGTGAGCTCCAGCTCGCTCTTCGGGGGCTCCTATTGGTGAGGGAGGCCAGAACCAATAGGTGCTGGCTGGGG